>JAODKF010000046.1:26297705-26315607 GCA_026779585.1 Mormyrus proboscirostris | reverse complement strand
GCAGGATAATGCACCATGTCACAAAGCTCGAATCATTTCAAATTGGTTTCTTGAACATGACAATGAGTTCACTGTACGGAAATGGCCCCCCACAGTCACCAGATCTCAACCCAATAGAGCATATTTGGGATGTGGTGGAACGGGAGCTTCGTGCCCTGGATGTGCATCCCACAAATCTCCATTAACTGCAAGATGCTATCCTATCAATATGGGCCAACATTTCTAAAGAATGCTTTCAGCACCTTGTTGAATCAAAGCCACGTAGAATTAAGGCAGTTCTGAAGGTGAAAGGGGGTCAAACACTGTATTAGTATGGTGTTCCTAATAATCCTTTAGGTGAGTGTATATCTTGTGCTATTTGCAGACCTGGTGGCCATTCCTGACTTCATGGCTGGGGCCATGGAGAATTGGGGCTTGATCACGTTCCGTGAGACAGCCTTGCTGGTCTGCAATCAGTCGTCCCTTACGGACAAGCAGGGGGTGGCCACTGTGATTGCCCATGAATTAGCACACCAGGTAGAGCTTCGCAAACACCAACTTTGTACCCACATTTCCTACTTCGTGGTCTTGCTCTAACTGGAGTTGTGCATGATTTTGTGTGTTGTTTTTTTTTTTTTGGTAAATTTTTCCTTACTATTCATAGTCAGCTGTGACACGTGAGATGAAACATACAGTATAGCATCATTCAACATGCTAATCTGGGATTCTGTGTCAAATGTGTATTATATATTTCAATTGATAGTTAGATTTCTCAACTCACAAACCAAGCTGTACTCTTTTGATTGCGCCCCTGTTGAAATGTTTCCTTGAAAGAACTCTTATGAAGTCATCCTGTCTTTTTTTTTTTTTTTCCCGCCTTCAGTGGTTTGGTAACCTAGTAACCATGAAATGGTGGAATGACCTTTGGCTGAATGAGGGCTTTGCAACGTACATGGAGTACAAGTCTGTGGACACAGTCTTCCCGGAGCTCGAAATAGTAAGTGTAGCAGTAGCACAGTAACTTGTTCCCATTTTGACTTTCGTTTTCACTGAAATAGAGGTTGAGCTTTTTTTCAGCTATGCCATGGTTTGACAATGAATCATCATTTTCAAGCCTGGCATGACATTAATTTTATATAGTATAAAAATGCATTGCATTTTTATGTCCTCTCCCTCCTTTTTGAGGCAAGTTAGATTCTTGAGGCGAGAGAAAACTGGGGAAGAAAATGTCATGCAGAGGCTAAGTTTGTTGGATCCCGTGACTTTATTCCGTAAATTAAAGATATTAAAGAATTGATGTGCCTGGATCGTCTGCAAGCTGTGCTTTTGGTTTTGGTTATTTCAGTTTCAGTGCATGAGTACAGACAGATAATGGTTCACCTTTGGGCTCCCTCTTTCTTTCATGATTTTTTTTATTATTCATTGTTATAACCACTAGATTTACCCATGTTATTGGTCAGTATACTGAGAGTTTGAATAGATGTCATCCAGTTTCATCTTTGTCTTTCTTCATGCCAGGGCAACAGCTTTTTAAGCATGCGTCTCAGAGTGCTGGAAAAAGACTCGCTAAATTCATCCCACCCCGTTTCTACGGAGGTGTCAACGCCTGAACAGGTGGAAGAAATGTTTGACTCTGTGTCCTATGAAAAGGTATGAAAAGGGAAGCTGGCCTGCCAGTCACCCAACATACATTATGGTTTATGTACGGTGTCAAAACAAATATTATTGCTTCTTCTTAATGATTCTCAAAATATCTTTAGGAAAAGTATTTCCTAATCAATAAAATCTAGGGTGGGGGGGCATAAGCTTTTCCTGGACTTTAACTCTTTAAAACCTCAAAACTCTTTTAAACTTGGAAAGTTTGAGTGGCTTATGTTCATTTTTTTTCTTCAGGGTGCTTCAGTCTTGCTCATGCTTAGTTCAACTATGTCTGAGGAGAAGTTCCACAAGGGGGTCACTGATTATTTGCAGAAGTACAAAGAGAAGAATGCGGATACTGAAGACTTCTGGAAAAGTCTTCCATTGGTAACTACAGTTTATTCAGTGGTGGGCTGGTGCAAATGTCATTTCGCAGCACATTCTTTTTGCCAGGTTGACCGTCGTCTTTTAAATTGGTAAATGCAGTCTCTACTTTCGCTTTTGCATTTTCTGCAGTAGTATTTGCAGCTCCCAGGCCTGAGAGAATCCATTTGCACGACAACTGCTGTAGTAACACACTGGCCAATCACAATTATTGAAGAAAAAAAAACCACACAGGGTGTTGAAGGCAATATGTGTGAATTTCTGCTTATAAAGGAAAGTCAACAATTTGAGATACCATGAGTTTGTCTGATCAGATAATTATATTAAAAATATTTTTCCCCATTAGAAAGTAACCATTTTAATGATGCAGAATGATTAAATTGTCAGTATTGCTACTTATCTTCTGGATGTTTTTAGCCATTTCTCATTCATCTTCATTTATAATTCATACTTTTTATTGATCCCTGTGGGGAAATTCTCTTTTCACCTCCCCAAATTTGCTGTGCATGAGAGCATGCTTGGCTGTGAAGGGCAGCCACCCATTGTGGTGTTCAGAGAACTAGGGGTCAAGGGCCTTGTTCAAGGACCCACAGATGTGCTGAGGTGTGCTTCGCTGTGCTGAGTTCACCCTGTGAAAATTTGAATACATTACTTGAAGCATTTCTCATAATGGATAAAATCCAGGAGTAACCTCTGCCATAATGTCCAAGTTTGTATGGAAGAATGTCTTGCATGTAAGCACAAAGCTTTAAAAATGTTTGATAGTGAAGCAAGTAGGTTATACAAAAAATAATGACACTAACAGCTGGTTCATACTTGCTGTGGGGAAAGGCATACCATAGCGCATGCACTGTAGTGCTGGACTGTAGTGCTGGACTGTCCACGATCCTGAACTTCACACTCGCCAGGCAACTGCGTACTTTGACCAGGCCTGGGGTAGCACTGCGCCACAAAGCTGTTCTTACATCATGTTTATGAAGTATGGGTGTATGTTATATTAAAAAAATCCAGTGGTTGGCTCAGCTAACCAGAAAGTTAGCTCAATAACTACTAATCAGCTAACTCTAAAGTTTAATTTGATAATGCTAAAAAGATAAACCACAAAAATTTGTGGACGCTAACAATAACCGCTAACTATTATTTGAATTTAGCTTGGGTTTAGTTTTTGGCTTGTAGAAACATACCTAGAGAGCTAAAATTTCAACTCATCTGTTTAGTCCCATCTGTTGGACTAGAATGATTACCAGGGATTATTTAGGATTTACCCAACTGGATACTATCGGATTCTGTGTTGAAATGTTCTTTTTATGATAATCTGTTTGCAAGATATGCATTTTAAATCTTACAAGTTGACTAAGCGTGTCTTATGTTTACGCATAGTCAGCCAACAGTGTGCCAGATAGGCTGTTGCAGACAGGAGCAAATATGTATGATTTTAGGGTTTACAAATGTTTTTGACCGTTTTAATCACTTTACCTGCAAAACAATTTTAGTGGTTAGTGGAAATAAATTTAGCTGAAGCTTATTGGTCCGGTAACAAGTTACCAGTAATGCTAATCCAGTAATGAAAAAGTTATCTTTGCTGATTAGCAGTTAGCGGATTAGAAGTACTCTGTCCACCACCGATTAAAACTAACCGCGCATAAAAATGTTACGCATGGCAGGATTAACTAAACTGAACTAAAATACCAAAATAAAATAGTTGGATGAAAATAAATTATTTCGCATTTGTATATTATTTCCCAAACTCGTTGAAATAATAACATGTCAAAACTTTTCATTATTGCTTTTAAATACTATTTAACATCATGACATTTTTAGTCATTCGACTTTCTGTCTAGAAATAAAATTACGGCAACAAAAAAAAAAACAACTATGCATTTTTTTTTTAAACTAAACTACACCAAAAAGTATTAATACTAATCTGGATTGCAAATGAAAGTGAAAATAATATAAAAACAGTACATTAAAAATCATTAACTATAACACAGATGCAAATACATAAACACGTATATGAGGATGTAGTTACAAGTGTATTTTATTTTAGTTTGCAACCATCTGGGAGTCTAAGAATCATTTAAATACTGCAGTTTTCAGACTTGCTCAGCCAACATTAATTCGAATCCACTAGCTGAACAGATGCTCCTTGCTTTACAATGGTGCGATAGCAATGATACTTTCTATTGATGATGGGCTACGGCAGCATCCACTCAGCCGTGCTTCCGACTTCTGTAGAAATCGCAAGCAAAAATATTGCATATAAGATTTAATGATTTATTGTATTGTTTTTTTAACCAAATAAACTTATATTCATTTCTTTTCAGTGTAGTTAGTACTCTTGCAGTATTTCCTTATTCAATGACAGTAGTTATTTACTTATCATACATTCAAATTTAAGTAAATTTTTGTCACTAAGCACCCAGAAGTAATGGTCCGATTTGGATGTAATTTGGTACACATGTAGACCAGTGATGGTTATGTAAATGATTTCATGTGCAAGGATCTGGCACGTCTAGTCACCAGACTCATTAGACAGCATTACCAGCACTTGCCGGAGTTTGATACGAGTCTCATTGTGGGTTTTTATGAGGCTGGCTGGTCATATCGTGCAATTGCCCAGCATGTGGGCCATGCAGATGTCAGTCGCCCGATGTTGGAACCGTTGGGCACATGTTGTGAAGGTTCTGGTCACACAGAACCCCATGACATCTGCACCTGCCTTCCAGACACGGTATTAGACTCTCAACAACACTCTGTGTCATCCCGCACCGTGTCTCAATGACTGGCTTCAGCTGGACTACAGGTTCACCGTCCCATGTGTAGGCTGCAGTTGGCACCAGTGCAGAGACGGCTGCATTTGTACTGGTGCCGTAATTGGGAGGCATGGACTGATGACGAGTGGACTGCCCGTGTCAGGTTGAGGTCCTCCTGTGGCCAGCCAGGTCCCCCGATCTTTCCACAATCAAACGTGTGTGGGATCAGCTCGGATGTCAACTCGGGCACAGGCCAATCTGCAGGATCTCGAAGGCCAGTTACAACAGCTGTGGGCCGATTTACCATCTTCCTCGCCGGGTCGCTGCATGTATGCAGGCTTAACTTACTATGGGTTTATCAGAACACTACATAATCGAGGAGCACCTGTATTTTCCGGCTGATCAGAGAGGATACAAAAGGCTGCTTATCTTTGGTCTGAACTCCTTCCTGACTTTCTACTGCTTTCCTCCAGGTCAGAGAAAGATCAAAGCCTTTGCGTCACTTAGTGGACTGTCTGTGTCTGTTCAGACACGCAGCCCCCCCCATGCAGTCTCTGCGGCCACCCCTGCGTCTAAAATTAGATGCCTAAAGTATGAACCAGGCATAAATGTCAGAAAAACTGAGAGAGAGAAACATTACCTCCCCGAGATACTTTTTCTATGTATTGTGTTTGCCTATACATTATATTAAAGATACTAACAAGTTTCAGCTTCTTTCTGCTTTATTATTCGCACAGATGCACAGACAGCCTATAGATACCGCTGCTTAAAGTTTAATGAACCTTGTCGCTGTTAGCCTTAGCTCTGCTTGGAGAATGCCGTCACGGTATAAGGCACGTTTTAACATGATCAAAAACACGGGGATGCCCGTGCATGTGTGCTAAACTGCTGCTGGTCAAGCTGGCTCTATTGTTTATTTCCTGTTTTTGTCTTTTTCTTTTTTCCTTGCAAAGGAGAAGTCATACAGTGTAGTAGAAATAATGAAAACGTGGACCTTGCAGAAAGGCTTTCCCCTGGTAACTGTGAACAGGACAGGCAATCGTGTGACACTGTCCCAGGAACACTTCCTCTTCACTGCGGACCCTACTGCCAAGTCTGAGTAAGAAGTTTGTGGTTTGTGGTGACATTATGCATCTGGCATTTGCCAGTGATTCACAGTATTTGCCTACTAAAAACTGATTTGTATTATTAGGGATGCAGCGATACCAAAAACCCATGGTACGATAATATCGCGATAAAAGGTTAATAATTATCACAATATTGATAAAGAAAAAAGACATGTTTATTTATATCAAATTAGTTATTATTTTTAACATAAAGTGTTTCTGCTTTTCTTCATTAGTGAAATATCCAGCTATGACCATAAGCCTTTGCCAAAACGTGTCAGTAATTGTCCTTTCCAGTGAATGACTGAACAATGCATGTAATTATAAAACAAAAACAAGCAGTCAGTAGTTCCTTTATAAAATGTTAAGTATTACTGCAGCTGGATCTTTTAATCAAAACACAATCTGTAATTTCGAAGTAGTGTTTTCTGCCATTTTTCTGCTGTGTCTGTTCTCAGTGTGTGAAATATAGACCGTGCCCTTGCATACTAACACGCTAAATAATGCATGAAAACAGTGCACATGGAACACGTATGTTGTTTTTGGGTCCGCTTAGTAGTGCTACTGGTCGGTTCTAGGTTCCATGGGAGTGGTGGGGAAAAGACAATGACACCTCAAAATTTAGAACAGTAATCTTTAGTGAATATTAATTGTAGAACATGAAGAATTGTGAATACATTTAACTGGAAAAAGTAAATCTACCTCTAAGTATGGATTTAAATATTGTTTGTTTTGGGTTCTGTGTCCAGTGGTTAAATCAGTTATTCCTAGTTAATCCTAAGTGTAAATCTAGTTATATTCTATTGCAGTTTTGCTAATTTTGAACTGTGCACAGATCGTATAAAATAATAATTTTGTATCTATTCATAATCACCTTACAAGTCCTTATTTAAATTCTCTGTCCCGTATCTTTAGCACCCATTTATCTTTCCTTTAAATAAGGAGCCTCCCCCCACATATCAAACTCAAAAAAGGGGAATAAACAAAATCATTGTATACATTGTAATCATTGTAATCATTGTATTTCAGGCATAATAATGTCCAAAGGTTAATATACAGTTCAGTTTAGCAAGTTTTCTTTTTACCGTATTCTAAATTCTATGGCAGACCTCGCTGCAGCCAGCCTCAACGGCTTCTGCAAAAAAATAAGCCGCACTCTCCACGTTACTTCATGACGTCGCCTCACAATCGTCTATTTTCTTAGAGATGAATTATTGTTTTCTTAATATACTGTAAATATGTGTTTGATTCTGTTTGACCAATTTATAAATTGTAATAGTTCTCTCGTATTAGATTTAATATGGCTTACACATTAAATAGAGCGCAAAGCATTCGTTAACATAGTATGTATTTTTTGAGATGGAGCTTATACGAGCGAAATAACCACGTGATATCTTGGTTGATATCGGAACTGTTTCGAGGATGTTTATCACGATATTACGTTTATTGTTACATCCCTAATTATTATTGATTAGGATGTTTATTTCTGTCTTTCTGAAACAAAACATCTTGTGTGAAAATCTGTGGTAACATTAAACAAGGACTCTGGAGAACAAGCTGAGCTACATGATGTAATATCTCTTTCAGATATTTGTGGCACATCCCTTTGACGTACGTCAATGACAGCTGTGGCAGCCACCCAGACTGTAAACAGATGTTTCACCTGAAAGATAAAACAGGTAAACATTATTAGTTTGTGTTTGCTGTTTGTATGTCACCGTTCTGTGTTATGTAGCTTATGATTGAATATTATATTTAGTATTGTGAGGCTATGGAAGGGTGAATAGTCGGTAGTAGTGCCACATCTCTGCTATCCATGCCTTTGTAGGCCAACTCATCAGTTGCATAGTATGTACATACAAACACTATACAGATTTCAGCCTGTTCTGCAGCCCACAGTATCTCTGGACCTTCTTATGCAGTGTAACTTATTCTGCTTGTCACTGATCCTCGTTGTTTAGATTCTTATCACTCTGTGCCTGGATGAAGGATGAAGCTTTGAGGAGCGTAGTGCTGAGCCCTACTCATGACATAAGGATAAAAATTATCTCTCTTATGGACACATTTTGCTAATTCGTTCCCATAGTAAAACTTGGCCACAATATTAATTTAAACAAGGATATGAATTAGTAAAATGTGGCCACTTTTTTTTTTTTACAGGATCACTGAGCTTGCTGTTCGTTTTCTGAATCGTGGCAGCCAGAAACATATTTTTTGTGCATTTTATTATTGGCAGTGCTTATCCTGTGATGCAAGTCTGTGATTGGATGTAAATAATTGCAAAAGGTGCTAATTTGATGCTCCCTATTTGTATGATAGCATCATTTGATGTTCCTGGGAGTGTAAAATGGTTGAAATTCAACTTCAGAACTGAGGGATTCTACATTGTCACTTACGGAGCTGAAGGTTGGGATGCATTGATTGATGCAATAAGAAATAATACGGAGATTCTGGCCCATGAAGATCGAGCTGGAATGATTAATAACCTCTTCATGCTCTCAAGGTATGTTTGTCAATGTTTGTCACCAATAAACAGTGTTAATTCCTGGGAGACTTTAGCACAGCAGAAAATGGCACTATTACTTTTTTGACAGGCTGGGCAAGGTTTCATTCAGGGAGATCAAGAACCTTCTGAAATATCTGAAATATGAGACCCACCCAACCCCTTTGATGGAAGCTTTGACTCAACTTGACCAAATTTGCAGTCTGCTTGAAAAAAGACTGAACTTGAGACAAGTTTCAAGAATGAAGGTGTGTATAAGTGAACTTGAGTGGTCTATAGATTTGATACATCTATAGGGTCTGAGTAGCAATAAGTGATTACATTCAATTGGTTTAACAAGGAATCTGTTTAATTGTGTAGAATGTTATCTGCTGCTTTGACTGTTTTTAGTCGCTACAAGTTATTGAAAAAGCTGTTACTTTCACTTGATTACCTGTCGCTATGCTTAAATTGTAAGTTTTCTAGTCATTGAACCTCATTATGCAGAATTTCCTTAAAGTAATAATGCATGTTTTAGATACTTTTTTATAAAGTATGATGCTTCTGTTGGTTTACTTTTTTAAGCTTCCTTTGAGCTATGTGGTTTACAGTTTCTTTTTAATTATTACTGTTATCATTAAGGAATACATTTTGGATCTCTTTGGGGGTCTGATGGACAGTCAGTCTTGGGAAGAGGAGACTTCCATCTTAAAACAAGAGCTGAGGTCAGACCTATTGACTGTGGCCTGCCGCTATTTGAGAGAGAACTGCACAAACAGTGCAATGCTCATATTCGACCAGTGGGTGGAGTCCAACAAAACAAAAAGGTAAATGGAAACTTAAAGAAAATTAGCACATCAGGACCTGGTGTGCTTCTATGTTTCAAAAATGTCTTTTTTTTTTTTTTTTTTTTTTAATAAAATAAAATATAATAATAATAATAATGTCTTTGATCAGGTGCTTGTATTTCTTTGTCCAGGTTGTAAAAGGACTGTCTAATTTAGATTTGTTCACCATTATCAGGTTTACCTAATGAGCAGTTTTGTGTAATGTACAAACAACATTTAGTGATCGTCCTTTTTCTTGTTGATGGAGTGGTTACTCTCAGCCTAGGGATCTGTGGCAGCAATAGGAAGCTTTCTGGTTTGAATCCTGTGAATGACGGGACTGATTCTACTTCTTTGGGCCCTTGAGCAAGGCCTTTAACCTGCAATTGCTTAATTCTGGGTATGACATTGATCTACATCGAGCCCTATAAGCAGGTCCTCCAACTCACAGGGAAAACTTGGGGGTTGGTGGCAGGATTGGCCCTCCAGCCACTGGGAAAACCTCACACTGGTCCATTTGGACTAGTGTGGTGCTGAGGTATCAGCCACCACATGGCTGCACTCAGGTTATCATCCTTGAGGTGGTTTGTCACGTGGTGGCTGCAGCGATGCGCTGTAATTGGCTCATGCTGCTTATCTCCACCTCTTTATTTTGCCAGCCTGTTTCTGATGGCTGTATTAAAATCAGCTTTGTGATACGATGGTTTTCTTCTTTGCTACAGGATCCCCGGTGACATCATGAAAGCTGTGTTCTCAGTGGCAGCCAAAACTGACTCCGGCTGGAGTACCTTACTCAGCACCTACCATCAATCCATGGTCGACATAGACAAGCGCAAGATGCTGGTGGCCTTGGCCAGCTCAGATAGCGTCAGCAGGATTGTGTGGTGAGCCAGGAAGGCCGGCATGAGAGCTGTGCCGTTAAACATCCAGATTTATGACCACGGTTTTGCTAGACAAGTGGCCCTACATGCCTTCCTGTAGTGCATTTTTTTTTTTTTTTAATTTTTTTTCCTGAGAATGGTCTACCCTTCATATCCCCTGCAGGCTGATGCGGAATGCATTAGAAGGGAGTATCATCCAGACACAAGAACTTCCCTTAGTCCTCCACACAGTCTCCAGGAACTTTGCCGGCCACCTCTATGCATGGAATTTTGTGAAGGAAAACTGGGATACAATCGTTAAGAAGTGAGTGAACTGGATGAGGTCTTCTGGTAACACAGAAATCTGATTAACAGAAAGCTTTGAGCTTTAGTCACTTGTTTATAATGTAATTTTTTTATATTTTTGTTTTACCCCCAGATTTCCCATTGGCTCCTTTGCATTGCAATATATCATAATGTCCACAACCTCTCAGTTCTCCACAGAAAGGCACCTTATGGAGGTCAGAAAGTGTTCACTTTCCAAGTGTTTTTCGTATAAGCATTTGAAATCTTTGTTATGGTCCTGTGTGTGTGTGTGTGTGTGTGTGTGTGTGAGAGAGAGAGAGAGAGAAACTGAATAGATTGAACAATGAATCCTGCCTAAAATGAAATAGAATATTTAAAAAATGATCTTTGTGTCTATTTTTACACAGGTTGTCAGTTTATAATTTTTAGTTCGCTAAAAGCTAATGTGATACTGATACAATGAACATGAAATTACACATAGGCACTGCTATGGTCAACTGTGTTGGGTCTTCCACTACAAGGCACCTGATGAGGGCAGAAAGAGCGAGTGGTCTGCAGTATTTTCTGAGTGAGGAAGGTTTCATTAGTACTTTTACAAGCACATGCAGCAGCAGCATTGCTGCTTTCCCTAACGCACAGC
The DNA here is from genome assembly GCA_026779585.1 of Mormyrus proboscirostris. Lineage (NCBI taxonomy): Eukaryota > Metazoa > Chordata > Actinopteri > Osteoglossiformes > Mormyridae > Mormyrus > Mormyrus proboscirostris. The sequence continues at coordinate 26,304,632 of JAODKF010000046.1, read as the reverse complement.
CATATCCTTTGGTGGAGTAAAGATGGTGTATGCACCACGGTGTAGTATACAGTTTCCGGCTCTGAACTGCACATTAGGTACAGTATCCAGATGAAAACATACTTTGAAGGACGTCTGTCTCATTTTGGCTTTAGATCGAGCTATTAATGCATTTATGTATTGTCCTATTGCACATTATATGGATACAGTATAATAAATATGTACAGACATAACCTAAAAATACAAGGGGTGTACGTTGTTAGTGTGCAGGCGAACATTCAAAAATTGAAGTGTGCATAATGTACATTATATAGATCTATAGGGATACCAGTTCTGAGATGTATGCATTGTCCACTGCTCTAAGCTCACTTTACCAGATTTCTTATCTTTTTTTAGTTTGAGTTTAGAGTTATTAGACTGTAAGTGAATATGTGTGCATGCAGACATTCAAAAAAGAATTAAAATTTGCCTGTAAATAAATGTGGAAGTGTGCACATTACTGTGAACTCAAAATGTTAAACCAGTATTTTTGTTATAGTTGAAATAACCTGTTCTCATAGCTATTATTAAGATTTGGCACAAATAGTGTAATGGCTTAAACCACCCAAAAAATCAGCATTGTAGGCTGTGTACTGGCCATCAAAATTCATTATGAAACTGCCTGCCTTTTTCATTCAATATCGACAGCAGTTCTTTATTTATATATAAAATGATTTTTTTCTCTTACAGGTACAGTACTTTTTCGCATCACTCAAAGACAAGGGCTCGGAAATGAGATGTGTGAGTGAAGCAGTGGAGACAATCAAGTTAAATATCCAATTCATGGAGAGAAACCTGGATATATTGTGGAATTGACTGTAGCCTGACACCCACTCCATGTGGTGCTTCCTCTCCGCTCGTTACCCCAGGTGATGCTTCTTGGCACCTCGAGTGACGTCTCCACAGCAACCGCATTGTTTGCACTATCTGGAGTTCTAGCTAGCTCAGGGGCACTCTCTGTTTTTTGACGTTTGAACTATTGAATGTGTGTTCGTAGTTAACTGCAGGTCAAACCTCTGTCACCTCCCGGGTTTTGTCATGAAAATGGCTCGTCGTGCGTACACTGGACTCCTTAAATGCACAGCAAAGAATTCTTATTTCTCTCCAAAATGTGAGGCAGCACTCCACATTAGAAATGTGTTGCATTGTGTTTTTATGTAATTGAGTAATTCAAATACTTTTTCGTGTCATGCATTTGCATGTTGTGCAATCTGTATGTCGTTCAAAGCTTTGCAATTCTTGTAAACTTGTAATGATGATGTACATATTATATTTGGTATTTACACCTTCAACACTTTATCTGCAGGTGTTGTTGGATTGTGTACCTTGTTTTTGCTTGACAGTTTTTTTCAAGTGTATATATTGTGTGGGAAGATTTGTGAATGTATGCACAGCCATATTAAGTAAAATGCGTTTTTAATATATAATTAATGAATACTTGATTGAGTTGAAATTCTTACAAGGGCTTATTTCGTGGCTGAATTTCAGATTAAGCTGATAGTGTTCCTGATCATCTTGGAGAAAATGGTATTTTCCAGTTTTTAAATACGCATGATTCACTGAGGCATGCAGGTTCATCGAACATTTAATTACCTGGATGTTCATTTAAAACTCTACCTTGGTCGATATGATGCCCAGAAGGGTGCTACCTTTGTCTGCCCATCCAATTAGACTAATATACAATATTCTACAGCTACAGATTTTTACCAATAGAAGTAGTGATTTTACGTGCTGGCAAAAAATTACACTTTCCAGATTTGCAAATATAGCATGCAAAAGAGTACCTCACCCCACTTTAACTGTCCATGTTCTCAAATGAGAGAGGTGCCACTCTGAAGGTTTTACAGGCATGTTTTCTCTCAAGTGCCATTTTATATTTACTGTTGTTTTTTTGGCAGGGATAAGGAATTGTATGTGCTGTAAACATGAGACCAGGATCTCTGTCCTAGACATTGGTACACTTTTTTGCTAAAGCAGTTTAATTATTTCAGCACCATGCTATTATGAATGTATGTATTTATGCAATTTTTTTTCCATATCAGCCATTACAAGGTAGGTACCTAAAAGCTGTTTGACATTTTCAAGTATGCTTTTTTTTTTTTTAAAAAAAAAAAAAAAACAAAGGGGACAATCATGTAAATGAATAGCATATTTTGACACTGACGCAAAGGTCGTACCAGAAGTATTTGTTTTGGTCCTTACTTTAATGTTAAACAAAGTGCACCTTAAAAAGAATTATTAGAGTTATTTTGCCATGGCTGGTTTTGATCTTGAAATGCCCAAAATATTGTGTTTTTTAATGATGATAATATATTTTTTTTAATTATTATTCCCGGATTCTTAAATGTGGCGACTGACTGTGCTCTGAAGATACTAGTATATCAGCTGGATCCCATTAGTTGAAGTAAAAACCAGTAGAACAAACTTTAATGGTATTTTTCTATTTATTTTATTTCTTTGAGGTTTAAACCTTTTTTCCCAGCACATCTGAGAATCAACTTGTATGATCCAACATTCTGCTTGATTTTTTTTTTTTTTATTTTGGTATAAACCTGTAATGTCTTTTGAGCTCCACCGCCGACTTTGATTAGCGTCTAACACATCAAGGCAGTTTCCTCCTGTATATATTTTTTTATTGTTTTGGAATTAAGACTAAGGTAAGGTACTTTTTATTAAAGAGGTTTTTATTAACATATATTCGATGTATTTTGTTTAGACTATTAAATTTTTTTTGAAGATGCTTTATGAAAATCGTTGATTTATTGCAGTTCTAAGACCTTGCCAGAGGAGGGTGTATTGCACAAAAACATAGTACTTAGTAGTACTGACTCTCTTTGTTTCACTGGTATTGAGTAAACCATAGTCATTAAGGTTAAATTATATAATTCCACTTAAATTTTGCAAATTATGTTGCACTATATATGCTTTTGGCAAAACTAGCATATTGTCAAAGGTGTTCTCTTGCTTCATGATGAGTGCAAAATTCTGTCTGCAAGTTCACGGACTAATTTTCAAATATGATTGCATGAGCTAATCTTCACACACAGAAAAACATTGAGGTGATATTTAAAAATGATATGTATAATTACCCTAGTCCCCATTGGCATGTTTCTTGCATGGAACCATCAGTTTTCTAAGGTCATCCACTGGCCAATGTAAGTACCATACCATCCACCAGGGGGCTCTGCCACTGGAACCACTTTGGTCCTGGCTCCAAGGGCGCCACCCCTCAGGGCAAAAATTGACAGGAAGCTGTGGTTACGAAAGATCAGGACACCCGTGCCGCAAACACTGTCATACACACATTGTATACATCACATACTCGCATAGCACGTCTGGCCTTTTCAACCTGCTTCATACCTTCATAAGGTTTGTCCTTTGTTTGTTGTACTTTAGTGTTTTGTTCAATTAAATGTCTTTTTATTAAATCAATTGTTGTCTTGTGGTCATTCAGATAACACGAGCCAGCCTACTATCCAAAGAACTTTCAAAGCCTTCAAATGGTAGTTATCCGGATCAACTACTTTAGTTAAGCTGATTGGTTTTAATGTAATTTGACATTGATTATTATCAAATTTGTCACTCAGCACCAACACAGGCTTGTCCTAGTTCTATAAATTTAATTTAATCCATCCATCCATCCAACCACTTATCTTGGACAATGTTGTAGTCTGTCTGTTTGTGTTGTGCATTCCCTCATGCAAACACTCTCATGCTATGCAGTTTAGTGACAGCAGCTTGCCCTAAGCAGAGCTTCCAGCTTTGGAATGTGTGAAGAAGCCCACGGGGAAAGCACAGCACTTATACGAACTCTACACAGGGTTTGAATCCTTAACCTTTTCTCAGGGAAGTACGTTGCTCTCTATTGGGACGTCATTCCTGTGATCAGAAGGTCATTGGTTCAAATTCCTGAGAGATCTCACCATTAGGTGTTTCAGTAAGGTCCTTAATGCCAGTCGCCGCAAGGACTGGCTGACCCTGCTTTCTCAGTTGTACAGTACAGGTATGTTGTTTTCCATAAAAGCGTCTGCTACTTAAAGTAAATGGTAACCCTGGTGGTGTGAAGCAACAGGGCTACCTGTATTGGCATGCTTCATTTTTAAAAACCAATCACATGACACAAATTTGCGTCAGACTTTAAAAATGATACCACTAATCAGGTCAGTCACTGGAAAAAGAACATTCTTTAACTGCCTTATTAACAATGGTGTCTTTTTATCTGCCACCCGCAGATTTTCTTATCAACGTGTCCAATGTCACCTGAAGAGTCTCATGTTTATCCATCATTTTAGCATGTGGAATCATGCACAGGCAGGTCAATATGTATGGCATCTCTAAAATCCCTGATAATCTGATGGGCAGAGTTTTAATCGGGTCAGAACGGTAACAACCACACTCCACCCATTTGCTTTCTTTAACCATCATAGAGTAGCCAGACAGGAACTGAGGAGTTCAGCTACAGGACAACTGATGATACCACGAGTGAAATTTTCATTCTGGCTGCACTAACAGGCAGGGTTGCCTGTTATCTGGTGAGATCACTGTCACTTACATAATGTTTCTTGAAGGAATCTAAATGCATTTTTGATTGGTCAGATGGAGCTTCAGATAAAGTAAAAGAATCAAAAGCGCGTGTCCTTAACATGCCCGTAGCTATTATATAATTATGATGGTGCATACCCTTCAGTTATAAAGGAAAGATATCCAGAGAGAGAATTGCTGATCATCTTGAGTGAGCATAGATAGTTATCTAAGATATCCTGTTGACTTTATTTAATGTTTGGTAACATTAAATAGGACAGCAAAACTGGGATTTATTCTAAAACTGGATGTCTTTGCTTTCGTGATCATGCAGTTACTCATGGATGTTAAAGGAGGTGTAAATTCCACTAAAACATGTTAAGCTAATAGAGGAAATCTTAATACTTTTGGAAAAATTAATCTCAGACGTACTGTAACAAGTTGTAATGTCCCGATCGTTTCGATCCTCCTGTGTGCCATGCTCCCTCGTTTACCTCGTGTGAAATCCTCTTGTTATTAGCTGTTTCTAGTTTTGTTAATTGCTGTGCATATTAAAGTGTGTTTCTGTGAATGTTTCCCCAGTCCGGTCATCGACGTTAGTCTTGCTTGTTGCTCCATGTTCCCAAGTGAGTTCTTCCCAAATAAATCCCTTGTTCCCCCAAATCCCAGGACTCCTGTGCCTGCTTCCCTGCTTCATACCAGCATGTTCATGACACAATTGTGTACATTTTACATTCCATATCGCTAAAATAATAGATTGGATTGGGCATGATCTCTTCACTCCTCTTGGAGGGAGACTTGGAGAGGACACTGACGCGACTAAAAGACCCGGAGTGGATGAGATTCGAGTTCCTGACGGCTTTCAATCTTATTAGGCTGTTCTGGCTGATGCTCCTATGTAACTTTGCAGGAAGGTTGAGGTCAGTGCCTTTGGATTGGCAGACTGGGGTGGTGGCCCCAGTGTTTAAGAACAAAGACCTTGACTTCAGGTTTGGATATTGGATGGGGTAGACGTGTTGAATCTCGTTTCCATATTTTTTACATTCTTGTTTTTGAAAAATGATTAATTCTGTTCTGTTTCACCATTGAATTAACATAATTGTTGTAAACAGCAAGTTATAAATACATTGCCTCCAACTTGAGTAAACAAGGCAGAAAAGACATGATTGCTATCCTCATGGATGCTATAGTCAATGAACTTTGAATGGCCTCCATAATTGACTTGCTATGGAATTTAAATCTACTTTTAAATCTTGTGGCTCTCGAGTCCAACTTTAGCCAACATGATGAGCGCATACTGGCTCTGGAAACCACCTGCACTACAATGCTAAGATACTAACTAAAGTTATGGACCTAGAGTCCCATACCCGTAGCACAATATCAGAATTGTCAGACTACTGGAATCTATTGAAGGCCCTCGTTCTGCGACTTTCTTTGTTGAGCTGCTAGCAGAGGTTATGGGCGATAATTTTTGCCCTCTCCACCTGAATTGGATCAAGCTCACAGATCATTCATGACTAAACCAAAGCCTGGTGAGAGGCCGAGGGCCGTCATCATTAGAGTGCACAGCCACCAGCAGAAGGAAACGAGGTAAAAGCCAAGAGAGATGACATGCAGTACGCAAGCAGCCCCACTGCCATATATGATGATTATGCTCCCGAGGTGATAGAACAATGTAACAAATACCGTAAATTCCTGGCAGAACTGCACAACCTGGGCCTTAAGCCAGCCTTGCTGTTACCTGCTAGGCCAACCGTCATAAAAGAGGGAGATGCCAAAGCCTACATAGCGGCAGTATGTGCTCAGCCTTCTCCACCGGTGTAAGTTTCCTACCTTGGAGTCTGCCTTCTTTATTATTTATTTTTTCTGGTTATTATTATTAGCCAACTGCTAGTTACCCGAGGCTTGCGAGCCATTGGAATTTGACATTTTCAGTTTTCTTTCTGCCTGATTATTTTGATGTTGCACAACATTCTTGCCTGAACTTTTAAGGTAAAGTTTTTTATATATTTATGTCTGCTTACTGGCAAACACTGATGTTTACATACATTCCGGGTGTAACAATCAATGGCCTGTTACTAAGGTTTACAATCACTGTGTCAATGACCACAATCAATAAGCAACCATTCAGTGATGAATCTGCACCTATGTGATAGAGACATGTTTTATTTGCACTGTTGTCATTAATTTCACTACAGAAGTACTCACCGGCTTAACTGTAGCATGTTTGGAGACATGATGATTCTCTGTAAACCTGTTCTTGTACAGTTTAAGGGTTTTTATACTACGGGGCCGTTGAATGCTTGAATCGGATTGGCTGACGAACGTTCTGAAATGTGCAATTATTTTCAGGGAAACGCACGGCGAACGTAGTTCCAGGCAGCTCTC
>JAODKF010000046.1:26257390-26268956 GCA_026779585.1 Mormyrus proboscirostris | reverse complement strand
TCCCTGTCAGCTGCTGTCAGAGCAGGTGATGATCATTCCTGCATGTCTAGGCTGCACTTGAATCGTACAGGTTCCTATGCGGACCAGTAGGAGGCAGTGTTCCCCCCGGACCAATTAAAAACAATAGATAGCAAGTTGTACTGCTGAGGGTGCTGTCCTCCAGATGGCAAAGCTGTTTGTTACGTTTTACTATAATTGGGTTTAAAATTAACCCTAAGTCGACACATTCATTGCGGTCATGAGCAGGACCGCAGCAAAACTCGTTAATCTGGTAAAGCACTAATACAAGATTATCCCAAGATGGCCTTATGCATTAATTTTGTTTGCCTTTTATAACGGTTATATAAATATCCTATTCTGATGTACATGTGGAACACATGAGATCCTATTTGCACAGAAGTGAATGTCTACCTCATATTATGCACTATATGGACAAAAGTATTGGGACACACCTCTTAATCACTGAATTCAGATGTTTCATTCAGACCCATTGCCACAAGTGTATAAAATAAACCGAAACATGCAGTCAGGTTTACAAAAACTTGTGAAAGAATGAGTCATTCTGAAGAGTTCAGTGAATTCAGTCCTGGTACTGTCACAGGATGCCACCTTTACAATAAATCTGTTTGTAAAATTTCTTCCCTGGTACATTTTATCAAACTGTAAGTGGTATTATTGCAAAGTGGAAGCGCTTAGAAGCAGCAGAAAGTGAGCCAGTGGAAGTGAGAGACCACGTAAATTAGCATAGCGGCGTCATAGTGTGTAAAAGTCGCCGATGCTCCATTGACTAAATAACTGCAGAGTTCTAAACTTTCTTTGGCATTAACCTCAGCACACATACTGTGTGCCGGGAGCTTCATGGAATGGGCTTCCATGGCCAAGCAGCTGCATGCAAGCCTCACATCACCAAGCACAATGCCAAGCGTCGGATGGAGTGGTGTAAACCATGCTGCCACTGGACTCTGGAGCAATGGAAACGTGTTCTGTGGAGTGATGAGTCATGCATCTCTGTCTGGCAGTCTGATGGATGACTCTGGGTTTGGCAGATGCCAGGAGAACATTACCTGCCTGACTGCACTGTGCCAACTGTAAAGTTTGATGAAGGAGGGGCTGGGTCAGGCCCATTAGTTCTGATGAAGGAAACATGTCATGCTTCGGCATACCAAGACATTTTTGGACAATTCTATGCTTCCAATATTGCATGAACAGTTTGGTCCAATTTTCTGTTCCAGCATAATTCTACCCCAGTGCACAAAGCAAGGTCCTTAAAGACGTGGTCTGGTGAGTTTGGTGTGGAAGAACTTGACTGGTCCACACAGAACCCTGACCTCAACCCCATGGAACACTTTGGGATGAACTAGAATGGATACTGCAAGCGAGGTCTTCATGTCCAACATAAGTGCCTGTCCTCACAAATGCTTCTGGATGAATGGACAAAAAGTCCAACAGATACACTCCAAAATGATCTGGAAAGCCTCCCCCGAAGAGTGGCAGCTGTTATAGCTACAAAGGGGGGAGCAGCTCCACATTGATGCCCATGGATTTAGAATGGGATGTCATAGAAGTTCCTGCAGGTGAGACCACCAGATGTGCCAATATTTGTATCCACATAGTGTACATTATGTAATATATTGAAAGAGCACATTTTGTTATAAAAACCAAAGGAAAGTGAACATATTTAGATAATTACTATCCAAATCATTTGGTTTTTATATATTTTTCATTTAGCAATTGTTCTCAAACATGTAATATCTTTCTTAAAGACACATTAAGCATTACATGCTGTCCAACATTTATATTGCTCTAGATTTTCTGGGTGCTGAGGTTAAGTTACGCACAATTTTTACATGGTTTGGCTCACGACATCTTGGATACAGATTCAAATCTAGCATCTGTGACATGTCACTGTGATGTTTACGACACCATGGCAACTTGGTATGACTAAAACAATAATTATTTAAAATGAATTAATCAGAATCTTCACACTCTTCTGTACTCTGTATATGGGTAAAAAATACCAAACTGATTTATAATCTAATACAATAATTAATCAATTTGGTTACATAATTGCTATTTATATCAATTGCAATTAGGATATAATAATTATATAAAGTAGCAACATCAATAGCCATATGACTGCTGCATTTTATTACTGTTTTGTTAGTAATACTTTATCCTACCATCATGTTTATGTAAATTCCATTCTGTACACATATATACACAGGTCCTCAGAGGAACTGTAAAGTAAAAAAATAAGACTTATGTGAACAGTGCTCTTTAGTCATCCCCCAAATGGGATAACCACAATGACTCCATTTCGGAACATCGCTAATAAGACTTTGGCATGGATAGAAGTCATGTAAGGACCAGGGATTCTGACCAGTTTGGCCTTTGTTTGATTGGAACAGCTATAGGCCTTTTACATAACAAAATTGCTGCTGTTTTCCATTGTGGAACTGCACACACCCAATAAGATAATCTCCGCCCAATTAGAGAAATAAAAAACAAATAGAAGGAGGCAGTCCCAGTGACTAGAACAGGAATGAACACACACACACACACACACACACACATAAAAGTTTGCAATTAACCTTTGTGGGGACTTTCTATTCATTTCTATGGGGAAACTCTAATCCCAGCATGATGACCTTAACCCCTACCCAGCCATAACCTTAACCATAAGTAACCAAACAAAATATGAGACTTTTGACATTTTTTGTTTTTTGATTGTATTCACAGATGTTTGCAAAAAACTGGAAAATGGTCCCAAGGGTGTCAAAATAACAGGTTTTTGTTTCATTGTGGAGAACATTTAGTCCCCACAATGTAATATGAACATAATCCACACACACTCACTCTCATTGGCTTTATTCTGGTTCATCTGTACAATTGCTCATTGAAGCAAATATGTAATTGATCTATGTCACAAAGAATTAAAGCAGTTCTAAAGGCAAAAGTGGTCCACTTGGAGACTAGCAAGTAGCATCTAACATCTAAATGCAAGGCAGTTTGTAAAAAATGCTTGGAAATGACCTATTTTGTTTATGAGGTAAGCAGAAATAGATTTAACAAATCAAATATAAAAACAACAAAAACAGGTATATGACATCATTCTGAGAAAGAGAGAGGAGGAGTCTGGTGTCCTAGAGACACTTTGCATTGATGACTCACTGAGTCCCAGTGTCATTACACTGATCATCACACACCTCAAGGCTGGACTGGATGATAGCGAAGATAATCGGAAGATCATTCATAGGTATATTGTCCTTACTATGTGCAAGGGGCAATACATGATGTACTATGATGGTCTACTAAGACTGAAAAGTGGAGGGGTAGGTCTGTGGATGTCCAATATAGCATGAAACCTACCCTGGACCTCCACATATTTTACTAGCTGACTAGTGGCATGTGATTAAAAGATTATTAATAAGAGTACTTTTACAGACTCTGACTTTTTATACTGGCACTCTGCTAAGGTGTTTGCCCTGCTGGGCTTGTAGCCCAAAAGATGAGATCAATTTTTGTCATTGTTCCACAGTCTAGTAGGGATTTTGAGGATCCCATTATGCTCCATCTATATATGTCTGCTGAGATGTTTGAAACATTTCCAACATGCAGAACATCCAGAAAATCTGAAAGTAAGGAAGGTTGAATCAGATGTAAAAAGAGAATGAATGTATCCAGACAAATATCGGATAGGTATAAAATAATGCTGATTTGATTAAGAATTAAAGTTTTACAGTTGGTGTCTGCTGTGCGATCTATGAATTGAGGCTATTTACATGCACTTGGCTTATCATTGGCTGTCATATCAGACATTGTTTCTCTGACAGTGTATGTTTTCCACGTACATTCAGCTTGGTATACTTATGTAAGGTCAGCAGTAGCATATCTGAGCACTTCATTAGGTGGGATTTGTTACTGCAGTATCCAGATCAGATCTCTAGCTTGCCTACATAGATTTAACACATTTTTTTTCTTTCTGTACAGGGTTGATGTGAGATTAAATAAATGTATGTTCTAAATATAACAGAGAATCTAAAAGCAAATAAAGGAATGCAACTGTAAAGATAAAAAATTTGTGCGACACATTTTCTGTACAAAGTTAAACTGTCAGAAATGAATGAATAACATTATTCCCGGAAAATATCCTTTTCCAAATTCTCTGAGCTTTTTGCTGCTGACTGGCCTGCCTGACGAACATGAAAAGGAAGTTGTCTGCACACTCTATGCAAAAATCCAATTTAAATGCAAAGCAGCCCATTGGTGAGGAACATCTGGGCTAAAACGACACAATGAGAAGTGTGTTGTCAGCCAAACCCACAAAATGTTCATTCAGAATAGAAGGGGGAAAACTACTATGAATTGCAGTTATTATTTGTTTAAATGAACAATGGAGACACATTTAACTCCATCTATATCTTATAAAATGAGAGTCATTGGGTATTTCATAACTATTTCCTTCCAGCTTTATCACTGTAAGGAACTGTATTCAAATTCTCTTCAGTCATGCGTAAATCAGTATGGCACTTAACCTCGTATTAGAGTAGAATTTACACCATTAATGTATCCATTTCAAGTGTTTTATTCTTCCTTTTACTCTGGTTTTATGTATCATGTCTGCTGAGCAAACATTGAAATCTGAAGCCAAATGAATTCTTGACATTAAACTTCTTTAAATACAGTATTTATGCTATATTTGATGATCTGCAATATTTCTAAGTCATTTTGAAATATATAAAATTGAAGTGCACTTGTTCTAAAATTTAATATATCCGTAAATCAGATTGAATCTATCCTACATATAAATTCCATTAAATGTTTCAAATTATTTAAAGATTTCTGGAAAAAACTTTTATAGATAGGTGGATATCACTCAGCAGACATTGTATACGGACAGATAAATAACTGTAAAGTCAAAAAGAATTAGAAGTAAAGTCTTGCTGTACAAGTATCAGTGTACATAGCGCTACACCTCCAAAAATCTCCTTCTGTGAGTATTAGAACTACAGTCTGTTTCCCTATTTTGTTCTCAGTTAATTAAAAATATGCATTATCAAAAAACTGTATAAAACCATTTTTTATACAATGTGCAAAAAGGCAATAAATTTAGTAAACCTTTTCTAGCGTTTCATGAAATATTTCAGAATTACTTCAGAATGTTACATTACCATCTTTAATCAAATTCAGACATATATATATATATATATATATATATGTGTGTGTGTATTCTTTGTTGTTTATTGTACAGCATTTATACTAATTTTCCATTTTTAGTTTCATGTAATCAACAAAGAACATCCCATGTGAGTTTTGCATCTTTGAATTGTCTCAGATTCTAGAAACATCTAGACCTGTGAGATGTTCTGCCAAACCCGTCAGCAGTACCTTGGCTGCGAGGGTTTGATGCAAGTTCCCACGTTGCGGTTCTTCTTCACTTAAAGCTGCTTAATCACAGCACATAGGGGACATTCACAGACTCCAGAAGTGCTTTAGATCAGCAGTAAAGATGCAGTATAAAAAGCAACTTTCCAAAGGGGAAAAGTAAGATATTGATTTATGTTCAAGCCTTAGCTTTCCATAATCTCTTCTAATGACATAATAGCTTTGTCTGAGTTTGCATGTAATGTTTGTTGTCTTCTACTGTCTTCTACTATTATGTCGAAACATTAGAAATATGTCAGTATCCTTCCCATATTTGTACTGAATATAAAATTCTTAATGTAAAAGAAAGCACATGTTCTGTAGCCCTGGCTGTGATGCTCTGATTTTATACCTTATACCTCCTTATATATATTTATACCTTCCTGATATTTTATAGGATATACCATACATATATTTATACCTTTCATTCTCGATGTGTGGGTAAAGATGGCATGTTCTCCCTGTTTGTGTGGGTTTCCTCCGAACAGTCACAAATGTCCTCCAAATTATTCTTGGGCACCACCTTGCGATGGCACACCTCATACCCTGTCTAGCGTTTCCTCCCAATGACCCTTCATTATCTGAGCAGTTAGGGAAAATCAGTGAACATCAGACAAATGCCGATTATCAATCAGCTAATGTGATTCAGCTGAAGAACATGATGGTTTTGCAGTCTTGACTGTAACTGTGAACTAGGAGATAAACATACGACGCTGCCAAAGCTTCCACCAGGTGTGTGCTAGGAAACTGGAGCAAAATATCAGCGGATCACTCCCTGAGGAGGCTTTGCCTAAGCGAATGCTGCCATTTGTCCATCAAAGCCTTCAGTGCACATTCATGAACGCAGATAGTCTGCACAATGCCACTGGAATTAAAAAAAGAAGTCAACCAGCTCGTGTGAAAGTAAACGTGCATTTTCACAAACATGCTCCTCTCTGCCAGTGCAGTGGGAAGGTAATCACGCCTTTGTGCTCGGTTAGAGGAGCAGTGAACCCTGGAAAGCTGTATCTTATTTCAAGGTTTAATAGGTTATTATGGAGTGGCCAAACCAGACAAGCCCAGCAGGATGTGGAGCGGCGGGGGACTGAGAAAGCCTACATCTGTGTTTTTTAAGGTCCTGCCAAAGTCGATCGAACTTGATACTGCATGACTTCAATGTGCAGGAATGCAAGTTTCCTTTTTTAAGAGAAGGTTTGGACAGAAACCCAATGAGATTTCCATATGGCAGCCTTGGGGGTATAATCCAGGATTTCCTATAATAGCTGTTACAGTCATAGCCAGTCTTGCATGAAACCTCATCAGGAACAATGGGCTCATTTTTAAATGTCGTTATTTATTTATTTACTATCTGGTTCATTTTCCCAACTGTCCCTTGTTATCACCTCATATATTCTGCCTGGTGCCTGTCTCCCGTGACCTGCAACCGAAGTGCAAAAAGATGGCCTCAACTGGGGTCCAAATATGCATCTGCTGGGGAAAAAACCATAACGCCGACACTAATTAGGGATGGATATGGGTACAGATCGTTAGCACCTAATTTAAGATGATGACGGCGGAGGGGATGGTTTAAGACTTTCACCGATTGCTGATCCTCCGCAATAGGCAATGTTCCAATAACTGCACTGCGAATGGGTCGTCGATCTGGGTGTCTAGCATAGCATTTAATGTTTTTGGTGCTAAAGACATAAGACTTGCAACATCTAAATGTAAAGGAGGCAAAAAAATCAGCATGTATTTATTAAGAGATAGTGATTTATTTTCTAAATAAATTATTCAGATATGAGCCAAAAAAGAATAAAACTCCTATGCAAAGGCCTGCACAGTCACAAGGAAATGATTGCGTAGGAAATTAATATTTTCCTAACCACAGTGATGTAACACTAAAAATGCTTATGCTTTCTTATTATATTTCACAGTGTTTCTGTTGAACAGAGTATCGTGTGGCTAAATATATTATGTAGCTGGAGAGGCGGATCATTGCTACTTTAAAGTCTTATTACCACGTCTGCGAAAACTGCTGCATTCATTAAACGAAAGAAAAGAACACAAACGACAGTCGCAGGGATTTCAAAGGCTGACCTCAGCCCTCAGTGAGAACACACAAATAAACACAGGTTCCAAGGCCCAGTGAACTCTCGGCTTTGTGAGGCGGCAAGATATTTTCCACTGCCGCTCGTTTTTGTGGTTTTGCAGATTTTTATGAAAAATAAGTGCTCGTCTCTGGCAATGGAATCCAGCTCCTTCCATGCCAAGGGTCATATACTGTTTCTTTTCTTTAAGATTCAATAAATTGGACTTCCCAGAATGCCTAATGAAATCCAGGCCCTGTGTTTTTTAACCGCAGGTAAGTACACAATGGTTCGCTTGTTGGCTCCTTCCATTTAATCTTCATTACACTCTCCGTGTGTTTATATTCTGGGTCTCTCATCATGGGCCGAGGGACGCCCAGACCGTCATGCAGCAGCGTGGAGACGAGCCAAACCGCAGAGGCTACAGCCACTGGGTCAGCGCTACTTTCAAGACAAAGCAGACATTTTGAAGAGCTCGTTTAAATTATCGTCGAAACACCCAGAAAAGTAGTATTCTCACCATTTTCACCAACCTACTGCACATAACGTTCCTCTGGCAGTTTAGATGACACTCTAGCTTCATGAATCAATATGTGAAATATGTAAATTAATTGTATAATTAAGACTAGTGACACCACCTTTGATGGAATGATGATATCGATGGGCCTAAGACGGTGTTTCCCAATCCGGTCCTAAGGGACCCACAACCGGTCCATGTTTTTGCTCCCTACTGGTAGGGTAGGGAGGGAGCAAAAACTTGGAATGTGTGTGGGTCCCCGAGGACCAGATTGGGAAACACTGGCCTAAGAAAACAATGAATCCACTCATTTGTGGGTGGTGCAGTGCGCTTCCACAATTTAAGCTGCTTCTGCATACTGTATATGTGATTAAATGGCAAAAGGTGACATCATTGTTGGCAGTTTCCAATTAGAATGCTATTTTCATGATGTTAATGGTTCTAGCCTAGATG
The DNA here is from genome assembly GCA_026779585.1 of Mormyrus proboscirostris. Classification (NCBI taxonomy): domain Eukaryota; kingdom Metazoa; phylum Chordata; class Actinopteri; order Osteoglossiformes; family Mormyridae; genus Mormyrus; species Mormyrus proboscirostris. The sequence continues at coordinate 26,260,493 of JAODKF010000046.1, read as the reverse complement.
ACTTCTCATACTTTAATACAGGTGGTAAATTATAACAGTTGTCTTTTACTGGCATTGCAAGACATCTTTGTGCCTTGAATGCTTTTATGGTGAAATCAAAATAAAATCAGTACCAGAGCTTTTATGCAGCACGTTCAAATATAGAAATAAAAATATCTCATCACATCCATTCTAAGCAAAGTATGTTCCTACATTTACAGCGCATGTTTGATCTTTTGAACAATATTTGGGGATATTTATTTATTTATATTATTTGGGGATATTTTCTTCATGTGTATGTCTTGCCAGCACTATGCATATATAACAATATGAGCAAGATAAATGAGTAGAAATGGTAAAAATAGCAATAAATGTGCAGCACATTGGTTTTAATGTATATAGATAAATACGAGTGATAAACTATTGATAGCAATAGTATTGGTGACATTAAAACATATGTACGGTGTACAGCACCTTCACACCAGTCACACTGTTAAAATGACATCTGTTACAATGAAGAACATTTAATTCCAAAGCATGACTGAATGCCCAAAGGAAACCCGTGCAAATCCAGAGAGAGAACACGAGTCCCACATGCACTGCCAAAAACTGCACACATGCAGAAATTTCAATTTAAGAAATCATGATCATTTATTTCCTAGCTTATTATTGCTTTATAGTTTCCATTCCCCTCCTCAAAAATGATCAATTTTTATTATATCAAGTTAACATTGGAATTATGTGTTAAATTAAAAGTTATAAAAATACCACTGAAGGTGGGCATTTGAGTTTGTGCAGGACCCTCCAATCCACCAAACTGGTGTCCAGTTACAAAAGAGGAAGTTGACATGTCCATCCTCTTTATCCAGAGCAAGACCTCTTTCAGTATTTGAAAGCTCAAGGTTGCAGAGGCCAGGTTATGTTGTTCAACCAGCGAAAGCGGGGATCTTATCCGACGCTTGCGAACTCCTTCGGGGTCCTGCTGGTAATAGCATTCACGTGCTTCCCATTTCTTATCCGTGTTTTCATTTTAATGGATCACTCCAGCCATTTGTCAACGTCAAGCCAACCTGAAAGATATCCACAGGGCCTGTGCGCACCTCTGTCCTCCACATTCCACCGCCGATCAGGCAGGCTTTATATGGCTAAAAAGCACTGCGCGCTCCAGAACGCAGACTGCCCAAACATCAGAAGTGGTTTCCAGATGTTGACACAGACAGACAGTAATTGGAGCTCACGATGGCTTCCAGCTGCAGTGGCCCCCGTCCAGCAAATTCTCAAAGGGAGCGAATGTTGTGTGCCATAACTCACACTGAAAAGTTTACAATAATAATAATAACATACTCCGCTGCCTTGCAAAGAAAAATGGACTTTGTGATTGCAATAATTGGCCGCTTTGTTTTCCTTAAATCCCTCGGAGGAGAGGAGCAGATCATTGGGCAAGTGCTGTACAGTATGATGCAATCACGGGGTGGGGGGTGGTGGGGCTTGGTGGCCAATGAAAGGTTTGCACTGTCGAGGGAATGAGCCCAGAGGTCAAAGGGCAAGCCTCTAATCTCAACCTGACTCATCTTTCAAACAAGCAGAAATTTATTTAGCAAGGTCTCTCAAGCAGGTTGGATAATCTTCTCCTCATGTCCTATAGATTGTCCTAGATGGACCTGACCAGCAGTGTGTTCTGTGTATATATACCATGATACAGGTACATAAAAACTAGCTTACCAAAAGTAATGAGCACCCATCTCATATCCCTCATGAGTATTGGGGAAGAGGACCGCACACTCCATGTCTTTGTTTGTCCCACCATGACGGTGTCGTCTACAGTATGTTTATGTAGTCAGTGATTTCCTTAATCATATTACTCCATAGCCATTCAATATTAAATAGTGTCACTAGTTTAACAGTTAAATGTTTTATAAGGGGGAAAAAGTTTCTTTCTAAATATCTTACAGTGTTTCCACATGGATTGAACCAGAACAGGGACCATATCTTGTAGAAACTGTTTGTACATAATTTTGATTAGAATTTACACTGGATTATACATTTATAAAACCAGAATCTGCCATGTGGTCAGTTAATTGATAAATTACTCACAGTGAAAGTAACCATATGGCAACTAAGCCCAGTGCTAACATACTGTCTATTGTACTTAGACCATAAGGCTAATCGTCTTTGGTCCAGATGGATTGATGCAAGCCTACCAAAGTGTACTTTGTGCTGGTGAATCACGCAAGTTCATAAACAAACAGACGTAAGCAGCATGTTGAAGGGGATTTAGTGCTATGTTAACATTCCATTCACATTTCCCAAGATTGTCATGAAGTAAAATTCAGACCCATCGATGATCTGTAACTGGAAAACTTCCAGATGTTGAGTATGGAAAATTTAAATGCCTCATATTTTGGGAGAAAACCCTGCATAGTTTGTTTCCACAGCCTTTTCAGTTGTATGGTCCCCAGTGTAAATCATCGTGCCAGTTGCATATGGAAAAGCCAATTTTTGACATCAGCCTTCTTTCATCTGGAAAAGGCTGTCTGCTTTTGCCTAAGTGAAAAACTGCCACCCAGGTCCAAATCACTGGTTTTCTGTAAGGGTGGATAATGTTTTTTTTTTCTTTTCAAAACATTTCTTGGTATGTTTTGTATCCCCAAGTGGCCACCAGTTTTAGCTGAGCAGCAGGTGAGCGTACAGGCTTGGTTTTAATATTGCATGCGTTCAAGCACATTTGTGGATCTTTGCTATAAATTCTGCATGATGACCAAACATGAAAAAAAGGAATAGCAGAAATAAAAACACAAGCAGATGAAAAATAAATAAATTGAATTTATGAATTATTATACAAATCTTACATATACATAACAATATATGTGCGTGCCAGTCAACTGTTATTCAATCGTTCATTCGTTTGTTCATTTGTTTGTTTACATTCACTGGTAAAAATACTTACTTACTGTTGGAAAAAAAGTGGAGGAACAGAATCTTACATAGTTTTTGTTCATTCTATATTTGATGATGTGATTTGAGCCTCTTGTCCCTGATTTAATTGGCTGAATGTGCTGGGGGGGGGGGGGGGGGGGGGGGGGGGGGGGGGGGGGGGGGGGGGGGGGGGGGGGGGGGGGGGGGG
>JAODKF010000046.1:26231853-26243286 GCA_026779585.1 Mormyrus proboscirostris | reverse complement strand
CTGTATATATATATATTGTGCTCTTTTTGTTCCCAAGTCTTTGTGTCCCAAGTCCACCACTGGACAGTGGATACTAATAAATGTTGTTTTAGTGTCTATTTATGAGCTTCCAATTAGACATTAAAGAGGCTGTATTCATTTAATAGTTTGCATACACAATACACCATGTCAGCTCACATTTCCTATCAGGCTGTTTTTCTTGAAAAGGGGGACTAGGGAAGGCCTCTGGGCACCACAGGTTCATATGCTGTTCAGTGCTGGGTAGGAGCACTGGCTAGGAGAGACTGTGCCAAGCGGGACTTGTACTGGCAAAGGGATCGTGAGGATTGCTGGCCCACAGAAACTGCCGTAATAGTACATAGTGAAGACTTGAGCTCAGGAAATGGTAATAGCTTAATATCGTTACCCAGGCAGCCGCACAGACATTTGCTTGTGGTGTGCAAATTATTGGGAATGGCGGTTACATAACTTGAGGTCATCCCCAAAGCACCATTGCATCTCCTCGCACTAATGAAGATTCTCAGAGTCACTGAGGACTATATAATACTAATAAGTGGTTCTTTGAAATATTCCTGCAAAGTCCAGGCATTTTTTTTTCCACTTTTTCTTTTTTGCTAGAATTACAAAAAGAGGTTCTGATAGATCAAGACTCTGATATTATGTATATTAATAAAGCTATACAATGATACGACGGTAAACACTAGTACTTGGCATGGTATAATACTTTAATAACACCCTGATGCCTACTAATTTTGTTCTCATGGAAACCAAAGATTAGGATAAATGAACTGATCTCGTGTGATTTGACATATGAGAGTTTCCCCTGTTTTTCATTGGCTTATTCCTGTTTGAACTACTGACAACAGGCTGACAGCTGCATTACACCTCGGGCCTTGTTAAAGCAACACTCTAAATAACTCGCAATATGTCCTGCACCTAAGGGCAAAACTCCATTCGCTGGAGGTGATGTCTAGGGAATGTCTTCTGCAGATACCAGACAGACAACAAACGGCATGTAATAAAGCTATATCGTTGGACATTTTCACCGGGAATGAACATGCTACATTATTCTACTTGTCTGCATTATTTGGAAGGGCTCCTCATAGCTCACTAAGCACATTGCGGGAACCTACTCTACAGCTTGACAGATTGGGAAGCTAGATCAATGACAGAGAGTTAAGATTCAGCATGAATTAATTTGCTATTGGATTTATCCAGAGGCTAAAAGCCAAGTCCCTTGTCATCAGTCCAAAGCAGAATTACCCTTCTGAAATTCCATTCAGTTTTCATTTGTTTTGCATGGGGCAGTGGAACTGATGGATGGTCCCAGAGAGAAGACACCCTCACGGCAATCTCAATGAAATGTACCACTAGATGGAGAAGTGTACCCTGACTGCTGATTGATAAAACAGCTTCTGCAACCTGTTTATAACCGAGGTGTGGAAGCCACCATCCTTTTCTACTGACAGATATTTCTCAGTTTTCAAGCCTCAGTAAGCCCTCTTACATGCAGCCCTAATTCAAGGGAGCCATGACAGGTAGCGTTCCTGGCCCTCAAGCTAATGCTTTGCGTGGTCACTGAGTCGCCTGACTTTTTACTGCCCTTTATCTTACAGACAGATGCATTAGACATGTAGAGTGGCTTGGGGCAGGGGGTGGGTGTGGCTTCCTTTGTCATGACGTGGGGCATTTGGAATAGCTGGGCCGGTAGGAGAGCGGGAAATCTATCCGGTGAGGCGTACGACCACCTCAGAAAGCAAAGAAATATAACAGAAAACACAATGCAAAGTTTATGCTTTTGTTGAATTTTCAGAAGCAGTCTTCATGGGATTCAGCCATCACTCTCCATGTTCAGGCCACTGAGCAGCAACAGGAAATTGCAGGGGATCAAACAATGTGAATGAGAATTACATGAAGTGAAAGAGCTCATCATATAGCAACAGATCTTATTATGCTTTTCATATTATGACATTTACATTTAGCTAGTTTATTAAGATACTCCAAGGATCACATCCTGTACTTTCTTTTTTGGAATATGGGGGGAGCAAATAGACCCAGTTATTCTCAATATTCCAAAATGATCTACAAACTGGCAAGGGCACACTGACATTATTGTGGGGATATGAAATTTCATATCGTTTTGTTTGAGTGTTTCGCTGGAGCCGTGGAGCTGAACCAGATCGCATATTGTCTTTCATAAATGAATAGACACACAAAAGTAGATGATGTGCGCGGATCACCTCATGCAAATCCAGCAACTGTGCTTTCCACGCATGATGACCTAAAGTCCAGTCATTACAAATGTGTGGCTTGTAAATTAAAAATAAATAATAAAAAAAAAAAAAACAATTACACCAGCGACTTGTCATACAGTAGGCAGGTTTAAACCTTCATATAAGAATCAGGGTAAACTAAACGCGTTATGGTGGATATCTGTGAGATGCTCAGCCACTTTGTTCAAATTAAACTACAAAATCAGAAATACTTTCTAGTACTTATTAAAATTAATATATTGCCTTGTATTTGGGTGCTACTTGGCATCAAGAAGATGTGAACTATTGCTTTATTTCCATCCATCCATCCATCCATCCATATTCACACAAAATTATAACTCCCACAAAATGCTGTCAAAAAGCCATATACCAGGGCGGTGCCACAGGGCAGTGGCTCCAGTTAGCTCTTGGGTGGCCCCCTCCCCTGTCACTGAACAATTCAAAACATTTCATTGGCTAATGATACATTGGCCCCTCCAAATGAATAAAGGCCCCTATTATGCCGCCCACCTTAAAAAAATCCTAGAATCACCCACGACTCGGAGTCAGAATTCATTGCACACAACTCTAATCATAAGGAAGAGAAGCCCTATCTATCCATCTTCCAACCATTTACATGCGGTGGGGGGCTGCTGGGACATAGGGTGCAAAGCATGGAAGACCCTGAATGGCCTTCTAGACTGCACTATGACTATGAAGAGCTCATTTCATTATCTTCTAAGTTCTATATTAAGCTACATGTTTGCATTCAGTAAAAGGGGAAGATACTGTGTGATTCTTACATTCAATCAGGTTGGGTTCATCAAGCAAACCTATAAAACTCATAACTATTCTCTGTAAATCATCAAAATTTAAACAGAAGGTATAATATGTAAGGAATCGTTTTAGAAAACAGCTTCTATTCCGAAAGCGCCCCGAGGCAATCGTTCAAACCACAGGCACTTCATGTGTTCATCTGAAGACTTGTGGCATGCCATCTGTGAAGGCCTTCTATCAAAGAGAGAGCAGGGGTCATTTTTCCAAAAGGGATATTTTTCAGGCAAACTGCAATATGCCAATTCAAACAAGCTACAGCCTCACAAACCATTCCCATTTTAATGTGATTAGGTTGCTTGGCTTGAGAAGTGCAATAACAAAATTTAAAATAATTCAAGTTGACAGGGGAAAGGAAGGGGGTATCTCGGCCCAGCTCGCCACATCAGACACTGTGCTTACAGTTATATATTAAGGTCAAAAAATGGGTGAGGCACTATGGAAACTTAGACTAAAAGAAAGCAATATTTGTGTTTAAATTCCCATTTGGAAGTTGATAGACGGCAGCAATGTGATTACCTAGACACATGTTGAGACTTCAGTTACTTCATTCTCACAGAGAAACTTATCATCTTTCTCCTAATTAGAGTACTCTTGTAACATACTGTTGAAGCACATTATATTAATCTTATTAAAACATATAATAGGCTGTTTTTTTTTTTTTTTACTTCTGCTTTATTATATTGCTTTGGACTTGTTCTGTTGCTGCTTCTGTTCATTCCAAACTTGTCTGTGACCTTTTTCATCAAAATCCATCATCGTGTACTTTCTAATTTATTCTTTTATTATAAGTTATTCACAATTTTCACATATAAATTCACAATATGTCAAATAAAAAAAATACACAATACTGAAAAACTATAATCAAATGTCAACATTCATAGGCTGATGTTTGTCATGACACACAGAGATATGAATCAGAGCTCTTGAGCTCTTCAGTATGTGAGCCATGCAAGATGACAGAAAAGTCACTCAGTGGAGTCAACACAACACACATAACTGCTAGCTTAGCTTCTATCAGACAGAGACTGAGCTCAGCTGGCTAATCCCCTTACCCACGCAGCAGGTTGTTGCAATGTAGGTTCAGTGTCTGTTGGTGCCAAGCCAGCTAGACTGGTGTCATAATCTGAAAACAACAGACTGATGCATATCAATGAGCTGAGCTGACATGTATGTGAAACATAAAGTAAAAGAACAGGCTTCATGTTAAGCCCAGGAGACAGCAGCTCAGTTGATCCCCCAAGCTATGAATTCTACAGGCCTGGCATGAATTTAGTTTCTGGCATCATTTAGATGTATAAGCTGATGCCTTGATGTATTTATACATTTGGATATTTTACTGGAGGGATCGAGGTGAGGTGCCTAGATCAAAGATACTACAACACCACCTGGGACGTAAACCACCAACTTTCAGATTAGCAGCCCCTGTCCGTAAACACTGGTAATGTGCAAATAATGAAGCCATAAGCTATATCATATAGTGATATTTTATATCATTGCAATTCTCAGGTTGAAAAAATAGAACAAAATTTGGATGGAAACTGGATCCCCAAAGTTAACAAAACGGCAAGTGCTTTATTTTTGATCATCTCATTCTTATCTGCTCCCAGCCCAAAGACATTGAGTCAGGATAATTATCTGGTGTCTCTTAATCGCATATACTGAATGTTTTAGTGTTTTGTATGCAACCGTGCGTCTATGTGTGTGACTGGCTTCCCATTCAGGATGTTCCATTTTGTTGTGCCTTATATGCCTGGATGGGTGGAGGCCCTCCGGTGACCATCCACTGGACAAGAGGTTAGACGATGACTGCATGGTTTCGTAGTCTATCAGTATATGTAGTATACTAGTCAGTTTAGTTTAAGTTTGAGGCACTTTTGTGAGAGCCTTGCAATACATGGACTACAGGCCCATATGGTCAGACCATTTATTAATCAAAGATGATACTTCAGAAGCAAAAACATAGCAACATAGCAAAAACAAACTCTCATGCAAATCAAAATACTACACACAGACATTTTCAGGATCAGAGCACTCCCACACACAAAATATCCAGTCGTTTGTGAAAAATACTACAAAATTTCCTCTACGTTTAAACATTTGGCAGCATGTTGAATTTAATAAAGAGTGCATCACCTATTTAAAATCCACCAGGACTAGTCTTAGCAGATGAATTACATCTGTGTAAAATACATAATTTTTGAATAAAGTTTGAATAAACTGCAATCAAAAAAACAGAACACACAGCTTGAGTTGTTTACAAGTTCTCAAATACAATACTGATAATTTGTTTCTCAGTCAGTCCAGAAAAAAATGCAATAATAATTTAATGTACCCTCAGATTTAGCTAAGGAAGAACCCATACATCAAGGCATCATTCCTGATTTTGCCTTGCAACACTAGCTATACAAATGAGAGTATAGAGTGGGAGGAAATTAGAGCCTTACTATAGAAGCCTACTCAGCCCTTCCTACAACTGGAACCTAACATCGCCAGTTATAACAGCATGTATACATATCCATCTACTTTCAAAGCGCTCGTCCTGGTGAAGAAGGTGGCTGTAAGCCGAGAAGGTCAGCCCACGCTTGCCTTTTCTCAGCCAAGGACTCCATCTCCTGCAAAGGGGATTCCAGTGAACTTTCCGAAGCCGTCTGGAAAATATGCCCCTCCGGCATGTCCTCGGTCTGCCCCATGGCCTCCTCCCATTGGGAAGTACCCAGGATAGCTTTAAGATGAGCCATGGAACCACCTCCGCTATCTCTTCTCAATTTTAAAGAGCAGCAGCTCTACTCAAGGCTCTCTTGGACTGCACCTCACCATGTCACAAAGAGTTATTATAGCCTCTTGTATTTATAACCTCAATATTTCAGATATTATGCCAACAAATCATGACTGAGAACTGGCTGATGAGATGTATGTAAATCCACCAGTAGTCTGCCAAAGGTCACCATCACAGGCTAATACAGCTGCCACAGAACACTGACCTGACCTGCTTGTCAATCTCATAATCCCTTATTCCATCATTTTCCCATTTCCCCCATTCCCATCATGAGGAGAAGATGCTCACCTCATCTGCTGGTCAATCCTTTAGGTGACACAGGTGGCTGCCAAAGGTGCCAAATCTTAAGGTGGCGCCAACTTGCCAGCCAATTTCACTTTGCCTTAAATGAGGGGCACCAACAATGATTGTCACCTAGGGTGCCACATTAGCTCAGACTGGTACTGCTCAGCTCTCACCTCAAGTGAGCAACCCTCTCTTTACAGCAAGTGTACCATAGCCCCAGACTTAGAATCTATCCGTCACCGTAACCGTTTAATGCCAACTGGGGTCATGGGGGGGACTGCAGCCGATCCCAGGAACTACGAGTGCAGGCAGGAACCAACCCTGGCCAGTTGCCAACACACTGCAGGGCGGACTTAGAATCCTTTAACATAAAAAAAAAAACACTTTAAAAATATTGTTTCACACATCACTTCATGCTACCTGAATGCTTCAAGTCTGAATAATCCAACCACCAAGAATAATGAACCAGACTAGCTGTACAACAGTCATTCAGTTTTCCTGGCAATCTGTGTTTGTACTAAATAACACATCCCTGCACACGAGAGGGTGGTGAAGATCACAATGATAAAACGCCTCACGGGAAAGACATTTGTGTACACAGTCGTGGGTGTTTTTCCAGTAAGCCTAACCAAAGGAAGCTGCTTGGTTAGTGAATGCCAAAGGCACAGAGAACATTTCGGCCATTGTGATTGTTTATACTTCCAATACGACATCAGGGCAGCAACCACCACAGCTGCAGAGGCCTGGCAGGTGCTGAGTCGCACATCATTCCGGCGAAAGTGCAGTGAAACACAAAATGATGCTGCAACAATCTCTTTGTGTGATCACACAGCCGTTTTGGACATTCATCATTGTTTAATAAGCAGTATTAGTGATTTAAGCTTATCCTTATTATTAATATTTGATTATGGTATCATATTAGAGACACTGTATTGCCTAAGGTTAGATATTTGCCATGGAAAAATATTTTCCCTGAGTCAATAGTCCAATTCATGCCTTTCTCATCTAGGCCATGCATAAGGGAAAATGAACTGATTAGCAAAAAAAAAATTTCAACTGCAGTTACACAAGTTTTTCTCATTTTTAGATCTGGTTATTTATATCATAGTGAATTAAATCACAGTAGCCCTGTGCAAGATTGGTTATGGATGGATGGAAGGATGGATGGATGGATGGATGGATGGATTGACTAAGGCATTCATTTTATATGTTTTCTTTTATGAATTATGATTGAACTGTTTTCTTAATGCTGCTGTATTACATTACCATGGTGTTATAATCCGTGCAGGCGAGCGAGCGGGGAAGCAGGCGAGGATAGCCGTGAATACGGGCGGGGGGGGTTTATTCCAAGCAGACAGCACTCACGGCAGACAACATCGACTAACATTAATGACGGACCTGGGGATACGAACTCAGACGCGGACTAAATACACAGGACAGGCTGAACTTAACAGGTGATCACAATCGGGAATTAACACGAGGTAACGAGGTGGGCGTGGCACACAGGAGGATCGGACGAGCAGGTCATGACACATGGTATACAATTTAGAGCTGAAATTCACCAAGTCCAAGTAGATACAAATTGTAGCGAAAAATGATTTAACATGCCTGTGAAATCATAACTTAGTGAATCCATACAGCAATGTGACAAAAACGAGTATCATCAGTAAATCATTTATTCATTCTTTATACCCACTTGTCCTGTACATAGTCGTGTGGGTCTGGAGTCTATCTCCGAGGGCACATACTGTATATCATTCACACATGCAATTGCACCTACAAACTAGCTGGCAACTCTAATTCACCACAGCATGTTTTTGGACTGCAGGGGGAAACCAGAAAACCTGGAGGGAACCCCACAGTGACATGTGGAGAACATGCAAACTAACACGCTCATCACGCTAACCACTACACTACCACGGTGACCCTGACATAAGCAAAGTGAATCTGAATGGAGTCCTTGTATGTTGGCTGGGTTGGTAGAATGTACACAAAATGCAGCTTCTGTTTATATTTTGCCATGGTTCATTTAGACTCAATTTTAGGACACTAAGCAGTTAAAGCGGTGTAGAAGTGCTGAGTGACCGAGGCAGGAGTTTCCAGAAGATCGACATAATAAGCAAGGACCAGGTCTGCACTGACCACCTGGTATACTGGCATTTTCCCAGTGAGCCAATGGGTTTGTGCACCGGCAAACTTCATTCTGGGGGTTGCCAAAACCCAGGGCTAAATTTGAATCTCAGTCCAGCCCTGACAAAAAATGTATACATATGTGTACATAACTTGTGTGCATGTGCGTGTGTGTTTTCTTAAAGGCCTGCAAGTTGTGCCACATGTTCAAATTTATTGTTTTTAAATATTCAAATTTACGACCAGGACTGCAGTACAACAATACTTGCTACATCGAAGCACTTATCTAGTACAAGATTATGGTGGCCTGGACCCAATCCCAGGCTGTGTAGGGCGCAGGGAAGAACACCCTGGACAGGTTGTCAGTCCATTGCAAGGCACACACAAACACACACACACACACACACACACACACGCTACTGGTGAATTGCATGACAATCCACATAACTGTAGGTATTTGGACCACAGAAGTAAATCAGAGCCCTTGGGGGAAACTGACACAACATGGAGAGAAAATGTGACCTCCCAAGAGAGTGGGGGCGGTATTCAAAACCCCCGGCCTGGAGGTGAGAGGCAGCAGGGCTATGACAATATACACTTAATATGACATGTTTTTAACAGTAGTTATCCTTCATATAACAGACAGAATAAAAGTAACACAAAAAGCAAATACTAAAGACAAACCATCTCCCGCTATGTGGTGAACCAGCGACAAAACCAGTTCCATACTTATTCCAGGTTTGTGCAAGATGTTTCTTATCTGTGCAAAGACAAATTACTTTCTCCTGTTACATCGCTCATCACAGAGTATACTGACATAGAACAAAATACAGATATCTCAGTGTGGAGGGTTAAGACCAGTTTATGAAGCTATCACATCACAATGAAGCATTAACCAAGACTGGAAATTGGATAGACAAGCAAAGAATATTATTAAGGGGTTTGGGTAGCTCTCAATGTGAATGGCCATCCATCTTTAGGATGGTTGTTCTTAAATTCTAGGGAAGCAATTGATTTGGGGTTTACATTGCTTAACTGACATGAAAATTGCTCGTTGTTGCAGAAAGCCTCTAGACAGGCTTAAAACAAAGTTAGGCTATTCACATTGTAAGTATTAAGCTTCTTAAATTGAATGATTTTATGGAATTATCAATAACCATGGGGATAGAGCCATGGAACTGCTCTTTACTATATTTCAACAAGAAATGTACAAATAACTATTTGAGTTAACTGGTTATGAAATGCTTCTTTAATAACATGTCAAATTACATGAATCAAATATTATCAAAACAGAAATTAATGTCCATATTACTGTTGACTGATAGTCGTTTTTTTCATTCTCTCAGTTAATATGCTTCTGTTCTCAGTAAAATTTTTAAGACGTCTCCTTCCATCCACCAATCCATCCATCCATCCATCCATCCATCCATCCATCCATCCATCCATCCAACTGTTTATCCAGTAAAGTTTGGGGGGATGGGGTTTCACCCCAACAAGGTAGCGCAGGAAAGAGTTCTCATCCTTCATTATTCTACTATGGGCACATTTGATCTTCGGAATTGACTGCTCTAAATAAAAACTAAACAGAAAGCTTCTGTGAGCCTTTAGTTCCGCTTCAGTTTCCCTCCAGAAAAAAAAAAACTCTGTTGTACTCTGCAAAGCCAATGCCCCCTGGTCCCTAACTGTGTTCTGAGTTTATGAAGAGACAAAAAATCCATGTCAAGATGATTAAATTAGGAAGAATTGGAAAGATGAAGTGGAAGGAAAAAGGAGGTATATGAATCCCGTGGAGGTGACTCCGTGATTTTCTTCTAGTGTGTCAGAATAAAACAGCTTAGGCAAACCGTTCTTGTACAAAGATAGATAAGTAATATGTTGGTCAAAAGGTGCAGAAACACCTTTTTAAAACTATGTTCATCGTTGAAATTTTCACTATATAAAGTTATGCAATACAAAATGCAAAAAACAGAGGCACGATGTGCAAAACACATAATAAAGTTAATCTTATATCTTGCAGTGACCTCACTCTACATGCTAAATGGGTGTCTTAGGGATACACGACTCTCACTTTAAGGCGTATGTCTAGGGACATAAACCTAACTTCAGAATCACCTGTTTATTCTATACCACCATTAATTACGATTCTTACTATTGCAGGAGTCCATGCATTTTTTGCATTTGTTCAGCAAATGTTTTGCCCAGAGATATACATGAGTGAGGTCTGGAGAGTAAAGGGCAATCAGGGTCCCGAGAGCATTTGAGGTTAAGGGCCTTGCTCAAGGGCCCAATGTTGACATCACGCTGCCAGTCACGAGAGATTTAAAGCAGCAACTTTTCATTTATAACAGATGTTCTACGGTACTGCTTAAATATTACAGAACTATAATTAATTCTGGGGTTTTGGTATGTTATACTGATCAAAAAGACACACCTCAAAAAGCTGGGGAATGAATCTGGATTGAAAATGCTTGCTGTACATATAATACCTGCTTCAGTTTAACTGGCGGCTTTAAAGTCAAGTTAACGAGTGACACTAATGAAAATGATTAAAGACAGTCAAATTTACATTTTCACAAAACATTTTAAAATTCTGCATTCTTCTACAATGTTACAAAAAAGCTTACTTGTAGAACGGCGTGTAAAACCAGGCGATAACAGATCGTCTTATACAGACATTTTTATCCATGAGAAGGATAAAAATCAACTGGATAAACAGCCCTGCCTGGAATCCCACCTTGTAGGCTATAATATACCTGTGAAAACAGACTTTTCATAGATCAACATCAAGCAGAGAGGTTAGCATTGGGTTCAGGCCAGACATGGGAAAGTAGATTTACCGCTACAACAGAACACAGCACAAGCTCAGCTGGCCTGGGATCAGTGGGTGTGTCCCCAACGGGACGCTTTCAGAGTTGCCTCATCCTGAAATGCACATTGGGAGTTCAGTCCCCATTTGACACAAAAAGCCTTTCTAAATATCTGCCCTGGGAACCTTCTGGAAAAGAGGGCCTCTTATTCAAGCAACACCTTTAATTAATCACAGCAAATCTGCTTTCTATCCAGGCCCTGACAGCGCGGTCCAGCAGCAGAGCAATGGAAAGGAACCCTGACACTGACAGAGACCAGATGTTGGCAGCACGTGGGTGGGGGGGG
>JAODKF010000046.1:26204362-26218551 GCA_026779585.1 Mormyrus proboscirostris | reverse complement strand
CCAGGACTCGCTGGAGGGATTATATCTCTCGGCTGGCCTGGGAACGCCTCGGTGTCCCCCCCGAAGAGCTGGTAGAGGTGGCTGGGGAGAGGGAGGTCTGGGTATCTTTCCTGAAATTGCTGCCCCCCCCCCGACTCAGGCCCCAGACAAGCGGATGGTGATGGATGGATGGATGGATGGATGGATGGAACATTACTTCAAGTTTTCCAAAATACATATGAATCCAGTCATCAATCGTCCATAACTGTACAGAGCCACACTGAGCCTGGAGTCTGTCCAAGGCAGCATAGGGTTTGAAGAAAGAGATACTCTGCATAGGAGCAAATTTGCATTGATCAGTAGCAGTAGTATCATAATTATACTAAAGTGTATTGCTTGGGGTAGGCTCCAGACCCCCTTCAATCCAGACCAGGTTAAGCAGTTAGAAGATGGGTGGACGGATGGATGGATGGATGGATGGATGGATGATGTGCTTAACAATGACCACGTACCTTGTGTATTATTGTATTTTACTGGCTTGGCATCATTTGAAATTCAACTCAAGAAAACTTTGTCAGCAAAAACAACAATTTTGAAGTGCTCTTGCGTTTCTCTTGAGTTAGCCCCAAGTGGGAATGCCAAAGCAATTCCTAACGCTTTAGTGCCAGACCAGAAAGTGGCGGAACCATAAGCTATGCCAAAATTAAATTATACATCAGCTAATACTGATGTCACCTTCAAATCTGTCAAATGTCCTTGACAGTCACGAGACTGCAAATTGACCATCCACGTTCACCCGCTCCAGACCAACACAAAAGCAGGCTCTGCACCCGCAGGCCGTAGAGATATTTACAAATTCATGTATATTAAAACCATAACCCCAATGCCTGAATCATTCTCAAAAAACAGACAAAGAAAACCACTTGCTCTAGGGGAATTCTCCCCATTTAACTTTTCCCAGTGGTGCCTGGACAAGGAGCTGGTGTTAGGTGAATTAAAGCAGTCTGTACTTACGGTACTTTCCTGTGCTTTCAAGACATAAAATATATCACTTAAGATAGATTTGGAAAAGAGGAGGTGCAGGCTGCGTGATTAAGCCCGAGAAATATACATTACATTAAGGCATTGCCTGTTGCCATAGTTGTCACTATCCTTCCCTAATCTTGAGACTTATGCGCAGCTTGGACAGTAATGCATGTTAAAGCCTGCCAGTTTCTGCCACATTTGGAATAAATTATCCCTTTTGCTGGCATAGGAAGAAAAGACTGCGAGAATTGGAGAATGGAATATAAAGCATCGAGCACCAGAGACACGCTCATGCCAAGAGCCAAGAAGTTCTGCCCTAAACTTTTGCCTGCATTATTTATGAAGAATGCGCTGGAGAGATCTATTGTAGAGGTTAACTCTTTAGAGAGTGCGGTTTGTCGCCTCTTTTAATATGCTGAAAACGCACCAGGCTCAGCTAAATCACAATCTGCATGCCTGTGAGGCTCCTCTGAGGCAGACCAACAAGCCCATTAATTAAAAAAATAATAATAATTGGTTTACACCCCTGCTGTCACTGGAGTACAATCCTTTGGCATTGCTGCCATGAAGAAGCAAACATGGGACAGCGGAGCTGATTATCCAGTGACAAGAGACAAAACACAGATGTTGTAATGAGGGTGGTCCTTATGCGTCCCTAATAAGAATGAGTTAACTTTGGGTGTGCACGTTTTTACCCATTAAGATCACCATTTAGATGTGCGATTACATAAATGTGAGCAATTTAATATTTGTATAATAAAATAATTGATATTTAAATTTTATGATAATTTTGCTGATCACACATTTGAAATCGGGCACGTGATATTAGGGTACAGCATAGTGGTGATCACTCTAGGCTTATTTTTCCTGTGTTTGGGGTTAAAATCTCACCTCTGGTCCTTTGTGTGTGTTCTCCCCAAGTACATAAGTGCCTGTAAATTTTTCTGTAGTGTGTGAGCTTGCCCTGACACACATGACATCCAATCTAGGGTGCGCCCTGTGTTTGTCACTGCGACCTAGGACTGGATGATCAGTTATGGAAGGTTCCAGGTTTTATAGCCATCAAGCAACTGGAATTTTAAGCAAATGTCTGAAAGCAACAGTCTCTGGTGGAGGCAGCGGCAGCTGGCTTCATAAGGTGCTTAACTTGAATCTCCTCTGGAAATATATAGCAGAATTACGACCAGCACGGGTCCCGTTGGATAAAGCCCATCCGCATTGCAAATAAATAACAGCCACTAATAAAAGCAAGACACTGTCTCCACTTTCCGGTTGTGCGGGCAGCCGCCGCAGCACGCGAGATCGTGCCTTTGGAGGCGGGCACACTCGTGCCGCTGCGAAACATCTGGCTGCATGATTTGTCACCAAAGATTTTGGGAACCAGAACATTTCAAGAAGGAATGCCTGCCTGCATTTGTTCCACTGCATGGGAAATTTTATTTCGCTGTGCTTTATCTTTTACTGCCACCAGTGAGAAAAGCAACCCAGAAAAAATATTCACATGGGCATGTTCTGGAGAAAAGACTACATACCTATGTGATTGTTTTTTTGTTTAAAATGACTTCAGTTTCTCTCCATACACTTGGCTGTACAACAGTCTCGTTTATGTTAAAGCTGCCAGCAATAACATCATACATAATAAGAATTTGATTGCAGCTCATTGAAGCACGTTATTTGTCTGAAATGTGTTCATAAT
Source organism: Mormyrus proboscirostris (assembly GCA_026779585.1). Lineage (NCBI taxonomy): Eukaryota > Metazoa > Chordata > Actinopteri > Osteoglossiformes > Mormyridae > Mormyrus > Mormyrus proboscirostris. Next base: position 26,215,850 of record JAODKF010000046.1, on the reverse strand, counting down.
AACTTGCCTTCGCAAATTACACATTCAGTAGTAAATCATTAATTTCTTTTAGGACATTCTCACTCCGATAACGGATCCAAATTCATGGAAATATGGCCAGTTCACATTTGGCGACTTTTCCCTGAGTGGCCGTCCCACTGATTCAGTATTCAGTCACTCAGTATTGTAAAGTGAGTTACATATCCCAAAAACATATGTTATAATAATCTACCCCAGAGCATAAGCATATTTCATAACAATCCAAAGAAAATGGGTTACATGTTTTCCAGGGTTCTATCATTCGTTTCCTCACTACAAAGTGTTTTTGAAAGTATCATGTCTGACTAAAACAAGCAATGACCAGATTAACTCTCTGGGCCTCTGTAACCCTGCACTGGATAAGCGATTATGGAAAATGGATGGTTGGATGGACGGTATTTACAACGAGAAAAAAAAATCACACAGAAGTACATGGACACAAAAATATTCTGAGTGCTTAATCTTTACACTATTCAGGCAGTGATCAGAACGTTAGCTAGTGAAGTGCTCTTAGCTGTCATCTGAGAAGTAGGGTCATGTGACTTTTCCTAAAGGTTGGACAGACACCCAACTAGCAAGTTCTCCGTCCTCAGATTGTACTCTTTCGCTTATCAGAAAGCTGCTGTCATCACTGAATAATACCTCCCTTCTTCTCATCAGTAGGTTCTATGTGCTTTTTTGAGCTTCTGCTAGGATGTGTAATTCACTACCAGACTGGCCCGATTCCACATTTAAAATGCCCACTTATTCCCCCTCAGTTAAGCTCTGACCAAGCTAGACATCTCTGAGTACCATGCTGTTGATAAGACAATGAAAACAATATGGAACGTACATCAACAATCATTTGGGAGACAGATGTTCAGCAGGAAAAGAATTTATAAAAGGATTCCAGAAACTGCATAGAATTCAAATCTCAGAAATACTCAAACGGGCATTCAGCATTGTTTGTTTTGACAGCTTTAAGTAGCTGTTAATCATATGATTACCAGTATTTTTAACAAACAATGACCAGAAAATATACAGACGAGGTAAAATGATTCATTGTTTGCATTTACCTTTTAACGGGGCTGTCTTGAATCTACCATATAATAATCTCATGAAACACTGGCAAAATAATGTACTCCTGAATTAGCCTGCAGAAAAGGTGGCCATACATGTGCATTAGTGAAAGGCTTTAAATGAAAACTGGGAAAATACTTGGAAAAAATATTATTCATGTATTTGCTTGTTTGACCACACAAGCCATAAGACAAAACGCAAGCAGCCACAGAACTTTTACCTTATGATAAGGTGCTTTTAAGCTGATCACAAACCTTCATTAAGCAGCAAATAAATCCAGTCTTAAAACAGGCGCATCCACTGGTTGTAAACCATTCCCCCATGCAAACAATAACTAATTAACTGTATATAACGTGATTAATAGAAATTTATTACTATTAAAAAACTAAGATTGACCAATAGTAACACAATAGCCCTAACAAATGCATACGTTTAATTGGAAACGCTTTACTTCAGGGTGCACATCTAGTATTCAGTTACTACTGAAATACAAATCATGAATAAATGTAGTAGCTACTTGACGTCAAAGATGCATCATGAATCATCAAGATGATGAACAAATATGAAATCAGTATTTAACTTGTGTTACTCATTACTTGTTCCTTCAGTAGTTCATTAGCAGTTTCTTCAGTAGATCTTTCAGTGCTTTACAAAGAGTTACAGAATTAAATAGAGTAACTGCTTGCGGTAAAAAAAATACGACATCAGAATCTAACTACGAGTTTGTGGCTAATTAATAAATAAGTCATACCATAATACTACATTATTTGTGCCCCCTCAAATAAAGTGTTACCCTTAAATCAAGAAAATTAATACGACTAAAGCCAGTTATGCTAGCTCTAGATGGTTCTCAGTTGAGTGATTTGATATCAAGGAGATGATTATTTTACTCTTCCCAGTCAAACCCACCAATCAAAAACATTGGCACTAGTGTGAACATTTTTATTTGACCAATTGTATGCCTCTGATTTTAGCATTTTCCCTCACCATTCCCCCCATGAAAATGTCTATGCTGCTTTTGCATGCATTTCTGCTGAGGCTCAAACCTGTCACAGTGCTGTGGTAGTTAAATGGTATCTCCTTTTTCCATACCTGCGGGGTCTCCAAGAACTCCCTCTGAGACCTTGAGAAGCTGCATTGTCACCAGGCGGACTGCCTGAGCAACCGCATTTAAATGAAATCGATGGGACACTGTTTTCAATTTCCATAATTGCCAGCATTTGACATCTACACTCAAAATTCATACTTATATTTAGCTTTGTTTGGAATAAATATTCTTTGTCCTCCTTCCCTGGACTCAAATTTCAGAGAACAAAATATCGATAATAATAATTCAGTGCCAGAAACAACTGATAACTGTTGCCTGGAATTATTGTACAGGCCATAATATGGTGGCTATTTAGAGAGCGCAGGCATTCAGTTCAATGGGAAGGAAAATATTATTTTTCTATTCTCACTTCAAGTTTAAGAAATTGTTTCAGTGAGGATTTTGATTAACAAACACTGCCATTAGCCAGTACTCAAGTCTGTCCAGTTACTTTGCTGGGCGTCTCTGAGGTAACCCAATAGCAACTTACATTGTATATACAGTAGCAGATACTTTTATCCAAAGCAACATCCGACAGTCCTTGGAGCAATTGGGAGTTAAGGGCCTTGCACAAGGACCCAACATCTGACATTTCACTGCCAGACCGGGGATTTGATCCCACATCCTTCTGATTATAACCACAGCATCCTCACATGCTGTGCTGAACGCAGCTCCGACTTGATTAGCCTTGTTTGACTAGCCTTGATCGTTACATGACAGAGTGCACCTTGACACTTACATATATATGTCATAATCTGCCATGCTTGTATGGTTTTTCCACTACTTTCCATTCAATTGGCATCAAGAGTGAAATATAAAAAATGTATTTAGTCTGTCACTTAGTGCCAGTTATTTCTCTTAACTGACACACTAACTTCTGTTTGCCAGGATCTCCACAGACTTTGCTTATTTCATATATCATCAGCTCATATTCACAAAAGGGAAAACAAATCAACAGTCACTATGTATATATATATATATATCGTACACACACACACACACACACACATATATATATGTATATGGAGAGAGAGAAGGGGAGAGAGAGAGAGAGAGAGTCTGAGTATCATGTGGTACGGAGATACCCTTTCAGATACCGCATCTGACACCTTGCACCTGCATCTGTACACCATCCGAAGTATCCTATGGCGTGCGTCTAAAAGACTTCCGACAATGTTACCATGGTGACTGGCTAATGTTTATGTTGTTTTCGAAATTCACCTACCATCTAGCTATTGCAAAAGCTGCCTAATAAGAAAACAGGAACCTAAATTTGTGCTAATTAATCCGCTTATGTCACTGTGGATAATATATGTTTTTTTTTTCTTGTTTTGTCCTTGCTGTTAAAGAAAGTTATTTTGAAATAGCTAAGCATCAAATGTCCCAGTGCTTCCTGAGAGCTTCCTGAAGTAGTTTCAGGAGAATTGGCAGAACAGTTGTATTATGACACTCATGTGTCTCATGCTTAAGGGGCAGGCTTGTTTATCAAAAAGACCCAGCTGGATTTGGATCCATGTCATTCCTTGAGTACTTCCTTCTTGTACATCCTTCATATGGAATTACTGGTTTTGTATGCCAATCAAAGGTTCTTCAGTGAAAAGCAGAAAGCCCTCTATCAATTCCTTGAGGTCTGACCCTGAGTCGATGTGTATTCAAAGCTTTACAGGTGCCATGCAATGATTTAAAACTCACAAACTACTCCAGTCCATAAAGCTGACATGCTTGTCCTTTTTGACAGATGAAAATCTGTATTGTTGGAAAAAAAAATAATTGAAAAAGGGCACACATCCATAAACAGAGAAATCCCTCTCATGGTATGGATCTGGTCTCATGGTCTGAAATATCACATTTTCTCTGCCTATATGAAATTGGCAAAAGTACTATTTCATTTTAGACTAAATTAGCAGATGTATTTCTGAGTCTGAAGCAGAAGAGGTTCTGTTGTGAGGGAGATTCGCAAGTTCACTGAACCACACTGTCCGCTTAACAATGGCGAGAAAAGGATAGACCATCAGAAAAACAATGACTGAGAAAAAGAGACCAAAATAAATGAAGGCAATACTGCAAATGAAATGTTTTTCAAAGCCCAAACTCCTCTGCACCATCCACAGAAAATGTAGACATTGGTCGTTCTGACTCCACTCTGATGGCTGCATGAGATGACACTTAACAGTATCATTTGGTCTTATTCATACCTTTTTAATATTTTGAGAAGGTACTTTTATGTATAGCATACAAGAGATAATTGTAGTAATATAATTGTAATTAATTATGTAATTTCCTGTTTTCCAAACCAATCATAGTTCTTTCTAAAGGTCCAACGGTAGCATCCAGTCTGTGTATTTCAAACTAATGTGCCAAATAACACAGTATCAGGTCCAAGGTTTGAAGACACTGAGCTCCCTCAAAAGAGACTGATAGAGTGTTGCATCAAATTACCTGGCCACCTGACCTAAACACGGCAGAGATGGTTTGGGATGAGTTTGAGCAGTTGGGGTTAAGGGTCATGCTCAGTGGTTCAATGATTCTATCCACCACGGGATTTGAACTAGTAACCTCCTAACGTCCCAACCCACAGAAATGCCCTCCCCCAACATTTTTTTTGGCGAATGCTTTTTGGTCAGTGCATAATTCTATATAAATTATTTTATAGTTTTGATGTGTTTACAAATATTCTAAAATGGAGAGAATACTTAAAATTAACCTTTATATAGGTGGGTGTGTCCAAACTTTTGACTGGTACTTTATGTACCTTAGTATACTGAGTGACAGTAAGATGAAAAACAGTGAGATCCTTAAATATAGCAGACCGGAGACCAGTAGCAGAATTTCGGAATGATACTCACCTTTGGCGATGAGTCACAGTTAATGTTTTTCTTCTGGGGTACAGGTTTAAATTTTATATGAAGAGACAAGAAAATGTTCTTTATCCTTTTACATCTTATTCCTTAAAGACCATCCTAAAGATCCATATGAAATATCTTTCATAAATGTAAATGCAATTAATGTAAAAATGCAGTAAAGTCATACAGTACAGTAAAGCAGTCTATACACAATGATCATAATCTTGGCTATTAATGTCAACGTCGGCAGAAGCTTGACCTCAAACACATCTGTCCTTCTGATGGCGGTCCCTGACAGGCTGCTGGGGGGTGCATAAAAGCGGCAGCACGTAACGCTGCGCGGCCAACAGACTCAGTCATTCATCCACCCACCGAACTGCCATAAATCACTGGCGTCGCCGTGGCAACCACGGCTCCCGCTCCGGCGCTTTTCTTCATTGTAAATGAAATCCGGCGGTTCTTTGGACGCGTGCGCAGACGGGTTGCTGTGAGGCGCGCGCACAGTGAGGGAGGGGTGGCGTGCGTGTCATAGTGATAATCAGAGGCGGCGGGGGTGTGGGGGGGGGATTGGTGGCAGGGGCATTAATTTAATTGAGAGTTTTGCTCTTTCGCAGGGATTTCATGTTATAGTACCGTTTCAATATAACTTAGTAAGTGGTACCTGTGAACATTCAAACAAAAAAAAAAAAGGAGAGGAAAAGATGGGCTAAAGTCAAAGGGTTTCGGTGATATTGTGGCAGAGTTATTTGTTCTATCAGGTTTATCACTGTAATAAACTAATTACATGCTTTGTACTGAAAAGGGACGAAAAAGTGCTAGAATTAATATCCTACTGAGCACCGAACAGCTGACGGCAGCCCCCCACCTGCTCTAAAATGTATATGACAGTACAGTTTTCATTCATGTAAATAAGTTATTTGCAAGTGTAAATAGCTGTGTTCATCTAATGCAAATAATTGTAATATTGCTGAAATCAACATAAAGACTTTAGCAAGTTAATTACAAAGCGCTTTAAATATTTTGAGGTTTGACTGAATTCTATGGGCAAGTCCACTTTGACATATAAGTTGTCAGAGTCACGCCAGCTTTATGCCTTAGACATGTGTGGTATTTCTCTTGCATATCCTCATGTTTTTATTTTTCTGTGCAGACAAACCTGTGCAAATTTTTCAGCTTCTCAACTGCATAAATAAAGGCTTACAAGCAGGACGCCTGAATGCGTCCCACATCGCGGGACACACCCACTTCACAAATGCCGATTCTGTTCAGAGCATCAGCACTTTCCGATTCTCCGGTTTACGAGAATGAGACGCCCAGTACAGATGGCAGTATGCTCACTTCGTTCTCTGGACCGCATCCCGTGATCCTGGAGAGTGCACGGATCACATGTGTGGTCAACTCGCAAGTCTGACACAGTGAATGAGCATTCATTGCCGGAGGCAGATATGAGTATGGATGCCATGACATTCCGATTGCATAATATAAGTGAGAGTCCATCTTTCACTTCATTCTTAAGACTAACCATTTAAAATTAGCATTCAAATTGACCTAGAATAGCTGCCTGAGAAAATTTTAAGAATTATAGTTAAAATAGGCATTTAAAATGGCATCCTCTGAATCCTGATTATGTCAATGAATAACAATAAATATATATTTTGGGAGAAAAGAACAATATATGCCAATTACCCGGCTTGTTTTAGAATCTGGGGGTTGAGGTGAGAATTGAGTGAATCATGAGAATTAGGTACTGAGTAGTAACCTTAGAATTGTGTCTTAATTTGATGCCTAGTCACCATGTAACAGATGACCTTTGTCATACATTGAAATGACTATGATCCATTAAAAACAACATAACAACTGAAAAATAAAAATATATGCCACATATGAATTTTACAACCATTATCCACAGTCTCACCGCATATCCATCAAAGGGTCGGGGTGGTTGTAGTGTATCCTATTTGGCACAAGGCAGGCAACACTGGGTTTGTATGCCAGTCTGCACACAGTATGTGCGTTCACACTTTGAACAATTTAGAGACTGCAAATTGTATAACTACAAAGGAAAACCCACACAGCTCAGGGAGAACATGCAAATTCCACGGGCACAGAATGTAGCTGGCATTTGACTCCTCTCCCAAAGAGGCACCACCATGCTAGAATAAAAGATTTATGGTACATATAAGATACATGCATGGCAAATGTTGAATTCTGTTTCATCCGGTTATATAGTTGTCTCTTCATGGTTTTATGCATGCTTCGCTCATGATGACAGCCTGCAGCAGATGATCCAGGCCTGGGGTGGCATGCAGTCACTATTCCTGGGGTTCTTTTCAAAGAATGTACAAAGCATGCTGGCTTGCTGTGTTTTCCATGTTTCTATTCTACACTCCTAGCTTTCATGTGTAAGACAGTATAGCGTTTATATCTTATTCATAGAGCTGGGTTTTTACTGCTCCAATTTGTTGCACCTTGCCTTGCTCACTGTTTTGCCTTTGCATCGAATATTTTATTGAAGCGCCATTCATCGAGGACATAGTTATGGTTGCTCTACTGTGATTTACACGCGACATAACTCATCTCTGTAAAATTGCTCATCGAGTACGATAAAAATCAAGTCATATCAGTTGATTAGCCAGTCTACAGAAGATGTTGCAGTGCGAGATGAATTGATTGCAAGGTTTTGACCATAATTGACAGCATGCAAAAGGCTATGAACTTCTGCAATGCTTCCTTTCTTGTTTTTCTCTCTTTTCTATTTGTTTTCTTGGCTTCCGTACAGATTGTCTATGCCTTTTGGAAGCAGCCCTATTCTCACACATTATCGTTTTCACGTCTGTTTTTTGCTGATCAGAGCAGGGTAGTGACTAATCCACCCGGGTGAACTAAACCAATAAGCAAAATGTGGAAAATAAATTAGCTACGCAAGACAAATAAAAGACTCTGTTTAAACCCACCGGTATTACGGAGTATATTTTCGCTCTACCATTACTGTAAAAACATGGGTCTGTACTTTAAGGCAAGTGGCACAATATCTATAACCATGTTGCAATAAAGGTTTCAGCACCTCATCCTGTCCTGTTCTGTTTGGACCCCAATGCATGTAATGCAAGGAAATCTAGATAACACACTGTTTACAGCAAGCTTTTTCAAAGTGTTCACGCAAAACTTACCTGGGGCGATGTGTCAAAGAAGAACATGAGAGCTGCAGACTGTGATGTGTAAAAACAGATGTCTGCCATAAGCTGACCCCCCCCCCACCCTGTACAACCCAAAATGTTTGCACACCAGGGCCAAAGACACTGAACGCTGCCCCCCTTCCCCTGAGCGTACACAGCAATCAGCTGAAATGCTACATCTTACCCATCATCATAGCCACCTGAGCTTAAATTGTTGAAGCCTTTGTTGTGCTTGTTGAGAAATAAACACCAGGGTGAATTTATTTTGATGGGAATGTTAGGGAAATTTGAACTACGTGGCACACGATGTTTATAAATTTAATTAAAAATGTGGCATTCAAAAGATTAAAGCAGTTTTTGGAAGAAATTGTTAGAAAGGGAAACAGGCATAGCATAAAATTAACTTTGTTGACTGTAGTTCCTGCTTTTGCCACCAGATAGCATCTGCATTTCGACGTTGTAATATTCGAGGGTTGGTACACGACGAGGGACTAGGTGAAGGCTGCAGGTAGGGTGGTGTTTAAGGAACCTGGCTCTAAAGCAGTGCAGGTTCGGAGCTCAACGGGGGCTTTCATTTCGTACCTGATCGAAAGACGTAAGTGGCGCGGTCACTGGTATTCAAAGTATGGAAAGCAGCGGAATCGGAGAGGAACTGTGAGGTGAGAGAAAACACTTAGGAGAGGGATGCCATTCGTTTTAAAGACCTTTTATATTTGCATAAAAATCATCCATAAAAAATAAATTAGAAAGAAAAAAAAAAAAAAACAAATAGCAAAAGCATTTTAATGGTAATTATTTACATAAATGCTACAGCTTCATTTTTTTGGCTGTTACTATTCTTGACTATGGTTGTGTCTCTAGTGGTTAGAAAAACCAGTATTACTAAATGTGTCTTGTACATTAGCTAGTGCTCCTCTTACCTGCATAAGCAGAGGTGAGACATTCACATGTGTCTTGCACATTAGCTAGTGCTCCTCTTACCTGCATGAGCAGAGGTGAGACATTCAGTCTTGCACTCCTGGGATTTGCCTGGAATGTCTGCTCACCTCATTTTTCCCCTCAAAGAACATATTAGGATTTTAGCCACTGGTGAGAACTCAAAGAAACCATTGGAAAGCACACGCTGAACTTCTCAGCTTTCAGACACTATCAGACATTGAGTTTTTATGGGAGTCAAACCAAATCAAACATTTATTGGTGTAATATCCTTGTAGACTTGGAAATAAGTTATTTCTACGGTAGTTTTTTTTTTTTTTTATCGTAGAGGGCTGACAGAAACAACATGCTCTCAAAACTGCTATACAATCAATAAATAAATCTTTTGTATGCTTTAATTTTAACTTATTTTTAATGTGTCACATTTTTTCAATACTCTTTGTCCCAGATAGGATAACGATTTACCACAAATTTTTGCATAGCCAGGAACGCAGTATATAATTACCAAATTTGATCCCACAACTGCAGTTGATGTTGTTTTATGCACCTATGGTAAGCTGACCATTGGCAAACCCTGGAGGGACGTAGGGATGCTGAATAGAAAATTATTTACTTAAAAAAGAGAATTATCCAACCGCCAGTATAAGCTCAAGTCACACAGGGACGGAGATGGTCTGGTTTCCATTCTGGCTCAGGCTGTAATCGCATCATGAAATCAATTAGCTCTCTGACCGTATTCCTGAGAATAAGTCAAATAAAGAGACCGATAGAAGCGTCCACACCACTAGGCCGAGGCTTTTCGTTTCATTATCTTCATTGAAAAATGCTCCATTTATCTTCCACAGGAAAACAGAGCTTATCAGAGTCAATTGCTTATTTGGTCTTCATTGGATTATTACAGTAATTTTCCCTGTGCTATTCTTCCTACACATCAGTCCCTCCATCTTCCATCCACTGATCCTGGCCTTACCTCATTACAGTTTTAAACTTTTATCTATCACTTGTCTGTGTCTAAGAACTTAGTAAGGTGAACAAGAACTGCCCCTTGGATTTAATCCAGCATCTATTTGGTCCCTACTGGGGTGCCAATTTCAGGCCCCATGAAAATATACGGTATAGGGCCCACAACCCTGAACAATAAAATTATGTTCCAAATCTTTTAGGGCCCCTGTGGTTCAGGGGCCCTTGAAAACATCCTAACTTCCCATCCTTTACAGTGCCCCTGGGTCTCTGCATTCCTCACCCTGCCTAGAACAATACCACATGATTTTCTCTTTTTGTTCTCAGACACAAGGCACATTTTCAGATATGAATCAACCTGCAAAATTTATTTCAGCAGTGACTATTGATTTCAGAGCAAGCAGATCTAATCACAATTGTTTCCGTACATTTGGGGGTGTGTGTGTACCAGTCAAAAGTCTGGATACGCCAAGCTGCCTACAAAGAGTGATAGAGTGTCACGTCACATGACTGGGCCACCTGAGGAGTTTGTGAACAATAAGAGCTCAGCATACATGTGGGAGCTCCTTCAGGACAGCTGGACAAGCATCCCAGGAGGCCACCTCATGGAACAGGCGTAGAGGAGTCAGAAGAGTCAGCCAGTCCCTGGAGCAATATGGGATAAGGGTCATGCTCAATGGCCCAAGGGTGGGATCTCTCTTCTGACCATGGAATTTAAACCAGCAATCTCAACCCACAAAGCACCCCCATCTCACCCAAGAAATATATTCCATATTTGTTATTTTATAGTTTTAATGTCTTTAAAAATATTTTAAATTTTATGAAGAGAATAGTACAAACAAACCTTTCTGTGGGTGGATAAAACTTGACTGGTATTGTATGTGTATGTGTATTGTATGTGTATGTGTATATACACATATATAACATTTTACCTGCTTCTCCTTTTCTACCACTAAATCAGGATGTGATTCTTAAATAGCTGCTTCTGCAAAAAAAACAGCATTTTTCTTTTACCTATAAAGGAGAAAAATTACTTCTCCATCTGGTTTCAGCAACTCAAATGCTTTGAAATCCTTAAGTTCTCAGCCCACTCAAAGCGCAGGTAACTGGGGGGAAAACATCACGACACATTTATGCGGTTCTGCGGTTCTGTGAGCAAGGCCGTGACTAGAGCATGCAGGCAGCTGCCTCGGCAGCCATGGCAACAGTATTCTTTCAGAGGGATACCATCCAATCGCAGACCTCTCCACGCTTTTACCTCGACCAATTGGTACCAAGGATGCAGCCAAACCAATTTATCAAAACTCTAGTGTATTTGGGTGTTGCAATTTGTGGAGAGTACGTGGGGTGGAGCGTTTATGAGAACACGTCTCCTTTACTTTGCTGCAGTGAAGTGAAATAACATTCAA
>JAODKF010000046.1:26175725-26201758 GCA_026779585.1 Mormyrus proboscirostris | reverse complement strand
GGGTTGGGGGGTGTCACCCTGCACAGGCTTCAAATGTTCACTTAAGGATTCTACAACGGCAAGACTAGCTGATCTGGTGGGATTGGCAGGACTTAATCCAACTCCTGGCTTGACGTTCCTGCACATTCCGAAAGAAACACACTGAGAGAGAAAGCGAAGGCACACGCATAACAAGCCGGGAGCCTAGTGAGAAACACGGACCGGACTTTCCGAAAAAGAAAACGGGAACGGTCCATGCATTGATTGTAGATTTTAGTGCAAGGCTCCCTTTAAAATACCATTGAAATTTTGACTTTGAAAAGCATGTTCCTCAAAGCTTAGTAAGAAAACAAACCTTTCTTGAAGGAGAGAGGAAGTATCATTGATGTAGTACGACATGATGTCTTTGTCATATCTGCTCTATGCTAAAAATACTGTACAAAACGAATTTGCCTAAATTATTGCCATTTTACCCCCTGCGAGACCAGGTCAAAAACAATTGGAAAGACATCAGTCTTTGAAAATTTGGTTTCCATATTTTAATACTTGATTTTGTACACTGTAAGTTGTACATATAGACAGCAAACGCTGAGTGACAGACACCTCAAAATGAAAGCAAAATAGATGGAGCATCACAACGAATCTCACCCGCTATGGAGGGGAAAGGAGGTGTATTTTGGCACTGAACCCATCCCCAGACAAACCTGCATTTTATCTTTCTTTTTCGACAAGTACAGCAGAGCTTCCAGCACCACATGCTTGCCTGCTATACAAATCGAATCTAACGCTACACATTATTGGCTGGGAGGAGGCCTGACCCTCAGAGTTTGGCACCTTGATTGAATCTCATGTCTCACTGTTTGTTTGACTGGCTTATTCGAAGCCATGAATACTCGTGAAAAGAGGATGAGTTTGTAATTGCAGAATATATCCATTGCTTGCAGAAACAACGACACAGCCCACAAACGAGAAGGGTTAATCACATTTATAAGTGCTGAGACTGATTCTTCAAATCAGAGTATGAAAGCGAAATAGAAGGTGTAGGCAACACTGATTCACTATGAACAAGAAGCAAAGAAGGGTGACCAGGTTCAATCAGATGGTACTTCAAAAATTTCCTTAGTTCAACAAGCCTGATAAAATAGCGGTGGATCACAACCATCTTTGTTTTTCGGTTTAAAAAAAAAAACAAAAAACTAAAAAATACCTTTCAGTTCCTATGGTAAAACTTTGACTATTTCCTATAAATCTGCTAAGCGAGAAATACTCTGAAATGTTACACACAAAAAATATGTGTATTTGAAATACGTATGTGTTATTATTTACTGCCAGACCTTTGGTGCACAGCTAGAGAGATAGGGTCCAAAGGTCTCGTTTCCAAAATATTGCCATCTGCCCATGCTCTGAGCATTCCTGAACGGGGGGAATTGGTGGGTGCTGGGTGGGGGGGAAATCTGTAATATTAAAATAATGCACTGTACAGTGCTTTTAAAAGACTGGATTCAAGGCAAAGTAACCAGCATTGCACAGTATAAGCAAACCTATTATTATCTACATTTGCTGGTAAAGGTTTGGCAGAGCCATGGTAGCGAGATGCCGTGAACTAATAGGATCGTTTCTGGGGCAGTCGGCACGGCTGGCTTGCACAGTAGCATCTTTGAGAGGCAGGAACGGAGAACGGTAGCCAAGTGCAAGGTACTTCCTGTTATGCTTAATACAAAATGCCAGCTTGACAATCATGACCTCATTCCCCATCCCCCCAGAGGTCTCCAAAAATGCCCTCAACAGTTATAGAAATACAACCAATGGAAAAATACAGCTGAAGGCCAAGATGATGGAAAGGGTCACGTTGCACAGGACGTGCGGGTTAATAATTAGCCTGCAGAAGGCTAGAGCTGCCGGTGTTCCTCTCCATCGCACCCGTCTCTTCCTCCTTAGTCCCCCTGCACCGCCGTGGCCGTTTGACCTGGACCTCCTCTGACGTCTTCTGCCACCTCTTGCTCCCACGGCTCGACTGCTGCTGCTGCTGTTGTTGAGGCTGGGATCGAGCCATGTGTACCACCGACTCAATGGTGTCCCTGATGGAGTCATGGTTGGAGAACTCCAAGGGCTCGGGCAGCAGGCTGGTGCGCAGGGTCTTCTTCCCGGGGAGGTCCACACACTTCTCCAACACGGGCATCTGGTTGGCCGGCTCCGGGTCCAGCAGCAGTGGCTGCTTCCTAGGCCGTCCTCGGCGCTTCTTCACAATGTTGTTGCCAGTCTTGGCCTGTCTCTGGAGCCTTTTTACTTTGAGAATTTTGTTAACGTGGTCCAGGTTCTTTTTGGTGGAGAGGATTTTGGAGAAGGTACACATCTTCCGTACCTCACACTGCATCGTCTCCACTTCATTCCGCTTTAACCTCCGCTTCAAAGGAGATCCGTGTTCTAAAGAGGGTGAAAGAAAAGAAAGCATTTATAAGACGTGTAAAACACCCGGCTGCCACTTAAACGTTTAAGCTAAAAGAGTGGAAACAAGGTTGAAATTGTTAATTTTGGACTTGGTTAGTATTCTATTTTTAAAATAATTTTTAACATAAGGACATGAGACAACTACATTAGTCATTCCAATATAACTGCTGACATATTTCATATTTGTGAATGTTTAATTGTCAAGATCGCCTAACAAATTAATGGAACGGTTGTTTGCAGATCCCAGTGTAGCCATTTCTAGGTTTATTATAAAAATATTTTTAATGAATCTGAGAAAAGATGTTCTAGCACAAAGGATTTTTCCATAATGGCAGGAAATCCATGGAAGCATCTTCATGAAACCACAAAGTCACAAAATGTGTTATGGCAGCCATCCTACACGCATCTGGGGCGCAGGCCAGAGCTGCTGTTCTCATGCAGAAGGGATGCCGGAGCGTCAATGTATTGATGTAAAAGGGAAAACTAGCAGTCCACTGGCAAAGGGAGCCGCATCATTCTCAGGGAGGCCTGCAGGCACCAAGCTCCCGTGTATACACAGAGCTCTTGACGTCCCGTCAACAGACGGAAGCCTCCGGAACACCAGAGGTTTACAGATGAGTAGCAGCTCCCTCCTCTCGGGAATCGATCGGTCCAAGCAGCCTGAGCTACACACTTTGAGAATTCTGCCACGGAAAAGTTCCCCCCAGAGAGGAACAAATACGCACTTGTGGGTTTCATACCTGTGCCTAGTAAAATTTTATTGCAGATGTTTTATTTGCATAGGTTTGATCTGTGGATTTTTGCTCTCATACGGCTTACATTTGGCCTGTGACTGACCAGAGGCAGCTACCCCATAAGATTCACGCGGAGAGCACAGGGATTCACTGGGAGCTCATGAAGGCACAGTAAGAGCTGGGAATGACACGCAGTACAGACACGGGACGCAAGAGCTCCGGTCAACCTCTGCTGCCAGCTCGAAGCTGAGAACCTCTACGGAACGGAGCCGCAACACCTCTATTAAGAATCATTATTAAATTCAGACCACTCTATTTACCATAAACATAAACTCACATTATATGATTACTTGGCAGACAACAAACACCAAATAAACCTGCATAACCAGTTGTGAGGTGCTACATAAAAAGTTTTGCTCAAAGCACAGTTCATCATTACAGAACACTGTGTACTTGAGGTTTCCATTTTATATTCCAAATATATACCAAAAACATACATCAGCATTTCTTACCATTAATAGGCATTAATTTTTCAGGTGAGTGCTCTGGATTTTTGAATGAGACTAAAAATTGCTATTTCGTAATTTTCATTGTGATTTAGACATAACATTAACTTTTCAGAAATATAGCTAAATATAGTTAATGGATACTGGATAATTTTATATAATTTGCTTTATGGTTCATAAGTAGGTGAAGATGGTGTAATGTTAAGTAAAAAGGAACAAAAAGTATTTACGCGTAAACATTTACTTTTCTTTGAAATAATCAAAAATATTAGCTTGGATGTGAAGTGTTCAATTATTTAATTTTTTCCATAATGTCATGTTGCGAGCACGTAGATTGAGAGCAAAAATCTGAAGGAAAAAAAAAAACTAAGCTACTGAAAAACATGTCATGATTGACTGTTAAATATTTACTTCTACCAAGACAAACAGCAATTTAAGGAAAAGGTGGACAGACGCGTCTAAAATAAACCCAAGCTAACCCGGCTCTTTTCTATAGACTTTCAGGAAACCAATCAGTGCTCGGCTGTGAAAAGGAGCTTCATGAATAGTGTTTCAGTGCAGGAGCCAAAAGCACGCATGGGGGGGGGGGGGGAAGATGTTCTCAGAAGTTCTCTTTCACTGTTCAGTACATTAACGTCACACTGCGCACAGATCCATGTAATGCAGCTCAGAAAAAAAAGAACTGGCATAATGTTTCACTTACAGAAAATACACAGGAAATGAGAG
The DNA here is from genome assembly GCA_026779585.1 of Mormyrus proboscirostris. Lineage (NCBI taxonomy): Eukaryota > Metazoa > Chordata > Actinopteri > Osteoglossiformes > Mormyridae > Mormyrus > Mormyrus proboscirostris. The sequence goes on along the minus strand of JAODKF010000046.1, from coordinate 26,197,365 downwards.
ATGACCCATAACACTGGGGTCCCGGCAACGCGCTGAAAAGTGCTTATTCTTGCCCATCAGATGCCCTTGCAGATTTGGTAAAATTCTGCCATAATTAAAATACAAAATGGAAATTCCCTGTAGGTTACAGCCCATTTTATATTCTATTTTTTACCATTAATATTTGTAATGGTCTGGATATTCATGGTGTAACATAATTCAAACATCATCAGGAACAGATTATTAAAGAATCTTATGTAAAAAAAAATGGAAATATTTTTAATAAGTAATATCCCTATTGCTGGACAGAGATCACTATGCATCAAGGCAGCACCTTCTGGACATTGTAAAATACTTTATAAGCAAGAAAAACACACACTCATGCACATACCATCCAACGAGCACAGAGACTCCAGCCGGTACCAAGCCGAAAAAAGCGAGCCAGTGCTGATGAATGTTTGTACCAAAAATACTAAATACTAATACGCAAAACTCACAATCCCCACCGTCAGCTTTGCTGATCTCGTTTGATGCTGGCACAGGAGTGACGACAGCGACATGCTGTCATTTAAACCTCACAAAAAAACCGCTCTCAGGGATCACCATTAGTGATTTACAAAGGGAAGAGGATTCAATCGAGCAACTCTTTAAAGCATTCCATCTATGACGATAGCATGGAACGTACTTCTGCCCGCTTAAACCACTTCCCATAACCGAAAGCAGAATCGGACTGCCGTAATGTGATATGACGGTCCGTCGATCTCGTCGAAAGAACTGATCCATGACATCTCAATGAACTGCAGCTACTTGACTGACTGAGCATGTGCAGGCATTGTCCGGATGCGGCTTCCCTGGGAAAACAGAAACGGAGCGGACCAAAGCATGGCTGCCCCCCCCAAAAAAAAGGCCACCTACAGGGACATTTACAACTGCCGATGACCGTTTCTGCCCCGGGACCTTTACCTGATACACCCATTCATTCCAGCTGCATCCCGTCCCCGGCATGCAAATCAGAGTGTGCGTGAGCCAACCAGAAGCCACTGCGGCTAGATCAGGTGTGCCGCAGCCAATAAGAACGCACTCCTACAACTGTGAGTCTTTTGGGAATAAAACAAAAGAGCTCATGATCAGCATCTGAAGCCTAATTTCCAATTTAGGAAAGTATGCAAGAAGAAAGAGATGGAAAAAAAACGTTAATCAAATAATATACTGGTCCTGTCAACACACATCCTGCCTTCCCGACCTCCATGGAATCACTGGGAAGCCTCAACGACGCCCACAACTCACTGGAAAGCGACATTAACTTTCAGCAGAGTCCAACATGAGCCGCACATCCTCATGAAATCCCTAACCAACGCTTTGATTGGGGACCTCCAAGTTATGGACTCTCTTGGCACTCCACATTTCTGACACTCTAGCACAAACATGGAGACCGGGAGTTCAAGTGGGGAAAGGAAAATCAGCTCGGTAAGTTCATGCTCTGTACATATTATGGATGGGTAAGGGTTCAGTCAGGCACCGCTACATAGGAAAAAATACATCATGCCTCTACTACTGAGGGTGTTAAAAAACACCAGGTATAAAGCAGAAACCTTGGTTATAAAGAAGAATCCACAAAGTGGATCAAAACATCAGGTTTTTGTGACGACTGTGTCAGGCACAAACCCCGGGATGTTAGCAGGACACCCGCTGCAAAAAAAGATGGATTTATGGGACAGTGCTGGGCAGTGTCCCAGTAAGTTAGCCAATTCCTGTTGGAAGCTGCATGAATGAGTTAGATCAACATGATTCCAAGAAGAGAATGTAAAAAGAGTACAATCAAATGATATTATTTACAAAATATTCAGAGAGTAGACAAAACATTGAAAACACCACAAGGAAAAGGATTTCCGTTGTAAAGTGACTAAATCATAAACCTAGCTACAAAAGTGACGCATATTGGGCTGAACTCAATTTAGGTGTGTGGACAGCTATGAAAGAAATCAGACTTAGTTTTCAAAGCAACCTGAGGATACTCGCATATCCAAAAAGGCAATATCTGCAAAAATATTTGATATGTTGAGACTAAGAGTCTCAAAAATCCTGACAAACTCCATCAGCAAAGGGGAAATCGTAAGCGTAAGCTCTCCGATAGCGGACGCCGGGCACACAACAGCATTCTTGTTAAACACCGCAAAAATACCGCCTCAAAAATTATTACAGAGCCTCTGCAACTCTGGAATCCAGTCACAATGAAATCTGCACATGAATTTCATAAGGCTGAAATTGACGGTAGAGCTTCCCTGGCCAGTGTACAAAGACACATAATCTGGTGTAAAGTGCACAAAACCTAGACATACGAGTAATGGAAAAACTACAGTTGGATGGGTTTATCCTCAGAAAATGCAAAAAGATGCCTTTGGTCTACAATGAGTGTTGGTATGAGCATGTCACGGGACTTATTAGGTTCAATGATTCCTATATGTGGTTGCATAGAATATCAGCCTTAGAGAATGAGGCCGTTTTACAACAGCAGATCCACCCAATGGTGCGAATAGATAGCCGTTGAGAATGGTGTCATGAACACCACGGAGTCAAATGCCTCTCATGACCTCCCATCAGATCTAAAAATCACTGAATCTTTATGGAAAGTTCTGGATCGCAGACTATAGCATAGATTTGCCTTTCTTTTTGCTTGAATATTGGTCTGATTTTCCACTACACATAGAATTCTGACATAATGGTCCTGAACTAAGAAGAAATTAAGCTATTCTGAAAGCAAAGTGCGGCCTTAATTAGATCATTGATATTAATATACTCTTAGGCCATTCCATTGTTTAATCCACCACCAGTAAACACAAAACAACGACTGATAACAATTATACCTTATTTGTGGGTGGATGGCCAAGAATCAGTAATGAGTTTACAAAAGTTTTCTTACAGAAATTACAAAACAATGTGTGATGTTCATTATCAGAAAATTACAGAGGAGTGCTAACAAACTGCTCTATACTGCTGCATCTGAGCACTGGTGGGGAAAACCCACAGCCTGATGCGTTATACAGCTCAGATGCTTCTTCTCGTAAATTAATTAACAGCCTTGGCCTGATTTGTTTTGTTTCTAATAAAAGAAACATAGGGACTACATAAAGACCTTTTCTTTTAGTCTATTAAACACTTGAGAGAATGGCACACAATCCAGATCTAACTTTGCTCTTTTACATTATATTAATGTGTCTTTCATTATAACAAAGTTTTACTTTTGATAAGATTAGAACTATTATTATTATTTATTGATATAAATTAAGACAGGATGGGAATGGGCTTGAAAATGATGCTACCTTAGGCCAGAGTCTTACAGGTAAGCAGGGTAAAACGTACCCGATAATTGTCCTATGTTTCTCTCAGAAGGGTTACATTGCAAGTTTTTAATAAGATTCATTTCACCATCCATCTCTCTTTCATAATCGCTTGTCCTATACAGGGTTACAGAAAGCCTGGTGCCCCCAAAAAGGCCTGGATGTGATGACAGTCCGTCATAGGGGGGGGCGCGCACGCACACGCACAAACGATGCGCAATGCAGGGGTGCCAATTTGCCCAATTGTGTGTTTTGAGCTGTGGGAGGAAACATAAGCAGAAACAGGAAGTGCATGCAAAATGCGCAACTCGCAGAGTCTGGCCAGGAACGGAACCCATGTGAAAAGAAGCCTGCGGACACAGTGATACCTGCTGAGCTGCCGTTCCATCCCCATTGCAACATATCAGACAGCCTCAATACTCACACTTTAATATTTTATTCTCCTGTCGCCTGATCTGTATCAGACCCCGTCACAGTTAAATTACTGAAAAGAGGGAGCCAATGAGAATCCATAAAAAGAGGCTATGAGACAAACCTACTTAGTAAGGGGCTCATGTGTGGTTTTTATTTCATCAGGGTTCTAATTATGAAATTTCAAAAGCATTATTAAACCTTTGACAATACTACTGATAATGGACTCTGGATTATCATACAGTAAAATAGCTTAATGTAACCTTTATGTGAAAGAGTATAATAGTAACGCAAAAGAGCATAATAATAATATATAAGAAAGAGAATACCAATTCATTTTGTAGAGTCCCCTCAAGCAAATATAAAGAGATTTCAGAATGAGAATGGTAATGGTTGTTTCCATCTCTCCAGTTATCCTGGTCAGGGTTATGAGGGAAAGATTTTTAACATTAGCAGAATGAATCCATGGACCTATTTACATGCTTCATCGTGATAGGTGGCACATCACGCTTTGTTTTGATTTCAAAAGGTTTCACTTCATTTTTAACAATGAATTCATTTGATATGCCAGAGCCACTCAATTTCCGATCTCAGTTCCAATTAAACAGGCGACCCAGTCTTGAGCCTTGGATATAAGGAATGCAGAAGCCAGAAAATAAGGAGGGTATTCCATTGCAGGATATCATTTGCACTTCCCATACCAGACATTTATTGAAAATATTATACCGATAACAGCAGCTTTGGTCTCAGCAGAAAGTAACACATCAGACAGCTTGCAAACTTCATTTCACCCTTTTCTCCACCATGTCAACACAAAGGTGTCAAGGCGATGTAGACCTGCTAAGACCGGTTCCTCGCTATCGCTACTGCATGGGCTTCCCTGTATTTAGCCTTGATAATTGCGGCTGAGGAGTATGTACATGGTATATGTCTGAGCAAAAGCACGCTAATGATATCAGTTGCTACAAATTCATTCATTCGGTTTTAGCAGGGCCAAGAATGGACAAAAGAAAAAAAAAAAAAACAAATTCTAATTACTACCACTCACAACTGTCTCAATAATGAGGTGCTACGATCTCACCATCACAGTTTGCTAAATTAGGGTCAGCGTATGTGACAAACCACAATCGCTCTTCAGGATCTCAGGCTAAGTGCTAAGTTACTGTGAAAATCAGCAGACCCAGTATTTACAAGAAAAACAGACTGCAAAAGTATATTTGTTTTCTCCATCTGAGACGTCGTATAATTATACCGCAGCTGAAGGAATACAAGGATACAAATCAGTTCATCTTTGACTCCTTGATCTTCTGTGTGACCTCTCACCACAGCCAGCTGCCATTTTTCCCTGGCTGTGGCAATATTCCCAGGGAATGCCTGTTTATCGACTGCTATGAAACTTTAACAGGACTTCGGGGTGCAATCGGACAAGGCCTGTGCACTTCGAGGAGCAGACAGACCTTGGCAAACCATCCCTCCCAAGTGACCGCTCATCTTGAGGCAAACGCTGCCAGCGGTTTGACTCCTTAGTACAGGGTCTGCATATTACGATGACACGGTAAACAGGAAGAGGCAAAAGGCAACGCCATGTGAAATTCATTCTCAGTAAATGTGCATTTGCACTGTTTACATGCATACTTGTTTTTCTTATCTAACTGGCGTCTCGATACAGAGGCTGCTTTATATCATAAACTGTATGCACACATATTACTACCTTGACATCAGTAATGCAAAAAGGCTTGTGCAATCAAAAGCATTACAATGAGGGATTTGTTTTTGTTCCACCAAATAAGCAGAAAACATACAAGGGTGGCTGTTTAGAAGATGAGAATATTTTTAAAAATACACAGAGACCTGGAATGTTGGGGTGGGTCAAATCCCACCTCTGGCTCTGTTTGTGAAATTGGCACAAACTCCCTGTATTGGCACAAGCATCTTCCCAGGACTCGGGTTTCCTTCTGCAGCCGCAGAATATGCATTTTGATGAATCGGTGAGTCTAAATATTAGTCAGTGTGTGACTGTCTGTCTGTCTTGTCTGAGTGTGTGTGTGCCCAGTGATGGACCCGCTCCAGGTTCACAAATACTCTACTGGATGAAAGGATGGTTGATCTAGGCCAGTGGTTCTCAACTGGTTGGTTGCGACCCAAAAGTGGAGTGCGGAACCATGTTCATTGGGTGATAGGGGGGGGAAAAAAAAAGTAAAAATCAAGATGTTTTTAGGTCATGACAGACTTCTTTTGTCTCGAATGATGCACATTGTCATGCCATAAATGTTGTGCTGCTTGTGCACCCCCCTCCCCCCCCCCCCATTTTTGTAGAAGTAAAGATAAACATCTTCAGGTTGTGACTCAGTGACTGAGGAATAATGTGGGGTGCTGAAGCTGAACCAGCTGAGAACCATTGATCTAGATGGAAGCGTGTAAATTGTACCAATGTTGCAATCCGAGATAACTAGATCACACTCAAAAGTGGCTTTTGGTGGAAACAGTTACACCATAAGACACATTTAGTAAATATCCAGCAAGGAGGAAGTAGGGAGATTCAGTACAGTTTGCAGGTCTGCTCTTCGGTTTCAGGCCGACCTCCTTAACCACTGAGCCACCTGCTGGTAACTTTCCATTTCAGAAAGTGGGTTCATCTCCGGTTCACTTGCTTTCTTTTCCACACAGCTAATCAAAGTCCATCATTTAAAAGAGAGAATGATGACTGAAGGAGCCATTTCTTCCTAAGAAACCACATCCACGCTTCAGGGGCAAGTTGTGGTCAGAGCTATAGGACCTAGATATGCTGGGAGAAAATCTCTGCTGGCTGAGTCGAAGCCAAAACATTCACGGATCCGAGGAGGAGGTTTCAGTGCTCCTTAGCAGAGCATATCCCACACCTACCCTGAACACGCAACGTTGCATTTAATCATTAAATAAGCTAATGCGAGTATCCATTGACTAAAACTGTAACGCCAATTGTCTTTGCATTTAGGTTGGATTTGTTTTTTTTTGCCACAGTATTTATCTTCATATAAAGGCAAAATAGGATAAGGCCAAATTTAGAGGAGCATACTGTATACAAAATGCTGACAATCCCACCTTCATCCTCTTAGTGTCCCACGCTGCGAGACATCGCTTCAATAGGGTACTCAGTTTCAAGCGATACTTAATCTTGGTCTTTACGTAGAGACAGTTTAATTGAAGGTTTAGGATTAAGAAGCACATTTGCTGCTTGCAACACAATGCTACTTAGCAGATTTAAGACCCATAAAATTTGTTTTGCATCCCCGTGTCAAAATGCACATCAAAATGCGTGTCTGTTGACTACAAGCTGTTCTATCACAAATTTAAATTGGTCAATCTTACAGAATAAATCTGTCACTTTTTGACCATCTTATTCCTCACAAACCACTGAAAAAATGATACAAAAAGTTTGATTCTGGCAGGACAGTCGTATTTGCCTTCATCACTCCAATCCAGAGCACTGAAACATTATCAATCGACAAGCATATCACAACTCATCGAAACAATAAGACGGATGTACTGTACAATAATAAACAGACTTACTGGAAAACAAAGAAAGCAAACAGCGCTGTCATGAATGTGAGATTAATCAGCAATCTATCGCGCATATAATCACAGCATGAGCAGTCTCCTGGAGCACTGGAAGGAGCAACATTTACGGCAAATTTATTAGTACTTAATAAGCCATTTATGCCTGCCGTAAATCTGTCAGCATTTGGTCCGTGTTGTCGATTCATTTCTATGACTGACAATCACTGATGCCTGCCATCGTGCGAGTATACGCACGCACGTGCACATACTGGAGGTGGCACCAGAGAATTTCTTTTGCTATGGGATTGCTTGACTTTTCAGTAAGGATGCTCTGAAATTAAGGTTGCTGGCCACCTTGATTCAATTTGTATTGCAACACCCCCGATACATGAACAAAAATGCAGTGCCTGCTCTGTGAAATTCAAAACTAAAAATAAAAATGAAAAAAACAAAAATCTCTTAAAGGGTGCGCTATGGGTATCCCCAAGCCTGCCCCCAACGCAGACACACATTTTGTATGTGGTGTGTGTGTGTGTGTGTGTGTGTGCGCGTGTAACAGACAGAATAAAAATGCAAAATATCTTTTTTTATGAACTATTGATGTCTTGCAGCACCTAATTGTTCTTTGCCCTTCCAGATCACTGGAGAGCTTGTTTATAATCGTACAGCTTAAGCACAGCTACCTCGTGATATATTAAGCTAACGAAATAAGTATATATATATTTTTTTTATCAACTTTAACAATATAATGGCTTTGTTTGATAAAAGAACCTTAATCTTTCAGCAAGGACATTTTGCAAGAGGAAGAAGACTATATGACCTTGTTTTATGTAAATGAATACATGAAAAAAATGCTTAGCTGTACTGGGAATTACCTTTTTCGGGGGGCAAGAGAAGAAGAGATGATACAGTGGAGGAAAAATTATTTGCCTTATTTTTTTTTTTGTTGAAACTAAAATGTATGGAGAGACGGTGCTTTGAAACTGACTGAGGAAGCTATATAAATATTAAATGCCATGCAATACAAGTTGTTCCCCATGTGTTTTAATCGTGACAAGCCTGGTCTGTCATGTGTGTCAGTACGTCATGGAGGTGGATTGCAGTGGGGGTTAAGCAGATTGTGATCCAGCCCCCTTTCCCCTTGGGAGGGAAAATGTAATCTAACTGAGCCCAGGGCTCCCAATTCCCCTTCAGTGGAGTTGGCTGGATTCATTAAACTTCTGGCTGCTGTCCAGCTCTTTTAACACAAGGAGAGGTTTTCTTTATTGCATGTCTGTAGAAAATAAATCAAAATGTGTGAATAATATATCTCAGGGAGAATCACTGGCAAGCAAAGAAAAATAGGAGGAAAAGTAAATTTATGAATTATAGTTGTCTTCATCTATGCGTTACGCTTCTCTTGCCAGATGTACAAGATTAAAAAATGGACTGCAGGTATATTTACTGCAATGTTATGTGTGTATTGCATATAGATATACACACATATACATGTGCGTGTGTGTGTGTAAAAATGATCATGTTTTATATTTACACACATGCACACAAAAACTTTTGTTGGAAAACATTACATCTCATTTTGAGATCAGCTTCAATTGAATTTTCAATTGATTCAATTAACTTTTCAGTTTTGTTTCAAATAGCTTTCCTATGCAAAGCATAATAGTTCTCATGACTTTTGTTGGATCAAAACATCTGTTCCTTTCTATGAGGTTCACAGACACCGTGCTGCTTATTGAGTGACACTTATGCTGTAGTGCAGGTAGGATTCATTACTTTTCTGTTTTCTGTGTTTGTGCTCAGCTCTATAATATAGCAGTCATACCAGAACCATAAAATTGTCTACTGTTGTTGGTACATTGCAGTATTTGGTCATCTGAATAATCTCATATAATCACAACAGAAGTAATATGGAACTATGCCAAGGAAGTGAAACTGTTGCATACTTGCCATTGTCCCCCAATACACATCTAGAAATCGGTTTCTGGAGAAACACTGGAAAGATTATATTACCCTGAATGCATACCAGTAATTCTCTGCAATTCAGAGCACTTTCGCCATGTTACTTTAATGGGGTCACTTTGAATTGCAGGCTGTTGTGCTTCAAAAAATATTTCAACTACATTTCAGTTGAGCTCAAGGAATCACATCCATCCCAAAAAAATCAAACGCTATTAAATCTAAGAATCAACTGTTTCATCGTAACCACATCACAATTTCCACCAATACATACATGCCTTTGATACAAAAACTGGCCTGATGGCTCCGGAGACTGCTACTACAACACTCAACAGAGAGGTACTACACTACAACGAAACATTTTTAAAAGCAATCCTCTTGTCCTTGTTCTCAATTCACTAGTGGGACGGATAACAATGTTAAACAAAACAGAGATTTTAAACTGCAAACATGAAGTAAACCTTTTTAATTGGTGTGTTTATATATTTTGGTTATTGTTTCTGCTAATGCCTGCTAGTGATTATGGGAAAGTGTGAAAAAACCTCAGGACTGTAATGCTTGTAAAACATTTAATATTTTTTTTCTTCCTCAACAATATTTACATAAAGAATATTGCTGGATTCCTGAGGTTTAAGACTTACCGGTGGATGGATACATTTGCTGCACCTTTTCCATACCAGCATTTTTGAACAGAGCTATGTTTTGCTCACTGTACATTTTGAAGCTCCCCAAGCTCCGCTTCCTGCCTTGAAGGTCATGATCTTCTTCCCAAGAAGACGACGACACCCCAAACAGGTCTGACGACAGACCCGGCTTTGTCCGGCCAAAGCTGGCATGGAAGTCGGCAGTGCGCTCCCTGTCACGGTTGCGTTTGCTCTGCTGTGGGTCAGACAGAGTGAGGCTGGACAAGGTGTCCACTTCAAACACACTCCTGGAGCTTCGGGAAATGCTCTGTGTACTTTGCTGGTTACACTGTTTGTCTTTCAGCTTAGGCAGGGACGGCTCTTTGTCAGAGATGTCCAGCCTCTCATTCAGAAGACTCAAGAAACCAGGGTTTTTCGCTCCACTGAAGAGTCCGCCAAGGCTCTGGGGGGTGGAGAGATGGTCCTCCTTGTACTTGTGCTTGTGCTTGTGTTTGTGTTTGTGGAGTCGGACGCTGGGTATGTTGCTGCTGCTGTTGAGCGCCACCAAGCCAGACTGGTCGTCGTCGATCACAGTAGAGCCTATTTGCTGTGATACATGTTTAGCTTTGTGTTTTGCAGAGGCCGCCAACTTGACTTGTGTGCCAGAATGGAACTGCGGGGGCGGTGGTGGCACTGCAGGCCTCATGAAAGGGGAAGCCGCTGCTCCAAGGGAGTGGGACAGATAAAATGGGGATGGATATTGACCATAATAACCTAGGTTCATCATATTGGTGGCGATAGGCATCGACGAATAAGGCATTGTATAGGGTGCATAGTAATTGCTGCTGGGAATTGGGTAGCCAAACCCTTGTATGAAAGGCATCTTTGTCATTGGCTTGTTGGCTTTGGCTGGCCTTCCCCGTCTCCTCTTTGACTTAATTTCAGAATTCCTGCGAAGGTAGTGCAGAGGGTCATATGGGAAGTATGGCATTGGATAGTAGTGATCAAAGTTGGTCCGGAAGATGCTTGGATACAAATTATCAGGGTAGAAGTTGTAGCTGCGATGTGAGACTCGAAAGACTTGGAATTTGCCAATTAATTCCTCAAGGTCAGCCAAGAACTGAAGGTCATCTCGGCTCTGCAGACTCTTGCGCTTTCTCCGGTGCTTTTGTTTCTTTATGCTGTCCTGTGCAAGAAAACTCTCTACAGCCACTGCCGTAACATGCTTTGGGCAGTGACCTCTCAAGGCTTTTCCAGCAGCTTCCAGCGAAGTGGCTTCTGAAGCTTCAAAACTGCAGAGGTCAAAAGAATACCTTCTGCGAGATGCCGGGCCTTTCTCAGTTTGATCAGATGTGCTGTTGTTGTCCGTGCCAATTCCGCTGTCACTAGGGATTGTTTCCTCACTATGTGACTCACTGACTGGAGACAGGGTAACTTCTTTGAGAGAGGCTACCTCAGAGAGATGAGACGGCGAGTTAGCCATAAGTCGAGGAGGGGAGAGCTTCCAGCTACTACTGCCAAGCAAGGCCTTGTGAGCTTTTGTGGGCAATGCACTGATAGGTTGAAGATTTGGCATAGTCTTCTGGTCCTGTAGGCTGGCATCGGTGGTGGCAGGACACAGGATCCCCCCAGCTCCAGCGACATGGGCAGAGAGCGTAGGAATGGCCCTAGGAGAAGGCATCCCGGCTGTAGTTAGTGGGCTTGAAGGCACTACTAGGTTCTCAAACTGGCTAGAAATAGGCACAGGGTGCTTATCACTGGCTTTGTGCTCATCTTGGACCTTCAAAACAGCTCTCGGTTTCCTACCCCTCTTTTTGCCAATGTAAATAGTTCCTCGTTTACTGACGTTGATCTGTTTACCAAGACTAGCCTCTATTGTAGATGCCATAGTAGAAACAACATTTGACATGGGATTCCTTGACTTCCGGGCAAGACTGCTGCTGGTGGGACTTGAAAGTATTTTATTCAAGATGTTCTGCATCTTAACCAATTTCATTTTATTCGCTGCCTGAACTGGCTTCTTTTCAAAAACACCAGAATAACTCTTAATTAGCTTATTCTCAATAGCAGGGGCAGCATCCATGGTACTCATTGGCATAAGATTTGCTAAATTTCGCTTTTTCCTTCTTTGCTGCAAAGTTCCAGGTGATTCCCGGGTGATGGGGCTTATAGGACTGGTGGATGTCCCCTCGTGGATAGTCTCCACCGTAAGCAAAGGCTGCTTTTTAGGTCGCCCACGTTTCTTTTTAACAGGAGTGATCACTGTCAAGCTATCAGTGTTGGCATAAAGTGGGCTTGAAGGAGTGATGGGATAGGCCGAAGGAGGTTCTGGAACACTTATCGATGGACTGCTGTCCTTCTGCTGACTGTAGTTTTTGGATTTCTGATATGACCCTCTTTCCTTGCCCTTTGGAGGTTTCAACTCCTTTTTTGAGTCGATAACTGCTCTTGACCTGCACAAAGGATTTTTTCGGAGTCTATCGTGACAACTTTCCACAAGTTCACCGGAGTCCACTGTGGAACCTGGTTCTGGTGTCTCAGACATACTTTCCACTACTAGATTAGCTGTCCTGGACTCTACCTTGTTAGGGGCCTTTGGCTCTGAAAAGCCCCTGATGGCATGTTCCACAATCTCGGATACCTGGGTCTTGTCCATTATGTCATCCAGCTGTATTTGATCTTTTGATGACCGGCGATATTGTCGCTTCTTACTAGGATACCCTTTGAACTCATCCATCTGTGGAGAAATGGATCTTGACAGCACATCACTTTCCTCTGTGGCACTATTTCCAGTGCCCTCAATCTCTCCATTTAATACTTGCACCATTTTATCAGGTCCATGCATTTGCTTGTCTTTTGAAATAACTTGACTTTTTGCTTCCAACTCGCTTTCTGCCTTCTTGCCCCACTGTAGATCTGAACTATGGCTGACGAGACACCTCATTGTCTCCTTCCGGCCATACTTCCTCTTAATGTTTCCAAACACTTGGTCGGCTACCTCCTGCAAACCCCTCTCTTTGCTTAAAGATGACAGCATCATCAGATTGCTATCGGATTGTGTGGTCAGAGATGCATTACTGGCAGAAGAGTGCAGTAATGAACTGCTCATCTGACTAGACCCACTGGCAGAAAACTGACTTGGTGACAGACTTTCTGTAACCTTTTTCAGTTGCGATTTGAGGTGGAAGCCTCCCAGATCTGGTGGAGGGATCTTGTGGGTTCCTGTTAATTCTCTTTTAGAATCAGAATCTGCCTGGCTTCCATGAGAAAGTGGTGACGGCTTTGTCCAGTCCAGCTGATGCTTGAAAGTACTTTTAAGCTGGTGCTTTGATTTCATTGATTCTCCCAGGAAATCCAACAGATCGCCTTCATTTTGTCCAAGAGACTTTTCACTAGTCTGCGGAGAAAAAGAGAGGGAGAACACTTAGAATTATTCTGTATTAAGTTATTTCAGGAAGTCTATCTTTTTAAGCATAACGCACTTAAAAGTAATTTAATAAAACAGCAAGTCAAATATAAGAGAGAAGTAACCATTTGAAGCAAGCGGGCAGGATATGCTATTTGAGCTCAACTGAGTTTCTTTAATGTTTGACACGGATCCATTTTAACATTCCACTCAGTAACACCGGGCCACAGTGCCCAGTAATTTCAAATTACTTTTACCCTGGGAAAAAGCGTTCCCGTTCATCTTGTTTGTTTTCATTTTCCCCAGCTTCTAATGTAAATTGTTCTTCAAAGCTGAGAGAAACATTCAGGTTTTCATGGCACCCCAAAGGAAATCAGAATGTGGTTAATTTTAACGCTTTAATACTTGCATAAAGGTTCACCAAAATGAATGGGATTACTTTATCGCTCGCATAACCTCTTGTTTCATGTGTCACAGCAGTAGTGTAATACACCATGAACAACGACTAAGTACTATAATAAGTACTTAAATGTACTTACATATATCTGATCAGAAGGTTGACTTTTTGTCTGTGGTTTACAATTCATACTGATAGTAATATTCATCCATTATCTAACAATTTACTCATTACAAGTTTATGGTGGAGTCTGAGCCTAATCCCAGGCGGTGTATGGTACAAGGGGGACACGTTGGATGGGATGTCAATCTTTTGCAAGGCACACACACATTCACACACTGGGCAATTCGGAGATGCTAATCTATTTAATTGCACGGCTCTGGAATGCATAAAGAAAACTGAAGTACGCAGAAGAAACCCGCTCAACGCAGGGCGTAAATGCAAACTCCACTCAAAAAAAGCAGGCGTGGTATTCAGAGCAATTACCCTTGTTTTTAATATGCAACAGGTGTACTTTTTAACAGTAAAACACCCTAGTCATCCAAGGAGCAGCCATGCTCTTTGCAATTATTTATAAGTGTGTTGCAATGGATCGGAACCTTCGATGCACACCATTTAATAATTTTCATCTAAACTTTCATCTGAAATAACAATGTGCACATTGAGAGTAAAGGTACCCAAAAATTGGGAAAATAGGACAATACTACTCACATTGCAGCCCAGCAGTTGCCGTAGCAGGTAAGGGACCCAGCATGTGATCATGGATTGGCACTCCAATATTTACAAGCCAAACTGCATACTCATGTACATAGCTGGAACTGCTTCATAAAATCTTAGCTTCCTAACTAGCTGTTTATGAAGTATGTTATCTTCTCAAAAACGCAAGGCAGTGCGCATTACAATACAACTCTGCCCACCATGGTACAGGAGGTGGAAAAAAAGATCTCCTGCAAGATAGCGCAGTCATTAACACAAGTGGCAGGTTGTTTAGCAGCTGACGCAACAGCACGCACGAGGCCATCCTGTTTTCAAAGCAGGCGGCTGCAAGCAGTCTCGATGCTTAACCGCAATTTTGTTTTTTACCGTGGGTCAGCTTCCATTTTGTCACTGTGAAGGCAGTGGGTGAGGCATGCTGTTTTGAAGTGTGCAAATGTCCTCTGTGGTTACAGTTAAACCTTCTTCTGACCACCTTAACATGAGGCCGGGATCCCACAGGCCGCTGAAATTTTATGCGCGTAGGGAAGGAGTTACAAGGGCTAGTATCCTGACATTTGAGTTTATATTTTAAGTTTAACAACTGCCTGGAGTTGGAAATTTCTTTATAGATTAATTGTACAAGCGTCAATTATTAGGGGGCTTTCTTACTATAGGGAGTTTACATGAAAAAGTATGTATAATGACTTTTATAATGAATTTATTAAAAGATTATACTTAACCTGACGTAGTTAAAATATAATCTTTGGGCAAATTTAAAGCCGCAGGGGAGTTGACTAATTATTACAATTATTTATGAGCAAATATGCCAGACCTAATCAACAGACTTATTAAACTCCCGGGTGAGCTGGGTACCGCGTGGAGGGTTAGGAACTCCACTCAGGGAGAGACGGCGGAGCAGAAGAGACTGAGCTCCATGCCGCTGCCGCAGCCGTTCTGCGCGGGGTCTCATCCCGATAACCAGAGATGCGGTGATTTGAAATTATCTGCCAGCTATTACTAGCTAGAGAAGAACACGGAGCACATCTGCGTCCCCTTTTAGCGGCATCCTCAACGGCATTGTGATGCAAATCTCCTCGCCCCCATTTCATAAATCAGAATGCGGTCATCCTGTGCCCTTTCTCATCTTGTCCCTCTCCTCTCATCCGTGCTTCCCTTTCTATCTATCCATCCCTCCCTCCCTCCCTCCCTCCGTCCCGCCATTCACCCACCATAATCAAAAAAGTGACAACTCATTAGGCTTCACCCTGAGCGGGGTGCAGCAGGATGCTTTATCTGCGACGCGCAGTCTAAGCAGTCATGCTCGTCTATGAAATAATTCCCAGCATGCTCTGGGAGGAGTCTCGGTGAAGGGAAGTGCGCTGGAGGGTTGTGTGGGTGCACAAACGTGTGTGTGTGTGTGTGTGTGTGTGTGTGTGTGTGTGTGTGTGTGTGTGCGTGTCTGCACCTAAGTTTCTCAGGAGTCCTTATTGTGCATAATCCCCTGCAACATCTTTCAATCAGTGGCTTTTAATTAAAAAACGGGGGAACACCGTCGAGAGCCGAATAATCGAGAGATCTTCTCTCCACAGGCCTTGCTCTTTTTGCGTTTTTTTTCCCCCCCGCCTAGCCCTCCCCATCTGCGAGCGACTGCATCACCTTTCACATTCCTAATCCTGTAATCCTCTGAGGAATTTGTGGTCTCCCCCCGGTCCAGACGATAATCCCAGCCTCCGCAAACGAAGCCTTCCAGCTGCACCTTAATTCTACTAAAATGGCATTACGCTCCCATCATGCTACAAAAAAAAGAAGTGTTACCACTGTTACATAACCCTGCGCGTCACCATGTCAGGGCAGTAAAAGTATTTACATGACATTTATTCTCTCTTGGCTGGTGATCTGATACGAGCATGGAAAAGACTACAGCAGCAAAACACCAGACAGGGGTTTAAAAAAGGACCAGTAGTGTTTATGGTCATTTTTAAGCTTAAAGTTACAAGCAGTCTTCTCAACAGCCCCATCTCTCCTCCAGTGACCATTTTTACATATACTATTCATTCACACTCCAGCTCACTTAAATGGTATCACTTTCACTATAAAGTTGAGAACATGCTTGTTCATTACCAGTTATTCAGCAGTTGCCATTCTATATAATAAAAAAATTAAATCACCCTGCCCCCCACCCCCACCCTCAATACTCATCCACCATGCCAACAAAAGCCAGCTATCTCCCAAACCCAGAACTTTGCTTTGGCAAAACCATTGAGCAGCCGGCTTTAAAGGCCACCAAATCCCAGTGGGTTATAATTTACTGAAAGCCTTGATCCAGCAAAGAGGAGTCTCCCTCACAAGCAAGGATAAATACATGAAGGGACCCAGATTGCGGAGCCCCTTTCATGATAAGACAAGCTCTGTGCAGCACCTTTTGCTCTTCTTCCCCCGCCATGTTTTTAACAGGTACGATGAGGGGCGGCTCTTTTTACACCGGCCCCGCCCCCCAGGTGTGTACGTGGTATCCAAGGGTTATCGTGAGACCAGAGCGGCCGAAAATAACCAGGGGTAAACCCCTCAGCTCAGTGTGATATCCAGTCACAAGAATATTTTTTTTCCCCCATCTCAACCCGACCTGTTAAACTGGCCCCGTTATCCAACCAGCATTTACGACCATTACTGGGTGTAGCTTTTTTTTTTTTCTTACGTTTGCTACACAAAGATGTTTCTGTTGCTACTCCTCCCACCAGCAGATGGCTTAGTGGTCCAGAGGCATGAGTGTTAGCGTCACATGACAGGACAGTCACTGAAACCTAATGCCATCCTTACAAGGGATCTTGCACATTAAGACTTCAAAAATCAGTGTAGAGATCATAAAAGCCAGCAGAATACAGCCCAACCTTAAACCTGCTCCGGTCGTGAGAAAAATGGCCTCTTTGGGGGGGGGTGGGTAGTTTTTTCTGCTCTTAGGCACAGAAAAAATATTGAAGGTTAAGCCTAGAATCAAGGTCTCTGAGAAGCCCTTTAGCCCTCCCATGGTTACAACTGGGTAAACTTGCAGTCTGACCACCGGCAGTGTTGCACATAACCACAACACAAATTGGTCAAATTACAGTGTTTGTACACTAGCCTCTGGTGACAGTTTAAGGAATCCTGTGGGTGAAGGGGACCACGGGCTAGCCTGACAGCCCGTGTGTCAGCTGTGCGGCTGGAGTCATGTGACACGGGAGAGGAGACAACACGGGGCAGGATGGGATGTCGTCTACCTGATATGGAAAAGGTGTCTCTGGTTACACTGATGTGTGTTATAATACACAGCATATTGAGATAGAATAAAAGAGCTTTACAATAAACAATAAATGGTTCCCATCCATTCTTATCAGAGATAAAACAAGGATATTCTTAGGTAGAAGTCAGAAGAGATTTCTGTTAAGGTTGGGAGGCTGGGGCCGCAAATGACTATGAATTGATCAGACTTCAGCAATGCTGAAGAGGTAAATTAGGTTTATGAGGTAAACAAATAGACCTTTGCTGTCCTGATTTACAGGACAAATCATTATAGTGTCTGACACGTAGTACAGACACGTAGGCTGTTGTGTCCTCCCAGCCCGTGACCTGGGAGCAGCTGTGCATTACACAAGTGCGTAACCGACAACGGTTTAATAATTAACGATGCACCTACAGTGATATAAGCGCAAGTCAGCGTGGTGCAGAAACAACCAGAGTACTTAGGGGTACAAAGACGATCCAGCTGTTGCACTCTGAATATTTAACGCCGGCCTGCATTTCTTAAATTATACAGTTGTACAAGTATAAATAGATGCATAACATTTCAAAACATTTAACATGGATTGTGACTATTTATCCACTGCAGGTTTGCAACGAAGTGGGAGCCTTTCCCAGAATGCACAGAGAACAAACACTCTGCTACACCGTAGATGAGACACCAGGGTCCATAACAGGCTACACACATGCAGCAGGCCAGTGCAGAGACGTCAGTTTGCCTGCGCTCTGGTTTGTGATTGCAAGCATGTAATACCTGGTGCACCCCCATACTAATCTGTATCAGATCCATATCAGTCACATCCAATAGCTTATTGGTCATGAATACTATTACTGGTATTCCTGCAAGCATGATTTTAGAAAAAGATAAGTATATCTACAAAACTTTTGATGAACTTCACAGTTGTTAAAAATGATGATGGCGATGATCTGTAAAATAAAATCCATGGGCCCCCGTCTTGCACCAGCTAAATAGCCGAGAGGCCTGTTCTCTGCAGAAAGCTAAATAATCAGCCAGCATTGTGTAAGGACACTTCCGTAATGAGTCTGATCACACCACAAAAAGGGTGCACACATGTGCAGAGTCATAAAACAATTGACCCAGTTATTTTAGTCGTCCCCATTAAAACATCACTTTACACTGTATTTAATTTTGTTTCCCCAAAAGGCTGCTAATTTTACTGCTGAGTTGCACGGTCAAGTAAGAATTAAACCCATCACTACCTGAGCCTGTGTTCATTCCACTCTGCTGAATCATTCTTTAAATGATCATTACCTTCCATAACAGCCAGAGTTTGATTTATAGTGTTGCATGATGTGTATTTGCTGTCACTTTGCAGTAATTATTATTGAGGATTATCCAGCACTGTTCCAAACCTTTGAACAGGATGAATAACCTTGTGTATGGCAGCACAGTGCAATAGTCAGCCTGTTTGCACACCATACGAGAGCTAGATTTATAAATACTACAGAATTACAACAAAATAATAGTGTTCTTGTTATTTGAAAAAAATAAATAAATGAAAAATATACATATATATGGTCACACTTCATAAGGAGCACCTAGCAATATTCAGGTAGGAGCCAGTTTTGCCTCCAAAGCTGCTTGAAGGGTAGATGAGTTCAGTAAGCCTTTCTGCTGTCTAATGCTCTTCTTGCATGGCCTTTCTGTTACCTTAGCAAATCTGGCCATTCCCCTCTGACTTCTCTCCTTAACGAGGCATTTACAGAACTACCACTGCTTTTTGTTTATAACACCATTCGCTAATGCTAACGCCCCAAACTCTGGGCACTGTAGCATGTGAAAATCTCAGAGTAGTGGCCGTTTCTGAGATGCTGAAACCAGTCTCTCCCTGACAATCACGCCGCATTCGAAATAGCATAGATCACATATCTCAGCCTTTCTAATGCTCAGCCACATAACCAAACGGTAACCGAACCCCTCGACCCCATCTGCATGCTAATTATATTCAGTTGTGGCCTCATGATTTGCAGCTTGGAGAAGCAGGCTGTTTGCATTAACGAGTAGGTGCATATTTTATATTATACACACACACACACACACACACACACACACACACACACACACTTTTGAACCTGCAACCTTGAGGTCTAGATCCTTAACCAGCACGCCATCTGCCACGCTAATTGTTTGGAGGAGAGGAGGTGCGGACACATTATTCACTGCAGCTCTGCTTGTCCAGAATCCCTGGCACACATGGAGTAGAGCGCCCCCTCTACAGCAGGATGGGCTCAGAAGGGCGAGCGCATAATGAAACAGCTGTGTTCGCTCGGCTCTCGCATAAAACACGACGGCGAATGGAAGCGGTTACATCAGCGGCCACGCAGTTGTCGTCGTCTGGCGGGGGCGGAGCCGTGACTGCTGCTGGCGCAGGGGCCGCCGTACAATCCGCAGCGCTTTTGCCAGCGCTTGATTACTTGTCTAGGATGCGGGGGCCGGCCAAAAGCCCGAGTCACCGTGGATCCGCACACTCTCCACCGAGCCAATTCTCGCGCCTTGGAAGCGACAGAAAGGCGGAAATGATGGGCTCGGTCGAGGGGGAGGGATTTTTTTTTCTGGTGGGTGGGGGATGGATTTTCTGAATCTCAGGTACCCGCTTCTGCTGGGAGTTGGGGTGGAGCTCCTGCTTTTGCATGCCCTGCACGTCCTTTGCCTACAAAACAGCCCGACTCCGTGGGGGAGATAAAAAAATAAATTAAAAAATCAAATATCAATCTGACTGCAGTGCTTGTTTCATATGCGGCCCTTTCCTGGCACAGGTTCAGCTTCTGCCTGCCCCCCACGGCCATCCTCCACAAACCCCCCCCTCCCTCTCACCAGGCACCTCAATTTTCCTAAAAACACAGAGAGGTGGGACAGCGAGCCGACAACCGGAAGGAAATTGGGAGGGAAATGGCCGTCGTGCTTGTCACACATTGATCACTTTTATTGACGACATCCAACTACAGTCAAATCAACAGCCGGCTTCCCAATAAATGAACGTGCTCTAGATTTACCTTGACAGAGAGGCTTTGCGGTGCTAAAATGAGCAAATCGGGACTTTTTGATAAACAAACACGCAGCCTTGTGCCCGGCGCTTCGTGGGAAATGTCCCAGGCCCTGCTGTGACCCAGATCAGGAAACGCAATTGGGTGGATGGATGGATGGATGGATGGATGATGAACAAGCAAATAAACAAAGTCAGACAAGCGAAGACGCAGGCAGGCCTCTTTATCGACATGTGCTGCGTTTGCTTTACAATCGTCACAAGGAACGTCAGGGGAGGAAGGACAATGATGGAAACAGATGAAAAGCCTCAGTCTCAAAGGTAGCCCCCCCCCCCGAAGCCTACGTCTGGGCCGATTGCTAATCCCCAGTCCGGAAGCCTGCATTCCTGGAATGCCACTGGTTTTCCCATCTCGGGAGAAGCATACACTTCAAAAACTTGTGATGCCAAACAATGTGCAAATTAACTATAAACTCTGGCAGTCTCGATCAAAGAGTCCTGGAGGAGGACCACAACCAGGAAAATAAATAAATGACAAGGATGTATGGTGTTATTTGTAAATAAGTAAAATAAACTGAGTATAAGTACCTACACTGAAGTTCTGGGCTTCAGTTTCAATGAGAAGTCATCATTCAAAGCCAGTTGCCCCAACTCGATTGACCCCGGTTGCTCAGGAAATGTAAACCATTGCCGGCGTGAACCTTTCAAAGCCAAACGTTCCTGAAATCAAAAACCCTTTTCAGCAACCGGATTCCCTCATAAACAGAAAATGCAGTGCTGCTTGGTCGCCGCAGTCTTCTCAATGGAGCGGAGGCTCGACGACTGGATATTTACTACAAAGTGCAGGTGATGAGTTATTGCCGGGACGGAGAGACCCCGCCGTCAGATTCCGCTGCTCCTCAGAACTAATCAATATGAGAACTTTGTTACTTTGGCGGCTCGCTGTAAATAGGGCGACTCTTTCCATCCCCCTCTGTTTAACGGCCCCTCGTTATGGCCCCCCCCCCCCCCCCCCCCCC
>JAODKF010000046.1:26138548-26150942 GCA_026779585.1 Mormyrus proboscirostris | reverse complement strand
GGGCGTCTGTGCGTTTGCATGTTCTCCCTCTGTCACATGGATATGCTCTGGGCGTCTGTGCGTTTGCATGTTCTCCCTCTGTCACATGGATATGCTCTGGGCGTCTGTGCGTTTGCATGTTCTCCCTCTGTCACATGGATATGCTCTGGGCGTCTGTGCGTTTGCATGTTCTCCCTCGGTCACATGGATATGCTCTGGGTTTCTCTCATATCCTTTTGCAGTCCAGTGACATGCAGGCAGGTTAACCAGCATCCCTAAATTGTCCACAGGGCGCAAGTGTACTCTGTGATGGACTGGTATCCTGTTCAGGATGTACTCCAGTCTTGTACCCTACACTGCTGAGAAAAAAATCCAGATTCATCCCACAACCCTGCCCAAAATAAGCAGTTAGAAGTTGGATGGATGGATGGATGGATGGATGGTTGGTTGTAATGAATTTTTGGAGGTGTAGTATGTAGAGTATGTTCCTTATCTGGCTTGGTTCCTGTTGCTCGTTACACTCGATATCTCTACTTCCTCCTCCATTACCTCCTCGCTTTAGTATTTGTGGTAAACTATCGAGCAGTACTGTCCTACCACTTCTGTCCATCACCATTGCATTAGTGACCAGTTGCAATAGGCCCAGTTGCATCTGTCACCAAAATACTGTTTGCGGGACAGTATTAAGCACTATTTGAATAGCCAAGTATTCTGACATGAACTACACTAAATGCAATGCATGACAATCTATTCGATTGTGGGCAACAGCCGATTCAAAATGTTAAGCGTGTCCTCTAATTTGCCCTTTAGGGCTAAAAAAAAAAAAAAAAAAAGGTAGGCGATTGGAAAACAATAATCTCTTGAGATTGTAATATTCTATTATTTGTAACACTCAGATCATATTTTTGATGTATTGTGCGAAGCTTCACCACCACCACGCAAACCAACTTCAGCCAAGTATTATTTTCATCATAAAATGAAACCATTTCCGGAACAAAAATAGCCTTGCCACTTAAAAACATTGTTGACAAGTCATCCACTGTTGAAATCAATACCATTTTGTCTACCTACTTGTGCATTTCACAACTACTCGTGCGACTCATCCAGACAAATCAGTATGAACTCTGCACCCCATGATTATCAGTGTAATTACCATCTCACCTCCACCTCTCCCCCTTCAGAAGTGAAAAGCCTACCTAATTTACCGCCGGCAAAATGAGCCACGCGGTTGCCTTCAGCGCTCGCAAATCGCTGGGTTTACCAGCCACGAGAGATAACATCTTCCAACGGAACACGTGGCAAAACAGGCTGCTAGGTAGGCCTGTGACATCACGAGGCGTGGGCGGAAGAGAGGCTATTATTAAATGATACCATCTTTAGAAAGCCTGGGCAAAAACTGGAGGGTGGTGAGCGACGTGGCTACACAGGTATGACTCAAAGCCTGGATAAAAGCATTTCAGACTAAAGAGCACAGAATTGCTTTGAAATGCATTGAAAAATACAGCAATTGACACAAAGGACAATGTGTCCAGTCCTCACTGATAGGTTGTACCGCAGCTTTTTACTGCCACCTGTAAATAAGGTTAGTCAGGCTTTAGGTCGCTGTGGGTTCCCTAAAGGAAAGCTCACCTTCTTCTTGGAAAGTCCTTTGTCCTCATCCTTGCCACTCTTGCCATTCTTCATCTGCTTGGCCATTTTCTGCTCCCCAGGCTGCTTGATAGTGATGCGGATCTCAGGAGGGCAGATGTAATTCTCCAGGCTCTTGGGGGGCTTCTTGGCTCGTTTCGTGGTCTGGATCTTCAGCTTCAGGCTGCCTTCGGAGAAGCTGGCCTCCTTGATGGAGAATTCCTGCTCCTCCAGCCCATCGCCAGGCACCCACTTCTCGCTGTCTGGATTCGAGTTGACGTCCACGTCCCTGCCCAGGCCCAAGTCATCGTCCTCCTCGGTATCAAGTCGCTCCCCCGTGGCAGGGAGTCCCTTCCCCGGCGTGGAGAGCAGACAGCTGGTGCCCTCTGGGAGGTCACCCTGGCTGGCTGAGCCTCCACTGGGGTAGAATTCAACGTCACCCCCCTTCGGTCGGGACGGGATACAGAGATCTCTCTGCTCCATCGACTTCCCGAAGTGTGATTCGGGAGACAGAAACCAGGAGCGACCAGGATATCAGGAGCAAATCTGTCTAGTAAAATAGCGTGACAGTACCAGTCAACAAGGGCTCAGATATTCCACAGTGCTATTGCTCTTGAAGTCTCAATAGTGCCACAAAAAGACCATTTTTTCCAGGAGAAACTGTGAAGAGAAAAAAAAAAAAAAAAAAAAAAACAGAATTAAGATAAGATCTGAGAGAGATTAGCTCCACCCACATTTCATATTTCAGTTACATAATTAGCGCAACTCTTCTGAAGAAACACGGGGACAGCAGGACAGCGGGACAGCACCACGGCACCCTTCAGAATCCAAAGGCGGCGCGGCAGCCGAGCCAGACTGAAATACCAGCAGGAACATTTCTGCCATAGGGCTCGGGCCGCATCATTTCACATTTCCCTCTCCTTTCCCTTCCTCACAATGTGACTGACATTGATACAACACAGCCACCGGAGCAGAGAAAGAGGAAAGCTGCGAGAGCTTTCGACGAAATCCGTACCGGAGAAAAACCCCACAGATCCACAAGATGAGCAGGTCACAGGAAAGGAAGACCCGATGTCAAATTCAATTCCTGTTCCAGGGGAGCCATTTTCATTAAATCCCTATAGAACGAAACTGGTTTGTCACCCAAGATCCTCTACTGCACTATATTAATTCCATCAGGTGAAGACGAACAAACTCATGTTTTCTTGACACGGCAGTTAACGCACTTCAGACACAACATGTAGCAACGACAGTTCGAGATGCACATCCTAGATGTCCCAATTAGCCCCAGTTAACAACACATTGGCTTCAGGCTGTGAAACATCAGATGTCAAAGCAGATTCATCAGTGTCAGCGCAGCGGCACCGGATGTCAGCAAGACGCGTTCAAAACAGAGTGACTCCATTAACAAATTAATGAATAAATAATCCGGCTTAAAAAAAAAATGTCAGAGTTGAAAAGGAACGGCCTCCTAATTTATGTCTGCACATTTAAAGGCAGGAAGGCAAAAATGGTGCAGTCTGCGGAATTTTCCTGTCGGGGGAACGCAGCTTATAAGCAGGGAGCGTCAAGTTTGTACACGCAGAAGGAATTTGAATCTGTTCAAAAGGCGAAACATTCCCACAAGCAAAAAGGTGATCAGTGTCATAACTGCCAGACATTCCTTGATTGTCCATTTCTTGACCTATCATAAAAACAAACTCAGGTTCACATCCATAAAGGACAAAAAAAAAAGATAAATCTGTTAACATGTGTGCCGTTCTCAAAACTAGATTAAATGGTTTGAAAGGATTTTATTTTACGGAAGAGTGAGTATCAAAGCACAGAAGAAAGTGTCAAATGTTTTAACCGGTAGAAGACTGAAAAATGTCAAAACAATTAAAGCTAAGACGTAATATCACTGCTGAAAGAAGCCGTTCAAATGGTCTTTATACCATAAAATGGGAATAAAGCGTTACGGTTCACTGTTCTTCATTTCCATCTTAAAGCTTTGGTTTTGCCATATAATGGAAATATTTGGGATAATTTACTTTCGATACGCAACGACCCATGTAATGGAAATCATCTCAAAAGCCAGAACGAGAAGACTCCAATACCACAGATAACTTTCACCTAGTCAAAGTGACCTCGCCATCTGCAGCCTTTTAAAAAGAGAAGTTAAAAAAGTACACTACAAAGGCACTGGGCTTCTGATTTCTAGGAGATCGAGGGCACATTTGCTGCTGGCAAATGAAATGCAATGAGGACGGGTAAGCTTCACGCTGACCAACCCCCCCCCCTCCACCTCCAAGCCTTTGCTGCCATAAAACACAGCATCCCGGTAAAAACAAGTGCTTTGTTGACAACGATGGTATAGATAGAGCTGAACACTGCACTCACTGTGGAAAGGAAAATCTGAGACGACAAGCGAGGCTCTTGTGTAATGACTGTTCTGACCTTTAAAGGTTTAAATGCAAACAAACTGGTATCTGGACATGTTAGCGGCGGCGGGGGGGTATCACCAGCCAGGAACTTTTGCTATTTTGGTCTGTACACCTGCAGCTCACTGCTGGCCAGAGAGCACAGCTACTTCCTTGTTATGTGGACTTTGTCCATCGCACACGCTTGTGACAGCGGCTCCGAAGGAACAACAACACCAAACCGGCATCAGCTTCGGTGGAAAGCGGAGCTACAGTCGGGCAAAATCATTAACACACGGCCTGTTTTATAAGAAAGTGTTAAATATCTATAAATAATGTGACTGATTGAATAATCTACCTAAAGTCCAAAACATTTACCCATCGTAAGGTGGAAATATCGTATAACACGGACCATCGTAATCAGGGAAGGGTCTGCATGGTCTCCATGCAATGGGTACGACATCATGAGGAAGTTCACTGGATATCATTGAATGTTATAATTAAATGGTTATTTGATAACTAAGGAATTAAGCATTTCAAACACACAGGTGTGCATGTTTTCCGTATGGTAAATTTTAACTTTGCGACATAGATGTCTTTCAGAGCGAGACTCCCCTGACCATTAGCTGGAATTTATCTACACCCACCCGTACCTCATTCCATTCCTTTGTATATATTGGCCAGTTCTGCTTTTGTTCCACCAGCACCCCCAGAACAAAACGCCCTTCACATCTGATCTGCACAGCCTGACATGGTTCATGATATTTTATTCTACCTGTACAGCAATTACTCCTGTGCATTTTGTCCTGCTTGCTACTCAGGAAAGGGAAAAGGAAGAAGAAGAAAAAAAAAAATTAAAAAAAAATCAGTAATAAGCCTCAGGTCTGCCCAGAAATGCCTGTGTCATGCAGCTCTGTTCAAAGGGCTGCCCCAGCCACAAAAGCAAATGTGAAGCAGTCAGACCCAGCACTCAAGTTTGACAGCTCTGCTGTAGCCTCAAATGCCTCCTGACTCCATCTCCACTGGAAACATCAAGTTCACAAAGAAATTCTGTGCCTCCCTCCCTCATGCGGAAATGAGTGAAGGGGAAAAAAAAAAAAAACCCACCGTGCTCAATTTCACACCTCAAAGATTTATAACAATTTCTCACATTCCTTATATGGATTGAAAGGATCCGTTTTGGTCAACTCCAAAAAGGCAAAGCAGCTACAACTATAACCATACTTAAGATAATGAGAGTGTTGAGATAAACAGAAATCACCCATGATTTCTCCACCCCCCCCCAATTATTTTCTTGGCAAATGTTGCTCTCACAGTAAATAAAGTTGGAGAGTCCTAGTGTAAGGCGGCATTTCTCAGCCCACTCCTCTGGGACCCCCCAGGTCCACGGTTTTATTCCCTTCCAGGGAGCCACAATGTGGACTGTTTGGCAGGGAGTTGGGAGGGAGCAAAAACGTGGATTGTCTGGGCGTCACCCAAGGACCGGATGGACAAACACCGGTCTAAGGATACGTGTGGGTACTTTACATGCAGGAGTAATATATCTGACTGGAGCCCGGTCACTGCAGGTGACCCTTGATTCCAGCTTCATTCCTCCCAGGAATGTTTCACTGATGTCACTGATGTGTCTGCCTGAATATTACGCAGAATATCCATATCTCTAACGACCCAACTTTGATTCTCTTTCAGAAGTACCATCTTGAAGCTGTCGATACGTCATGCAGAGCATTAACAAAGAATTTAAGAATTTCCCTCTGGGGGAAATCTAATCATTTTTAGAATTCATCTGCTTCTAAAAATAGCATTCAAACATTACAGTGTGCTGCAGTAAAAGTCCAATAAATGAGTCCAAAATGAACAAGGTCAAATTGCATGGAAAGACTAATAAAACTTGGTCTCTGGCACCTCTGCCTAACACTGGGGGCCATTCATTTAGGGCCCACCCCCCTTACTGCTGAGTACCCATTAGCGTGGGCCTGTCTCCAGGGTAACCGCATCTGCCTGATGGAGACTCAAGGTGCGGAGAAGATCCTCCCGCTTTAAACCAGAGGTCAGTACCTTCTCTGGCTATTCTAACTTTTTTTTTCTTTTTGCGGACACAATACAATAACAGGGAAAAATCAGACGAGACCTCGACGTGGTGCATTTTATTCCGTGACATATTGCACGCTAAAACTGATTAAACCAGCCGTGTATACAAGTACTAGTTGTCCTGAAGAAGAAACCTACTCTGAAAATCGACTAACAGGCCTTTTTTGTGTCAGTTTTCTGCAAAAGTGGACGACCGGTGAATGTCTTTATTCCACAGACGGTCACAGATTACTTACTGCATGCTAGTTTCCTGAGGTGAATGACAATTTGGCAGCACAATATATTTCCTCTACGGACTATTTGTAATGCAAAGACAGTTCCAGTGAGATACAAACACTTTCAGTGAAAAGATTTTCCAGCAGTAACATTAGTAAAATCCTAAACAAATATAACAGTACATCCATCCATTTTCCTTACCCGCTGTCCTATGCTGGGCCATGGGAGCCTAATGGACAGGATTTACCTGAAGCTGGTCTACAGCCGCCTGACTGGTCACGTTTTCATTTGCTTAATGCCGTTCCATGAGAAACATAAAGCTGAGCCTCACATCTCGACGCTTTCAATCAATTCCAAGAGCAAAGGGAGGGGATCGAGCAAGTCACATGACTGCGGCGTTGAAATCGAGCAAGATTCTGCCGCTGCTGTGAGGATTTTACAAGAACAAAGTGCCATCCTTGGGGGTGGGGGCAGAAAATGCATCTTTATTATAAATGACAATCACACCCCCCTCGATCGATACACACCGTGGTCAATCGGTATTTTGGGGGCAGCTTCCCCCTTTCCCACAAACACTAGACCCTTCGGTCGCAGCTGCCAGGGTGGGTGACAGCTGAGCGGCTGGAACTTGACCGCTGACTAACAACCGGGGGACGCAGCTGGAGCGCCAGGCAGCCGACGGGCCGTCACGCAAGTCGCGGCGAGGCAGCGATAGACGGGGAGCCTTGCAACATTTACGTACTTGTTGTGCGAGTCGCAGCTGGTGCGCGACTCACTTCTCTGCCCGGCAACGGACATAAAGCACCGACTAATATCAGCCCGATGTCAAATCTCACCGCTGAAACCCTCGCCCAACCAATATGACTGCTACCATAGGACAACAGGCGTACCACGCACTAGTCACTATGATACTCGAGCAAGACTTGTGCACCAAAGAGTAGTTTCACAGTAGCACCATGAAGCCTAACAAGCACGTGGGATGGTGAGGTGTCACTTGGATGGCAACCTGACCTCTCTAGTGGGCACCATCTATAGCATTTGTCAGCAAGTGGTGCAGTAGGCAATGGACTGGGTGGACAAAGGAAAGGTCAAAGCTGCCTGAGGATCCCAGCTCTTATAATCTCTAGCACCCAAACCACATAGAAACAAACGCTGCTGCAAAAATATCTAAAAAGCAGGAGTGTGAAACTGACATCTTCGAGGTATTTCCACATCGACCATCCCAAGTTTGGACGAAAAACGGTGTTATATTAGTAGCTGCGGTCTTGTGAGGCTCTAAGCTTCATGCAACATTTCAAATGAGTTTCAGGAGGGTGGGGGGTGGCATGAGACTGACCAACAGGACGGCAAGTGGAGGATTAATAAAAGTCTGCACCCTCAATTTAACTGAATGGAAATGATGGTGGAAGTAATCATCTGGAAGAGCGGACAGGCCCGTGCAAGCCGTGCTTCTCAGATCCCCTAATCTGTGAGTCATAACACACCTTTCCTTTGGATTACACAACCTCCTGTGAAAGAGCACGGGGTGCGGGGGTGCTTACGGAGATCTGTAGCTAACTTACGACTTCGCAGAATCCTCGGGCAATATTTCACGCCTCGTTGCAGTACGACAAACACGATAGTTTCCACTGACAGTCACAAGAGGTTAAAAAAAAAAAAAAAACCATTGACGGTCAGCCACTGAAGCAGAAGATGGATTTTAGAAAGATAACCAAATAAATACTGCTGAAAACACTGCACTTACAAGATCCACTTATCAAAAGGGAAACGTTTCTATTCAGCCCCTCTCAAAACGTTGTTGATTCTTGCAAGAAGGATCAGTAAGACTGTGTGCGCAGGCTTTTTTTTAACCCGTTTATCAACAGGTTATTTCAACAGTACATATTCTGCAAAGCCTACAGTGAATCAGCTGCAGAGAACCTCTCTAACCAATATTTTGACTGTAGTGATATTCATGCAAAAAAGAAACCACTAAAAAAAAAAAACCCACGCACCATTTTCACATTGTTTCTTTGTTTAATAAAAAAGTTTCCCAGTGTGATTTACAAGCATTTATACATTCAGAACATTACTGGAGTAACTGGAATCTTGCTCAAGTTATTTATAGCAGGGGCAAGTATCAAAACCACAACGTTCCACATCCCTAAACACTAAGGCAGATATATCCATCTTTTCTTTAGTTCAGCAGTACATGGCATTTCATATTCTAAAATACCAAATTTAGAAATAATATACAAATCCCGAGACTGTGGAGAACACTAGCATCCCTTCAACAAAACAAAAGAACTCTACTCTCTGGCCAATTCCGGAAGCAATTATTCAGATTATACTGCTTTCTAATCCACTGTTTTTGCTGTAGTTTTTCCTTAATTTCCACAATAGGTAGCAAGGTCAATGAACAACTAATATCTAGAGGCTTTTGTGTCAGTCAGACCTGCAGGCTTTCATCTATACACATCATAGCAAACAAATCATGGGGCCTTAGTGTTCAGTGCCCAGCTGAGATCCAGGCAGAAGTCTGATTGCTCAGTGCTCCTTAGCTTCCACAGATCACTGACGTTTAGAGACCTGCTGTCAGTAAGCCTGACCAATACAAACTCACAGATTTTACGTTTACATCTATTTATCTAGCAGAAGCTTTTCTTCAAAGCGATGTACAAGTGGGGATCAGAGGGCGGGACCAGCTATTCCCTGGAGTAACCAGGGTTAAGGGCCTTACTCAAAGGCCCAACAGTGAAATCTCTCTGCCAGCTTTGGGATTTGAACCAGTGACCTTCCAATCAAAAGCCACAGAGTCTTAACCCACAGAGCCGCAAACAACCATAATTTTGACGCGGCTGGACGCCGCTGCTTCTGGCCGAGCAGAGATTCTAGACCGAGACCGCCTACTTTTGCGGAACAGTGGCCAAAGTTAAATAGGAACAGCGTTTCCCACAGTGAAAAGTCACTGCACGCACAGACAAAGGATGTGGTTGCAAAGTAGAAATTCTCTTAAAAAAGGTTCTGAGAAAACTACTTCCCTGGGTGGTTGCACATCACTCATCTTGGGCCGTCTGGATAAACCTTTAATACGGGAGTTGCAACTAAAAAACACGAACGAAACGTGCAATTAAACCTACAGAACATCAGCAAGCGCTTAATGTCGGACTGAGCAAGAAAGACCAGTCTTAAGATACTGAGCTGAGAGGGAAAGAAAAATTAAACATGCAGTACTTCAAAAGAGGAGAGGTTCCAAAAAGCCAGGATGCAGTGACAGTGTGATACATTGCGTACCCAGGCCACAAACACCACTTTCAACACATTGGTCTGACATCAAATTATACCACCAGACATGCCTGGATAATCCATCTGTTCGTGAAGGATGACATATGGTAATATCTCTCACATCCACGAAGACCACTCTAATTTGTTTAAAAGGCACTTTGGGTACCTCAATGAGGAAACTTATACCAGAGTAAACATTTAAATTCAGGCCCACCCAGCATCGATCAATCAGAGCAACACAGGCCATCCATCGGAGATACGGCATGATCTGTCAAGCATGCATCCGAAAATAAAACGAACATAAAACTCCAGCCAAAAGTCGATAATCGAGACAGTCTTTAGCGGAGAAACGTCAGCGCTACGTAAAAACGGAACGGCATGCGCACACTCACAGATGGACAGCACTACACACCTGACAATCAGATATCCATTGCAGCCCCTTAGGATTTCCTTCTACTTGCACGATAACCACGTCAACGGTGTTTGGTGAAGCAAATCGTTTTACAAGAACGTAAACCCCACTGCCCCTAGAGGCCCTTCAAAGGGCAGCTTAATTGAGTAAAGCCTGGTACCAGTCGTAATATGGTTTGGTATAATCGGCCCATCTGTTAACATGAAATCCAGCGGTTTTTGTTTCAAGCCTTCTTTATGAACTCCGACGACTCCCAAACTCTCATCGACTTTTCCCCAGGTATCTGTTCTGCGATCACACTTTCACATTAGCTAATAACTGGGCTTCACAAGACAATTAAAACTGTACTGCACCTTATTGCAAAAGCAACCAGACTTCAAAAAAAAAAAAAAAAAACAAAAAAAAAAAAAAAAAAAAAAGTGGACTGCAGCAAGCCAAAGTCATTCCACAAAATGTCATTCTGGGCTTGTGCTTCTAGAGTCCAAACTAAACACCTCTCTTTATAACATAATTGTTTTTACATCCATCATATATAATCAGCAGCTCACACTGCAACATTCAGTTTTCTTAATTGTCTCAATGCAACAAATAAATACCAGTAACGGGAATAAACAGGAAGAGGTCATGCGATGAAGAGGTCAGCTTAATTTGGTGCTGTGATAGCAATAAACAGCAATGCTGGATAAACCAGCAGGTTGTGGGCTTTAGGCCAACAGGAAATGCTGCTCCTCTGTCCTCTTAACATCCTCTTACAAGCATCTAGAACCACTACATCAGCCGTGACACAATGAGAAGACTAAAAAAAATGAACAGAAAATCATTGTTGTTAGCAAGGTTTATGAAATAAAAACACAAATACTAAATATTGTCCAAAAAAAGATTTTCCACACTCTCACCGATTTATCTTCAAGGGACATATACATATTACAGTCCATGGTTTGTGTACAGACAGAAATACAAACTTTTTTCCTTTATTTAGGTCTAGACAAAGTTTGTGTGTGCTTAATCAGATCACTATCTGGTTTGTGTGCACTTTCAATTCTGCAAAGGAAGATGGGATGAGGTGCAGAACAGGCTGAGATCTGCTACAGTCCATAAAGTCTTGAGGCAAAGTAAAATCCTCTCAGACTGAATTACTTTGACACAATCTAGCAGTCGAGGTTCTTATTTCATAATCATTTTCTATAAAGGGACTGGCGCAGCTGTCTAAAATGATTGCTTTGAATCCTGTCAGCCTGTAGAAATTCATGAAAGATGAGCCTCGCTAAGACACTCACATCTGCTGCTTAGCGTTGCCCCCAACACTCACACAGTGGGAGAAAATTCCAGACCTGCGTAGAAAAAGGCTGCAACTAAGCTCCGTCCCTTTTAAGGCGAAAAGCAGAGTGTTCTGATCAGGGCCCGCAAGCCTCCTAGTCTCTGGCCAAAATAAGGATCTGGCCTTGCCGGCTACAGTAGACGGACTGGAGTCCCGCAGTGCTAAGACAGACTACCGAGTTCTGCATGTGGAGTATGCAGAGCCCTCACAGGGTGCTTCTGAGGAGGCCTGGAAGGGACCTCTGTCATAAAACTCAGACACCCTGCTGAGGCAGGCCTGTCGCACGGCTGAGGACTCTCACTGAGAGGTCTTGTTACATGCAATATGTCGTTAGCCGGGGTAGCAGAACGGTAGCGCTCGTTAGCAAAGGCCAACAGGAGCGTTTATATCCTCTGGTGTAAAAACCCGGATCCACAAACTGGATGCGGCCTATCGACACGTTACATTTATGCAAATCCTTGGGGTGGGTGGCCCTGAACTTCTCACCCTGGAAACCTGGCCCTCCTCAGCCTCTGCACAGAGATTGGTCACAACCACCAGTGCTTTACAGGCAATTATGGCTACATCGACAGCTTCGACAACACTGGCTGAAATCAGGTACAGATATACGTTAGATAAAGGACTAGATAATTGGATTTCACATGAAAGTTTGGGATCCAGACAAAAAAATGAAAAATTTGCATATAACAACCAGCTGTAATAATGCAACTGAGAACCCTTTGAATCTGTAAAGGCTACTTAGAAGTGAACGCAAATCTGGTAGCATTAATCAAGCTGATACATAAAGCACGTCGTCTCAGGAAATTCAGAATAGTCGCATCGGCACAGCGACAGCCCAAACCACCTTAACCACTTACTCATTTGAAAATCACATGACTAGACAGCGCACAAAACAGGCGTCTGCAGCCGTATTCAGACCTGGTTTGAAGGTCCACGTAACAAACTATTTACCAACTCCAACTCTTCAAAATTCAGTCGCCAAGCTACTTTATGTTTTTAATTTTTTAATAACCTCCAACAATATGGTTATAAACGAAAAAATAAGAAGTATTACTAAATGGTATAGGAAGCCCTCCCCCTCCCCCTTCT
>JAODKF010000046.1:26111795-26138535 GCA_026779585.1 Mormyrus proboscirostris | reverse complement strand
CCCCCCTCTCCAAAGGTTGTAAACAAAAGGCAGGGTGTGCGCTAGAGTGAGACCACACTAACAGAGTTTACCCTTAATAACTTCCTGGTACAGCAACACAAACAGAATCTTGCAAATCAACAAGGGGAACGCACTTGTGGACGGGACTCTAGGGAGAACAATAGGCCCCATTCATAAGCTGTTTGTGAGGCACTGCAGGGCTGTCTACTGCTGTGTGCATATGTGCCCTATGGACGATAGCCTAATGGTAGCCTGTTACAGGCTGCTTAGTCTTAGCCCAGCTGTCTGTGCCAGGATATCAGCCCTAACACCCAGCACACAAACCCTTCACTTCGGGGTCCCTCACTTTAATGATCCCCTGCTTCCGAGTCCTTAGGTCTCACCCCCTGCAAAAGATCCATCCGCACAGAACAGGAAATGCGAGCAATCTGCCCACATGAGGATAAAATGAAAACTAACCACACAGACCTTCTACACAGAGCAGAGCTATCATCCATCGATACAGCAGGCTCTAGGCTGCACTGGTGACCAGGTATAACAGTGGATCAGTCATTTGGCACAAGAAAATAAGAGGGGGGGGGGGGAGAGCCCCAATAAAAAACAGAGTGGCTGCATACATGTTAGCTACACCAAATCGTAAGGGCCTGGAGCGCCATGTTAGCATGTTAGCTAAACCGAATCATAATGGCCTGGAGCGCCATATTAGCATGTTAGCTAAACCGAATCGTAAGGGCCTAGAGCCCCATATTAGCATGCTAGCTACACCGAATCGTAAGGTCCTGGAGCCCCATATTAGCATGCTAGCTACACCAAATCGTAAGGGCCTGGAGCCCCATATTAGCATGCTAGCTACACCGAATTGTAAGGGCCTGGAGCCCCATACTAGCATGTCAGCTACACCATATCGTAAGGGCCTGGAGCCCCATATTAGCATGCTAGCTAAACCAAATCGTAAGGGCCTGGAGCCCCAAACTAGCATGCTAGCTACACCAAATCGTAAGGGCCTGGAGCCACATATTAGCACTTTGCAGACTGAACCAAATTTGATACATTCTGTCGGATGTGCAACTTCGTCCAGCCTAGTGTACAGTAAGGATTTGACTTTTAATTAATGGGCAAACGGGCAAGCCTCTTAGGTCACAGCATGGGATACAAAATGGCTGGTCAGTAACAGGAATCCCACACAGCTCCTCCAATGCGCTGCCAAAAAGGTAAGGCATGCGCCGATATTCTGTCCTGTAATGCCGCCAATAACTTGGTTTGTCCTTGAACGTTTCTCCCTTTTCTTTTAGCGCCCGTGAGGATTTGGACTACCTCCAGTAAAATCCAGTCCCAACAAGGAATGTAGAGAAATTAAATCTCTTTTTGAAACAAAGTATGCATTTCTGAATTTAAAAACTGTTACAGTTTTAAACAGTAAGAAATGTTTAGTTCTTTCAATGCACTGCTGACCACGAAGACTATAAAACCATATTGAAAAGAAACAGTACGTAAATGATCAGTGCGCCTGATTGAAAACTGAGAGCAGCATTTTTCATTCATATCAACAGGGACTCATTCTTTAAATTCCACCTAGTATGACAAGTGACCAACATATTTAAAAATTATCCAGCCTCAACTATCATTTACACTTGAGAAAATTATTGATTCAAACTGTTCTGTGGGAAAATCAACAAACAATGGACTCCACCCAAAACGATTACTCTTACATAACTTTTACATTACTCACTATCCTTACTACAGCATAACCTTGAGGTTAAGTGTTAAATGTTTTAAATAACTGGCGTTGTCCTTTGTTTCCTAATATGATTTGTTGGTAATCTCTTTGACAAAGCTTCATCATAAAATAAAATCTTCGATAATGACAAGCACAGTCACAGCTATTATTTGGGTCTATCTTTAAAGTCATGGCTTGAAATTGTCTAGCAATTAAAGACAAAATGTTCTTCTTTTGTTTACTTAGGCAAGTAAAAGATGTCCCATTCTCAGATGTCACCCCCTACAGGAAGGAGGATTCCACAATCCCTTGTCACTATTTATCAGTGTGAGCCCATTGCTGTGTCTATGAGCAGTCCTCACACCCTACTCAGATCATTTCAGAAACAGATACAGTTGTAGGCACTACTAACACACACACACACCTGACAGCAATTCATAAAGAGGACCAGGCTTATAGACAAAGAATCTGAAATGGGTAAGTATTCTCATCATTCAAAATGCTGTTGATTTCCCATGAACTACACTGAATGAGATCGTAAGTAAAAGCATCATCATGGAAAATTATTGCCGGAGGAGTTTAAATGATGCCTACTGAATAGCACTGATAAGACAAGCATTGACATTTCCCCACAGAGAAACCATTATGTCAATGTACTGTAATGTTATACCAACCAAAAACAACTATTAGTGAGACACAGCCGATCAGCCTTTACCATCTGTATACGATATTGCTGCTTTCTGCTTCCATTTCATGAAGGCCCAAAATCCAAATTTGAGAGGCAGATGATGTGAACCATGGCAATCCAAATAGTATGTTTTACAAATAGTGCCAATTCATGTTATTTTTTTTTTTTATTATACAGGTTTAAAAACCAGCCCTGTTGGAAGACCTTGAACAGCACATGGCATAATAGTGATTCTAGAGCCCCCCCCTCCCCCCCATGACCCCTGGAGGCCATAGAGGAAATGGATACACAACATGCCAGTCAGATCTCGTTTGATGTGTCAGTACAGTTTTTAAACAGAAGAGATTAAAAGGAATTCCGGCGGCTTGTTATATTATAGCGCTATATTGACCAATTTCTCCGCAGCCAAGCCGACGTGCAAAGGAATCCTCTACCCAGACTCAACTGCACAGAGCCTACGCTCCACACGAGCAGAGGATTCACTGCCTAAACAAGCACCATGTCATCTTTATTGCCCGGACATTCACTTAAAAGCAAAAGTGTCCTCAGACACACGTTTCTGGAAAAATCATTGCAAGCAAATCAGCCAGCCAAACTGAGCCCCCCGTCAAACTGCACAGAGACATACTGTAAGTCCCTTTCAAAAGCAAAGCGTAAATATGCACAAACGTGTACAAAACCCAGCCGAAACCACAACCTGTCTCTCGGTCATGTCGTTTTCCTTTTCTCTCCAAAGGCCTGGCTTGTCCGTCACATTTCGTAGCATGAAAAGCCCCTTGCGAGCCGATTAAACGTACAAATGGTGATTTGTGACAATAATGGCCGCGTCGCTGTCTGCGAATACGCCGAAACCCCTTAAGCGGTGGCTTTAAATCAGATCGTGGAAACCTTCTTGAAGATCAATAGTCAACGAGGTATTTAACCACCCCCACAATGCAGAATGGACGCAGCCAAAATTGCAGCAGAACTTGCAATCAAAGGGGATTCCCTCAACGCAAACAGCGAGTAAATATAGACTATATATGGGGAAAATAAACATATTCTACATTACCGATGTGCAGGACGGGGAAAGCCAGATAGCCATAAACTACTGTGAAACTAGCTATGCGTACTACACCGCCCAATCTGCACTTATAACACCACAGAGGGAATAATTCCATCTGCGTTACAGGAGCAACATATGCATAAGGAGAAAACGCAGGGTACAAAAAAATAAAGATGATGTGCAACTTGCCCTTTAGAAACTGCGGACGGAGCCCGAGCCGCGACCGGCCTCGGCGCAGTGTGACGCTTCGCGATTTCGCAGCCAAGCTCTATACTTCCAGTGATTAGTTTATTTCTTTTTTAAAACAATAATTGTTTCCTTTTGCGATCCGAATACAATTGTTGACACCGCGCACTATTTATTAAACTGACGGTCACAAAACAAACATTTTTTAGGGGCGGATTTAGGGTATAAGTTGTTGGAAATGCGGACTCCGGGTTCCGTGTATTGGTCGAGTCTCCAAGTTGAGTGAAGCTGCCGCCGTTCCGACATCGACTTATAAAGATTACGGCAAGCTTTTAAAATAGCATTGCTTTAAAATTTGCTCTACATTCCTTATAAATATTAAAACACACTGTGACCTATACTAACGGTTGTAGGCTATATAAAAAGCTAATAATGGTAAAAGCCACGCTTATCCCGAACGAACTATTACAAATTTTGCTGAAGTTGAAACATCCCATCGACGACTATCAGTCGTGTCAGTATAAAAAACTAGTTAAACTCATACATTTCATACCACAAGGCTAAATAGAGATTCGTGGTGTAAATGCATAGTCAACCTACTGTCAAAATGCAAATTCAAATCCGTTTAAATTTACTGGAAAGGTATCGACAGCTGTAAGTACTTCACTTCATGAAATCAAAGGCAAGTGAAAGAGCTAGCAAACTACTTACCCATATTTCGTGCTGTTTTTTCACTTGATTTCTTCTGTTCTATACGAATACGTCTATTATTTAAAATCCATGTATCTACATTAATACTATCGTCATTAGAAATGACATCCTCCGGTCGATCTGTCAAACAGAAAGCGGCTTTAAAAAGAAAGAGGAAAATTAAGAAAATGGCGTCTACTAAAAGCTTAGTTGATAAACCCCAAAATAACACAATTTGATGATGATCAATATGTTTGCCAGGTAACAGATTGGTATTCGGTTACTTTCCTCTACGCAAAAGTAAAGATTAAATCGAAGAGTCGGTGCCAGCAAAGGAGCCAGCGAGCTGTGTAGCTGTCTTGGATGCAAAAATATCCCCCTTTGCCTTGTTGCTGGTCAATCAGAGACCTGCATAGCTTCCCTCTCAAATCCTAGGCTGGGGGAGGGAGAGGGGGAATCAAGCCGTTTTTACTGCAGTGGAAAAAACAACCCAAAGGGGAAAACGTGTCGCCGTCGTTATTATTTCGATAATTCCAATTCAGTGGCATGCATGATGAAGCATGTGAGAAAGATTTTTGGGGGAAAAAGAACAAGAAACGCTGTGATTTTTGTCCTCCTCGGCGATCGCTGACTCTGAGTTGAGAGTATGCACTCACTCCATCTCGCTCCCTTTCTGACTAGTCCTGCAGTACTTCTCTTATAATCGTCTCACAAACCCATGCACGGGAGACCTCTACGGACTCAGCCGACTCCGAGCTCACTGCTGCCTCTACTTGTCATCAAAGTGCCGTGCACGAATATCCTTTACCTTGGTGCAATCGCGTTGCAGGCACCCTGTGTATGCCGACACCTGCAAATACATCACCCCACCAGTATGCCTGCATTGAAAATAAACCTTTAATTAGAGTCTAGATTGCAAAACACATTATATATCCATTTCACCTAAGACCATTTCTTAATTTCATATCTATATTTTTAATAACAGACATAAAGAAATCTTATTTTCCGAATTGTAGCCTAATACCGTTTATTATCTATATGAATGTTTTAAAGGGACCATATCAATGCTTATAATAGAATGAAACTGGCTTTATTTCATGTTCTTGAAAATTAAGATCCCTAGAACACTTACAACGGGTAAACTACCAAAGCGAAATAACTGAAAAACAGGTGTTTTAGAAATTTTGTTCGTTTGACAAAATGTGCTACCTCAAATCGATCGTTCCTATTCGTCTTAAAAGTATTATGGTTGTAATGCAAACGATAAACTGTTTCCACGTTACTCCCATTTATTGGGTGGGGGTTACCACAGTACCCTCTACTGGAATAGTTGAGGATTATCTCTTCCCTTTCTCGTTGCAGAATCGTACTGGGACGTGATACGTTATTTTAACGTGTTCCTATTGATTTATATTTTACATCAGAACAATAAATATTAAAGCATGTATCCAGCAAGTCATTGTTTTTACAGCTAAACATTTAAAAGTTTTATAATCTTTTGCAGTTGGACATTAATTGCATAGTTCCAAGTTCTCAGTTCGATGACATAACTGATTTAGTTTTAAACTTACAATGCAGTCCAAAAATATTTGGACAGTAATACTCTTTTGTTGTTTTGGATCTGAACAGTGGCAGGTTGTTTTTGAAATGAAGCAATGATTATGGCTATAAAGTGCCGACTTTTTGCCTTAATCTGTTAAGAATTGCGGTGGTTTTAATACACAATCCTCCTGTATAGGGCCAAAGGTAATTACCATAAGATAAGATGAAGTTATATTTAATCTTTATTCACAGATCCTTTGTAGTCTATGACTGCCGGGAGTCTATGGCTTATAGATATCACCAGCTGCTTGGATTCCTCCATCGTGATGCCCTATAGTATATCTATATTACTACAATGTTTTTCAGTTCTTGCTTGTTTTAGGGGCTTTTTGACATCAGGCTAGTCTCAGTTGGATTGAGGTCCAGTTTTTGACTCCAAAAATTCTTTTCTTGATTAGTATCACTATCCTGCAGCATGATGAAGTGTCATCCAACGAATCCTTCCATCAGCAGTGATGTCATCAATGAGTACAAGTGAGCCAGTTCCCTTGGCAGCCAAACATGCCTTAGCCATAACATTGCCTCCACCACGTTTGACGGATGAGGTGGTATGCTTTGGACTCTTCAGTATTTCCCACACGTTCTTCTTTCCATCACTCTGGTAAAGCCTGGTCTTTGTCTCATATGTCTATAACATTTTATTCTTGAACTGAACAGGTATTTCTTTTTATTTTTTTAAGTACTTTTTGTAAAGTGTCACCTTCTATTCTTAAGGCTTACTAAGGGTTTGTATCTTCGAACTATTCCAACTATCCTCTCTTTCAAAGTACAGGGCCAAAACAAAATATGTCACTGTCCAAATACTGGACAGCGCTGTATTCTTAGTAACTGGCCACATCGTCTAGGCATTTTTGAGCTAACCTGAGTGCCTGTATATGTACCATTTTCTACCATTGTCCTTTCCTTGTCTCATGCATTTCTTGACAGTGGTTCCACAAGGTCCAGTCCTTGGCCTACTGTGGCTTGTCAGCTTCTCACTGCATCTCATGTTATTTTCATACCCTTGTTTTAGACATCACACTGGTTTTTCTGTTTTCGATATGCATTCCCACTGATACATCTTAGCATTTCTTGGAATAGCTGCCTGGACACCATGTATCAGCTTCAGGTCAGGAATATGTCTTCTTGCATGAATATATGACACATGTACGCCTTTAGATTAGGTTCTGCTGTGATTGAAATAACAGATGCTTTACAAGAGATGGATAATCATTGCCGTGTGCTTGTTGTGCCTCATTGTGACTGGATGGAACATTGTTGACCCTGGTGGCTTAAATTATAGCGCTACAGGCAGAATTACGAACACCTAACCTGAAAACGGTTTTTGGCTTTGATTCTATTTATTTATCTCGACATTTGCTTAATTGTACTTCAGATAAATAATTGAGTCAGACCTTAATGTCTAAATGTTGCCCATTTTTCTTTTCCCACAACCTACCTGTCTAACTTTACAGTACAGCTCAAAGTGAATAGCTTTTGCAGTTAACATTGCTTGTGTTTTCCCCTGCATGTATAGCATCAGATGGTCTGTAACTTTTCATACATATCTTGCCTTAAGCCTTTTGGAAGCTAGTGCTTTGGTTTCTGATATGCAACACGTCCCTCAGCATGGATGAATGTAATCAAAGGCAAGCATAACAGTTTGGCAAATTGAAACGTTGATTACCTTTGCACCATCAAGAACAACTGTTGGTGCCTATGAATTACATTTAAAATGCAGGAAGGATTGCATTTAAAATGTGGCCTTATATACCTCTCTGTGGTAAACGGTTTTCTTCTTGGCCACTTCCTCCAATGGTTCACTGAGATTCTTTTGATCGGTTTGGCGGGGGTGGTGCATTGCATCTTGGAACAGTTGGACCCTGCCTTAGCCTGCTGTTGGGTGTTAATGGAACCTTTCACAGGTGGTACATCCTAAAAAGGGTGTATAAGGTAAAAAAAAAAAGGGTGTATACAGTATATTCAGAAATGGGCGCCGTGAGAGAGCAACACAGTGAGCCGTTATATTGAGTGAAACAGAGAGGTCAGAGTTCAAGAGCGTACTGTTCACACAGTTCCTGAGAATGAACAAACAATTAAACAAACATATTGTTGTGTTCTTTGACTTTCCTCTTACAGGTATGTGCTGAGCGATAAAATAAAGAATCATATTTGCTACAATAAAAAGCTTTCGATGAGAGTATGTTCTGAGTCAAGTAATTTCAAACACAGCCGAAATTCCTCCAAGCAAAACTCCAGTCGATGGCAGAGCTGAATGATGCACTCTGGTCTCTGAAGGCATTTCCAGCATTGCTTCTTCACAGATACAATAATTCAGTCTTTTTACTCTGATTTTTAGAAAATCATTTTCAGATGCGCACAATGATAGACATGATAGACGTGTCACTAAATAATGTGCCTTTGGAAAAACCATTTGAAGCAAACACAAAGAAATACTTTTGGAAAATGAAGACATTTACAGACAGTGTTCATTTAAGCTACAATATAAGTCAATTGTATTTTAAATTCTAAGGATTCCAATCCAGTTCACGTTCAAATTAAGGCATTAAAAAAGATCATATTTATTGTGTCACGCTTGCTGTTTAATAGATTTGAATGTATAATTTTTAGAGAATAGATCAATCTCAGAAGAACACCAAAAATACATTGCAAAAAATATGAAAGCTCAAGGGCAGAAAGTAGGTTAGAATTTTCAGGATAACAATAGCAAAAATCAAGTGGGAATTCCAGTCAGAATCCACAATTTAATATGTGGTATGGCAAGTGTCCAGCTGTTCTCTTAACACCACACTGATTTTAAACTGCTATGTTATCTCAAGAACTGGCTGTGTGGAACACAAGTTCCAGCTCTGTTGACACAGATGCTTGCAGAAAGACATACACATGGCAGAATCACAGACTTTAGAAAATAAGGTGAACCTAAGGTATTGCAGTGGCCCAGAAGTCAAAGGAGACTGCTGTTTAGAAACCCAGTACTTCACCACTGACCTGCAGAACAGCAGCCCTTCAAGGCAGAAACGCAAGGGCAAGATTGTACGGTGCCACATAACCAGATCACATTTGGGTGCTTTCAATGCCAGGTAACTACAAAGTTTGGTAGGCAGAGGAGTGAGCAGAGCATGGAAAGGACCGGAAGCTAGCAGGAACTTATCAGTGCCAGTAATCTAGGTCAGGAGTTGGCTAAATTCCAGTCCAT
Organism: Mormyrus proboscirostris; assembly: GCA_026779585.1. NCBI lineage: Eukaryota > Metazoa > Chordata > Actinopteri > Osteoglossiformes > Mormyridae > Mormyrus > Mormyrus proboscirostris. The sequence goes on along the minus strand of JAODKF010000046.1, from coordinate 26,129,411 downwards.
AAGTCTCTCGAGATTGCAGGGTACGCTCATTTTCATTCTACCTCAGCTCTTAATGACTTCATTGAAGTAATTATTTGGGGGACACATTACCTGGTGTAAATCAGGTAGTAATAAAAACATACTCTGAAACCCGTAGAGTTCTGACTGGAGTTGCCAGTCGCCGTGACAGCTGGATATATGGCTGAGGGCTAATGTGTCCCCAGCTTTCATTGGCATTATTGAGGGCACCTGCTTGCTTTTTTATGGGACTGCTTGCATGAATTATTTTCTCACAGCCTCATTACTGGATTGATTGTGAAAGTGAGAAACAGATATCTGATTCAAACCTGTTTCTCTGATTCAAACCCCCCCCCCACCCCCCTCCCGAAACAGGAAATGGGGAACTCTAGTCCTCGAAGGTAACATGGGCTGCTGGCTTTTTTTTTCTCATTATATTATAAAAACAGTTTTATTCAATGGTTTTATCCTGGAGTTTGCAGGAGGACGAAAGTGACGGCTGAGCTTCCCTGATGGAGAAGACGACTAATTGGCTACGGGTGTCTCCGCTGCTCTCTTCAATACACTTTTATTGATCTGTCAGCCACCAGCACGGAGCCAGGCTGCACCAGTGGCACATCTCTCTCCTACACAGTGATATGTGACTCACAGATTAAGGAAAAAGGGTTAGCGGTGACGTGATGCAGAGGAGCACGCTCCAGCTTCCCAAAGACGGCTGACAGAGAGCGTATGACTGTGGACAGCTGTGCGTGACACAGAATTCTAAATAATAACTGGTCTGAATAACAGGGTGGTTGGGGCAGCGGGAGCATTTGATCAATGTCTCAATGAATATAAGTGTAAAAATTCAAGTATAATTGAAACTATAAAACAAGTGTCCCTGTCATGTCATTTCATTTAGTAAAAAATGTTTGCACCAGAATTGACTTTATCATAAAATCTTATGCAAATATGAAGAATATTTAGGAAACATCACAACTAACCATTAATATTTCAATCAACCTTCATATATTTTAAACTGATTCAAACGCTAATATGATGAAATATAAATGGCATTATAGTTAAATATCAAGAATAGAATACAATTAAATGCAATTTATTTTTCTATAGTGCCCTTCACAACAGAGGTGTCCCAAGGTGCTTTACTTGGATGCGCTGTGATACATTACAACGTCATTAGAGGGATTAATACAGAACGAGGGAAAAGGAGTGAAAGAAATGAAATGAAGAAAGCCAGAAGATAACGGAGGAGAGGAACCAAAAACTCCCAAGTAAGGAGGAAAAAAAACCTCTTGGGGTCCAAGGTCAACTGGCTGCCCAACCCCCCCTGGGCATGATGAAAAGCAGAAAAGAGTGGACAAGCTTGCTAAAAGCAAGGTGTAAGCTGTGATTAAGGATCAAGACAAAGTCCATCGATGAGTCCGTTATCCACATTGTCCTGTGTAGGGTGGCACTGAAGGCTGTACCCACAATGACACAGTTTATAGCTACAACAAATTTATTTTTGTATAGCGCATTATCACAACATTACAACATTACATAGGAGCACTTCACAGCATCCACACCCAAAGCCATAGGCGACATTTATAGGTCCCGTCCACAATGTCACCCCTACATGAGATTGAAGCAAGACTCACTCCAGGCACCTGGACATGTGGGAAGGCAGAGAGCATCAATGGCCACATAAATGGACAAGTGTATTAGATAAAACTGGTATGTACAGCATGAAGAGAACACAGTCCTTACTTGAATGCACTACTTCTAGCTTGTTTGTCTGAATTCTCAAAATTCTTTCTCCCTCACAGCTGTTGAAAAGAGCAAAATGTCTGACCTGGCCACGAAATGTATGTATGTTATATAGATTGTGAGAGGGAACGTGTACACGTGTTTACTGGATTATGCTATCGACCGGTTACATGTTAGTACACAGTTTTCACCCAGTGAAGCAGGGGGCAAGCTGAGGAGTCAGTGGCACTGCCAGCTGTGAGCTGCTGTGAACTCTCGCAGTTGTCTCCCTGATATGTTGCTATGGTTACTGCATGCAGGCTGATAAAGAACAGCAGCTTACAAGCTAAAGTTGTAAATATTGAATTTTGTTTTTTTTTGGGGGGGGGGGGCAGGTGATGGCTGGTTGTTGGAATACACATAATATATGAGCCTAAGCACATGCATCAACACAGAAACTTAATTTTAAGCATAGAGACGCTTGAGCTTACACATGCTACTTATTCAGATGTAGCAAAAAGTGTGCTTGAAATTACCAATCAGTTTCAACCAGCAAAATGAACTTGACGTCATTTTATATGGTAATCTGGTAATGTCAAACAGACTGATTTACACATGATGCTAAAACAAAAAATATAAAAATGAAACCTAAAGGAGACAGAAAAACAGTTGCAAAATGTCCAAGGAGATGACTCATGCTCAGCTTGTTTACGTCAATGTGAAGATTCACCTCGGCTGACAAATGAGCAGAGGACATTTAACTGAACATCATTTGATTAGCTGGCTGCTTCCTTCCATTACATGGAGGGGAAAAATAAGAAACAATTGTGTTTAGCTTATAAAACTGGAAATTGTATTACAAAGAAAAAGAAAACAATCATTGTTCAATTACTTTGAATTCAATCTTCCATCAAAACTAAGAATTATTTGTGGAAGAATTTACACACGCGAAGCCTTTTACACCACATGTCACACAGATACAGTATATGAGGAATTAAAAATAAGCATTAATAAGGAAATTTCACAGACAGTATGAATCCTTTAGGTCCTTTACTGGAATTAATACTGAGTAAATGAAATATACGGTAAAAAGTATAAAACAATTGGCAATCCCCCCATCAAAGACCCAGACCCTTGTTTATTTCCTGTCCCCTGTTCTCTGCTGTCATTCTTTGTGTGCTTGTTGGGTTGGGGGGGGGGGGGTTGACATTAAGTAAAATACTGCTGGCTAGTTAATCACTTTAACAGCCTGTGAAGGGTATTGCGGAATCAGCTTTAGACAACCCATCGTGCTTCAATAGGAACTGAACTAAGATCAAGGAAGTTACCCCAGTGCTTGTACATTTGACAGCCCTGCAGTGTGTCAAAATTGAATCTTGACAGCTCAAAAGCAACACTATTTTTACCCTAGAGAATGTTCTGACAGTGAATCCTACAGGCATGGACACTTTTACCTGTTGTCCATATATAAACAAATTGTGTTCTATATGAGAATTCATCGTGATCCACAGCAAACACTTTGAATAAAGCAAACAGCAAACAACATTATTATCATAATTCTATTGTGTTTCACAGGCTAGACCATAAAGCGTTTAGCGTGCATTTGAGAATACCCATATAAACACACACATACACACACAGACACGCACAAACATTTGTCATTGGAATGGACATTTAATTGGAAGTTTGTAAGGTTTTGCAGTTGATTCAACCCTTGCAATTATTCGAGTGGTTTCTGGCTGCTATATATTATATTTTATAAGCCAGTTCCTGTGAAGCCTTTAATATTTATTTTTATGCTACTGTCCAATGTACTACAGGCAATAATTACATGGTCAGTAATTACACAAATGTACATTTAATTATTTCATTTTATGCAATTGTTTTTGTACAATTTGTGTTTTGCAGTTGTTACCATTTAGCAATGCAACTCTTTACTTCCTTGAAACACCAAATTAACAAGCTGTAAAAGAGTTTCTGATATTGATTTGTCTTCATTCTCCTTTTGCTTACCCTCTCATGTATGTTTGAAATGTAAGTATTTTTGGTAATAGTTAATACTAAAAAGAGCTGCATATTTCTGTTGTGAAGTAATAAGAGAATGGTGCAACTTTCCTGTTTACCCAACATAGTTATTTTCAAACTTTACATCTTTGTTGGGCTTAATGCTATAATTAGTGTACATGTGATTGCAATAAAAGTTAGATGAAAAAAGGCTGGTATCTTCAATCTGGTGTACTTTCAACAAAAATGTATCCACTTGCTTTTCTTAGAAGCCTCATTATTATGATTAAAGACATAGATGAAAGCAAGTGGAGATTAGGAAAGCTTTTCAAGTTTTACACTTTACTTGAATCTGTCATCTTTAATGCATTATAGATACCCTCATGTTACATTATAATGGTCAGTATAAGAATTGATAAAACATTACAGCATCTTCTATTGACAGCTTATAGCTTATAATTATAGTGCTGATTATAATACTTCATAAGCTCCACTGAAGCTCTCATCTATAATGCATTATAGATACCTTCATAATGCATTATAATGGTTGGTGTAAGAATTAATAAAGCGTTAAAGCTTCTTCTATTAACAGTCATAAGGGATTATAATGTTGATTATAGCACTTCATAAACTCCAATGAAACTCACATCTATAATGTAGATATATTCATGATGCATTATAACTGTCGGTATAAGCAGTAAAGATGCTTTGCACTGCATTACGAACGTATCTATAGTGCATTATAGATGAGAGCTTTACAAAGCATTCATAATGCATAATAAATATGGCTATAATGGGTTATGCCTCTTTTTGTAAATGTTTATAGCCATGTTTACAATTAATGCATTGTAATGTTTTATGAATGTGTTCATTGATACTTATAGGCAAGACATTCATAGAAAAGTGTTGCCAAGTTTTTATATTCTGGTTAGAATCGACAGATTTACGCAAAGGCTATTCAACATCTTAAGGTGCAAATAAATGCATAAATGCTAGTTATAAATTTATCAATATCGTATGTGTGTATGTGAATTGCCGTCTGTAAGATAATTACACAGATTTTTCTTGTTCTGTTTACAAATTAAAATGTGTCACATAAACTCTGAAGTACTGAGACAATTTTCCTTTAAGAATAAATTCAAAAAGTTTTAGGAAAACAGAGGTCAACAAGGATCAAGTGATTGAAAGTGAGGTCACACTGGGCAAAAATCAAAGCATTATGGTTATAAGAAACAGTGAGGTCACACTGGGCAAAAATCAAAGCATTATGGTTATAAGAAACACTTTCATTTCTGAAAATGCTTGTCTGCCAGAAACATTAGATAAGATGCCTAAATGGCCTTCTAGTGAAATGAGTTTGTCAACATTTGCATAAAAAACATAAATTCAACATTATTTTTTTACAATTACTCTTCCATGAAATAGTTATTATAACTTTAATGTGAACAATTAATACATGTCAAAGATCCTGGGAATTTCTTTGAAGTTCTCCATCCTTTCTGGTGAATATGAAGAACACAATGAATCAATAGGTTTCACTTAATGTCTGTAGAACAATATGCCATAAATCAACTTTGACAAGTGCATTTCAGAAAGACTGACTCCAGGAAAGATCACTATTGCTATTGCTGATTTGCTATTGATAGCTTTGTAAATAGTATTCCAATAGGAACCAAGTGACATTTTTTCCTTGCTGAGCCTCTGAAATAATTGCAATTACTGCGGGGTCATGGTCTATTGAAAGATGTGCTTTATTATTTGTGTTTTATTAGTGAGTAGTTCGTGCATGGCGACACTGTCACTTCACTGTCATCTCGCTTTCATTCTCGCAAACAATGAAACGTCTTTCATTGATAGAAATGTAAAAAAAAAAAACTCCATGTAGTCCGCTGATTTAACAATAAATGCAAATACAGATTTAAGAAGGAGACAAAAGATCATTAGATGGACTCAGTCGGGTAAGATTTAGCTTAATTAAAAACAACATTTCTCTTGTATTCTTGTATATTTTTCTGCTGTAAACAGTTAAAGAAAAGCAGGGACAGCACTTGTAAATAAGATATGCTTCTAAATGTTCTGATTTTTTTTTTTTAAATCACATGGATAAAATTCTAGTCCATGCATGCATTCCTGGATACTCGGGCAGATTACAAATCAGGCCAACCACACACTTGCAAGTCACTTGAGTGATTCTCAGTATTACAGCTGGAGATAAACTGAAGAGTGAGTTCATTTGGCTCACGTGCTCATCCTTCCTGGCACACCAGTAACCACTCTTTCCTCCCAATCAACCGCAAGTGGATCTTCAGCAGACTGCGGTTTGCTGAGGGGCAGCTCTTTTAGTGACTCTCTTGTATTCCCATGGAAGCTTTGAACCTGCAGAGGACATCTCAAGACATCTGATGCCAGCCAACGTAAAATCCCCGGAGTATTTTGGAACTAGTCTCCAAATAAGAATCACTATATTTGGCATGCACCCTAGTGCATGCAGTACTAAGGGATTGAACAAAATTGTGTGAAATAAATAAGTAAATGGATTAAATCTTGTATAGCTCGGTAAACCATATGCTAAAATATATTACAACATGGTACTACCACATAATGGTATATAAGATATTGCATTTGGGTAATATTAAGACTGTATTGCAAATCTACAAATAACTAAAATACTAAACTAGATTAATATGGTAAAACATTATATAAAAATATATATTTAAAAAATTACATTGTGGGTCTTCAAAAATATAAAAAGAGAATAATTTTAAAGGGACCCTATTATGCTTCTCCGATTTTTCCCTTTGTTTTAGTGCCATACAGCTTCATGTGCATGTAAACGGTCTGCAAAATCTCAAGGCCCAAAGTACGCTCCAATGGCAATAACAGAAACCATTCTTTTCTAATCAGCCTGAAATCCTCATTGGAATTCCAGCCCTTACTTCCATGACATGGTGAGGTCACTCCATAAGACAATCCTTATTGGCCACCTACCTGCAAGCTTGGCATGCCCAAGAATAGATAGATGCATGGCACGGTACCCACATGCAGAGCAGCCCGTCTAGTTCAATTTATGATTGAAAATTCTAAGAAAATGTATTGATTGGGGAATAAGAATTTTCGCTGGACATTACATCTCTTGTGACTTAATCCCTAAGGTATCTTCCAAAAGTGAACATACGAGAGTCATCATAGAAGTATAGATATAGAGTTGCTTTGTACAGCATTAGCACACCAAGAAATCATGTCTAATGACTCCACTAATTAAGATCTAAGTGCTTACAGAAGTTTTGCCTTGTAAGAGTGTGGGATGTTTAGATATTTCTGCAAAGATTGTATATTGAATTCCTTCTCCTATAACACCCCCCCCCCCAAAATTACAGAATTGTACGCAAATTCCACACAAGCAAACAAGCAAAATGAGAATCTGTATTAATACTGAGCCAAATCAAATTCATTTTGCCCAAAGTGTGTTATTGATATTGAAGTAAGCAAAACCTCAGCATCAATTGAAACATAGTTTAAATACAGTCTAAAAAATCAGCATTAGATACTAATTGATTTTTCAGATAAGTCCTTTCAGTGCTAATGCTATGCTAAGAGTTACAGTGACCTTGTCATTAGCTGAGCAGAAGCAGGTGCCATGGTTGTGGCTTTGCAGAGTGGCTGCTGCATCTGTCAGATAATAAAGAGACTCAATCAGCTGTATTAAGCATCCAAAAATCACAGAAGCCAATCAGTACAGATATTATCAGCTGTCATTCCTGGATTCTCCTTGATTGCCTCTGGCTCGCAGCTTTTCTGTCAGCAGATGTGGTGCATTTTGTGGAAATTTATTTCTGATCAGTAGATCTGAGGGCCAATCATGGAATTATGTTGAGGAAGGTAGTTACCCTGTATTGATTTGGCAAATGCGGGTCCTTTTACACAACAGCCCCAAAAGCAATCATGATGTTTCATATTTATGATGGTGTTAAATAGTGCTTGGTCACAATGGTAGTGAGAAGAACATGACAAGGTGCTGGATACAGAAGGGGGCATGTATCTGGGGGCAACAGCTCTGGGGTGAAAGGCTGATGTCAATGGCGAGGGAGGCATCCCTCCATCCCGATGCTGCAAATGAACTCCAACTGCACCACAGACGTCTTCATTAACCACAAAGCTGCAGTTGTGATCCACCTGTCAACCACCTGTCCACCTGTCAACCTCACGTTTGCTCGTACCATGACTCACAAACAAGATCCCGAGGAACTTGTGCTGCTTCACTAAGGGCAAACTCTCTTCGCCCACCTGAAAGCTGAAATACACACCCCAGAAGAATTGGCTTTTATTTTCTATTGCAGTATGGTCTATTTGTGTATATTCTAATGTTAGGTAGCATGTATTTCTGAGCAAATACATAGTTCTTGCCCAGGTGAACAATCATAAACATGACTGTCTTTGGCACAGTACTACACTTCAGCCTTACTCAAAACCTTAAATACCTTTTGCAAATTTTCTAAAAACACGGAAATACCTAAAGTATTGAATAAATCCATTGTTCAGTAGAGAATGCAATGTACCGAGATCTTATCTAAAGCTTGGAGGCCTTCCATCTATCCATGCATATGCCTGGCAAAAAGAAAGAAAAAAAACACCGTTAGCATTCTTTGCTACCAGGTTTAATGAGTCCTATGGCTGTGGTTTGCTATAATGGTGCAAAATTTAGCCAAATAAAGATACAAACAGGAAATACATTTTGTGTCATTACTCAATCTCATTATGTTTATCTTTTATATTTGAGTCATGGGTCTTATACTGCAGAGAATGATTTAAAAAGTACTGTCATTCCCAAAGGAACTGTAAGTATATTTGGCGAAAACGGTATAAAGCTCACACGATCACATTTCGCAGTGCTAAACCTAAATCCATACCATAAATGACAACAACTATTCGCCAGTCATCAATGGGTGATTTTAACAGCCGCTAAACAGATACAAATAAGTATGACGTGGCTATAAGTGAATATGAAATGGTTGTAAGTGAATATTATGTGCTTCTCCACATCTTCAAACCAATGAGTCGCAGATTTACTCAAGTCACTCAGGCATCTGTTGGCTTTAGTTGGGCACAGTTGGCATGGAGCTGGCGATGGTGCCCTCGGCTGATGGCACAAACCAGTCTCTGGCAGCCTTCTAGGCCGCGCGGATACTGCTTATTGACAGTTATTCTGCAGTTCTTGTCTGAGACACATAGTGTCGCCTCATGTTTTTCTTTTCGAAACGGCAAACTGATTTTCAAATGAGAAGATGACCTCAGCCGGCCACTGAAGGAATGTGTGAGCTAACCTGGCTGACAGAGAAGCTAATTTAACAAGTCAAGCAGACATCCTGCTGTATTTCATCATTGCGTGCTTCTGAATGCTTTAATGTTTATTTATCCTGCCAAACTTGCAGCTTGCAACATGATGAGCGACAAAAGCGTTCCAACTAACTTTTGGGAAAAAAAAACAAAAAAAAAAACAACACTTATTATATATTCATCCTTATATCAAGTCAAGTCAAGAGAGTAATACTGCCACCTGGGGTGTTGGAGGGGCATAGATACTCTGGCAGAATCAGGAGCCCCCAACTTGACAGGGGCCCTTAAATACATAAAATTGTATGTAAAATGATGTATAGAACTGAGTTGTGACCCAGAATTTCAAAATATGCCCCCAGTATACAGTGGCTTGAAATAACATCTCCCCAGAACCACAGTGCAACATACAAGCTGCTGCAATGAGCAGCGAGTGACACAGGGAGGGTTTTCATAATACTTAAAGTGCAAAATACAGGGCGGTGTGAAGCAGGGGCTGAACACAAGTGCTTTAACACATAAGGCAATGTGTATGTGAACAATTATAATATATTTCGGAATATACAGGAAGTAAATGCATTATAATAAAAAAAAACAACATATGACACATATGTAAATAGGTTGATGTTTTAAAATGAATGTAAAATGTATAATACATATTGTAATGATAGGTACTGGAAAGGTCCTATCGTAAAAGGCTGCAGCTCACAATGAGTAAAGCAGTAATTCAGTGTTCTGGCTTCTTCAGGGCTCTACAGAAATATGCCAGCACTCACTCACTCATTGCTTGCGTGTCCAGAACAAAAGGCCAAGTGGATTGTGGCAGGGCCAGGACTGGTGTGCTGAGCTCAGCCTGAACCGACTGCCGGAATGCAATCTGCCCCCCCCCCCCCATCTAACGAACTAGGGACCAGGATGAGCGGTCAGTAATGTGTAACTGCATAGCTGTCTCGTACTGATTAGCGGCAGTCAGCCTTACACTGCTGTCTCGGCAGGGATACCGAGATACCCACTAGCACCACTACCAGGCCCGTGCACATTATAATCACCTGCCGCTCTTCAAAGCTGCAGTTTGCTGGTGTGACGCAGAGGTTGACTGCTGAACGCTGCCCAGAGATTGTCCAGCTTGAAGCCGAAACTGGACACACGCACAGGTGGAACATGGACTGGATTCAAGATCTTCTCCATCAGCCAGAACATGTGTCAGACTGTTTCAGACAGCATGATATAAACCTCAGTGGTAAAGGCAATTTTTACCTGGGCTTACAGAGCCTCATGTACACACGGGGGAAGTACGAAGGTCTTGCTTCTTATCATGTGTATTTTTTTGCAGTTCACACTGCTCCATCTTCACATCATCCTGCTGCCATTTCTTCTAAATTTACCTCATCCACTGCTGGAGCTGGGAAATGTGGAAAGTTCAGGTCTAGAAAATACAAATCGAAACTAAGGTTTTGTTTCAACCAATCAGTTGAGTACCCTGTGACTGTGACTCTTAATACTCAACTTGTTGGTTGAAACAAAACCTTAGTCTGTATTTCTACTTTTTGGACCTGAACTTTCCACCTCTGTTAGTCACCTGCACTGAATCTTTGAGTGCTTCATTAATAGAAACTGTGAAATTCTTCTGCACTCTTCGTTAAATTATTTCCCAAAGCTATACACAGTAGCTTGACACTCTCCCAGCCTCTCCAGCTGTTCATACCAAATGGACCTTCTCGGAGACGTGTCTCCGGTTGTCTGTAAAGGGGTAGACTGTGATTCTGCCTGCATAAATAATAACTTTTACAAATGACTAGCAACATAACCTGCACCAATATCTGCCTTGATGAACATGCACTTGATTGCATTGTCCCTGATTAGGGTCCAAGAAGATGTGGTTGGGAATTTGAGTTATTTGGCTCTTTATTGCTTCAAATCAGGTTAGAATGAGCTCCAAGCTGATGGTGCATGGAAGAGCTCAGCAAGACTATGGCTGCGTCCAAAAGAATTCAGGCTACATGCCAGACATAGACAGTGGCAAAGGTAGCAGACTTCACAGGAGCTCTTCCTGTGCCATGAGACTCAGGATGTCACTGGAAGTTTCCGGTTGGCCAGCTGAGTGCGAAGCTACATCTTAGCCATCAGCAGTCCAAGTTCCTCCTCACCCATTGAAGCTGGAGTAGTTAGTTTCCCTAGTTATTGTCTCGGGTGACACTTAGAGACTGAAACGCCACCGTATGGCTAATTTTGTTGCCAGAGGGCGCATAAATCCTTGTTTGTCTGATCACACTCACCTATTTATCCTCCAGAGTCAAAAACCGTTGGTCTGGTGCTCTGCTCCGCTGCTTTGACCTATTTCATGTTTCCTTCTGTCTTGCCGGGGAGAGAAAGAACGATGGCTCTGCTCTGCAGATTTATTGCAGGCCAGGGGTCGCTGCCGCTGGGAAGAGTAGGTTCATTTGCCCATCTGCTGCTGGGACCTGAGGTGCGGCTCATCTCTACCCTCATGCCCTTGCTGTGCCAGGAGACTGATCTTATCTCTCCGTCACTGGGTGTTCCTCCTGCTACTTCCATCTGGTAACATAAACAAAGGTTTCATAGAAAACCCTCCATGATCGGGACCTCCACACCCTTTCCTGACACCAACGCAGAAAATGAGAAATTGACAGACACTCTTGGTTGGGTCTTTCGTCCTGGAATGCTCATTTATTTACCGGTCTTATCGATGCAGCATATAAACACAATACTTTGAATGGACTCATTCGGCTAAACAAAATCATAGACGATCCCCAGGGTCCCATACCATCACCTTCACAGCACTGACAATAAACTGACTCATGTGACCTTAACTGATGCAGCAGGACTAACCAACACAGGAAGAACAGCTAAACCACAATAACTGAACTCCTCAGCAGCTAACTGGTTATCTATTATAATGAATAAGAAATGCAGACAGAAGGCACTGCCTTATAATAGAATCAATACAATTATGGTTAGTTTTAATTAGTGCAACAGGAGGCAATATATATATATGTATATATAATATAAAATAAGGAATTCCTACCAAAGCAGGCTTTTCATGTGTTTGATGTTTATTTGCTGCCCCCTTCCTTCTCTACTCCTGTCTGGTCAGAAGAAAAACAATCCCTGTATAAAACACTGAACTCCACAGCAAAGACTTTCCCCCAGCATATATGTAAATCAGATGGCTGTGAAAGAATTGATAATGCTGCGTAATGCCACTATGGCCGCGATGTGTGCTTTGTACATTTACTTATCTAGCGGATAGTTTTATCCAAAATGATGCACAATTGTGAAAGCAGGATCCCTGGAGTATTTGGGGTTTAGGGCTTCGCTCAAGGGCCCAACAGTGAAATCATTGATGGGATTTGAACTGAAAACCTCCTGATCATGAGCATAACCATGAATCCTAACCTGCAGTCCCTTTTTCTGGCCCCTTTGTAGAAAAAGTGGAGAAATCGTTCTCCCCAGAATGTGATTACAGTGTATTTTAAAACTTGAACCAAGGTGTTAAGAGTTGCTTTCATGACCAGTCAACATGAAACTGCCAATGATATATATGGTGTGATTCTCACATGGACTTTTGCCTTCCTCTGAAAGGAACCAAGTTACACGATACTACACTTCTGTAGTGTTTTTTTTTTTGGTGCCTCGGTCTGCACAAAACAGCATATAACAAATCCTTATGATTGATGCTACTGCACTCATTCAAAGCAGCTGCAGCAGCCAGATTTCTCAGCACCTATGAAAAGAGCACAACACCTGGAACGTAGCACTGGGACCAGGCCAGGGGTAACACTGCATCGAGCCGTCAGTCAGGCGTAATATTTCACGTGTGACGGACCACCCGCACAGAGGCTGTATTTCATACGGCTTGCGAAAGCTCGGCTCGAGCACGATCGGGCCAGCGGTCAGGAAGCCGCCATGGTAGCAGACGCAGTGCAGCTCTGACGGAGTGCTGGCCATCTTACAGAAAACCACAGTACAGTGCGGGGGGGCGGCACAGATCGGTATCAGCGGAACGCCAGGCAGGCCTGGAGGAACAAGCTCTCAAGACGTGACAAGCCACAGCCTTGATGGCAGCAAGCTCTGTACACCAGCCTACGACTACTAGGGGCAAGGGAAGGGCCACAGAGTTCATACAGCTGAAAGGTCAATGCGCTGGCTTGTGGGCGGATTTTAGGGCCTTCTCAGTCCCATAATGCAGGATGCTCTGTCACTTTCTCACTCTGAGTTGTGGCTGCATGTGGCCTTATCTCACTTTTTCAGATTAAATCTCCTCCTTCTGGCTCATCTACAAGCCTAAGTAGAATTATATTTGCTTCATATGCCACCCATGTAATGTTGTCATAGCATGGAACCTGCAGCTCTCTCAGATATTTGAATAATAATAAAATTATGATTATAGTATTAAGAAAGAAGGAAACAACTAAGATTGATAATACTGCTATTAGTAAGGGAGGACTATTCCCAGCAGCTGTCCTTTGTGCATGACTCATATTTAGAGTGTGTGGTCTACTGTGAACTGCTCAGCCGTTTTAAATGTTATGAAACCTTCTCTGTTAATTCAAAACTTTGAATTAGTTTTGTTTCTTCTGGAAGTTCTCCTCAGAACTCTGAAAGTTCAGTGAATACCTTCACCGTTTCCATACTGTAGGTTAACTGTACTTGTGTGTTTAAAAGTAGAAGGTGATTTTCCAAACATATGGGGAAAAAAATCATATAAAGGATTTATTAGTATTGTTTCAGTCATTGAAGGACTTTAAGGATGGTGTGAGATCCTCAACTCTATTAAAGTCATTTTCACTAAGCATGGGGATGGTGGGAATGGGAGGAAAATGGTCAGAGTGTCATTGGCACCTGGAGTTTTGTCACGTTCCATTTTGTGACCATATAAACTATTTTGATCAGACTTAACAAGCTTGACTAATTAACACAAATGAGGTATTTGAAACTTGCCCTAAGAGACTTTGCTTGGCTACAATTGACTCAAAAACCTTAACCATTAAGATAACTCAATACTCCCTTGAGTTTCGCCTTGGCAATTACACTCCGCTGAGTCATTTTTGAACTGCGGTCTCTGACATAAAAATGTCATGCATGAGTTTAATCATTAGGACATCAAACTGCCAAATTTTATGTTTTTGCCATGTTATCAAGTCTAGTGATGCAGCATGCATCAACTGGGGTAATCTTTGCAACAAACACATTCAGACTTTTTGCTGTTTGGCAGAAATAATTAAAAAAATGGAGATATACATTTGATGAACTACAGCTCAGTTACAGTTCGGCAGCAGTTAAAAAGACTTATCTGTGGGGTTAGCAAACAAAGCCACAAGCATGTTTATCAAAGTCACAGGAACTAGGCGTTCTTATAAGAAAAGAACCATAGCCAACCACTTCCTGTTGAAGTAGGAAACATTAGATGGTGCAACACAATGTACAGTAAACAAGAGAATAACACAGGATTTTCAGCCTGTGAGAGCACCTGCTTAGTAATTTCTGGCAAGAGAAAATGGCAGACTTACAAACCATCACTTCAGCCACCAAAGGCTAGCTCTGAGCAAATGCTGATGAAAAAGAGCTGCCACAAGCATTAGTCTGTAAGCAAACGATGACTCGTGCAGGGATTGGTTTACAATGAGCAGCAAATTCTTCTGTAAGTTGGTTTACTCTTGTAGATATACTTTATGGTAGAGAGGTATTCACAAGCCAATTGTATGCATCTATTCTAAAAAGGAACATGTTAATCACAAGTAATTCAGGGTGACTCTGCAAAATATGTGACATGTAGAGATAAGATCAGATTACACTGTGATAGCAATGAGCTAAGCAACATTATGAAGTTGCTGAAATATCTGAAATAATCTGAAAACTAGAAGTACTGCAAGAAGAAAACAAAGCAAGACATTTGTGATAACAGCACAAACATACCAGCATCACTCACCTAAGAGACAAGTATAGATGAAATCCTAAAAAAAAAAACAGATTCTAATTTTATTACTAATTCTTAATTATTAAGTCTAAAACAGTACAGTTGGGACTGGATGAAAGAAATCCAAAATTATAGGTAATGACAAAGGTTATATTTTATGCTATTAACGTGGCTGACTTGTTTCCATGTTGATTTTTATGAAAATATATTTTCGTAGCATTCTTATTCTATCTTAAAAATCCCCCTAGAAGCTGCTCTGTTGTGGGACGTTCAATTCAGTTGGGAAGGATCCAAAGCTTTTAAAACCTGAATAAACTGTCAAACAGAATAGTGGTTTTATAGTTATAAAAAACAGCACATCAAGGTGAAAAGCCTTTAGCTGTGATGGCATAGCCAAACCTTCCGCTGGAGCGGGGACAACCGCTATTCTCAGACACGCCTTGTCATCAAGCTACTCGTACGAGGTATGATTCATCTGACAGCTCAGCCCACCTCTGACCACTTGCTAGTGTTGTAACTCATTCGCTACTACAGCTTCAACAACAAAGTCCCTAACCTCTGTTTAATCTTATCTTATGGCCAAAAGCGATTAAACTGAGTTGGTTGCGTTACAACCATCTGATTGGTCAAAATGCACGGAAATACTGGTGATCTGCATCAATATGCATAATCTAAAGCAAAAAAAATCATATTCTATGTATTATTAATTATTAGTAGTATCGCGTATTACAATAAATTGATGCATTTCTGATGACTTGGAACTTGATGGATGGATGACTTGGAAATTGATGCATTTCTGATGACTTGGAACTTGAAAATTTTCATCCCCCTACTTAAAAAAGCACTATAGAATGGCTGAATGGGATGCATTTATATTGCAGAATTTGCACAAGCTAAAACTAATTCCGCTAGTGTTTCATGCTAACATAACATGGTGATTCTCACAGATATGCTAGGAAATCTGCACATGGTAAACCATGATGCACATCGTGTGAATAGTAAATAAGCATTTCTTCGATTTTATGCCACTGTTGGTCTCCAAACCCCGCAATGATTTTTCCAAGCTGACCCTTCTGCAGTGGAAAATCAAAGTGAGCTGGAACCGGGCTGTAACTAGTGTCTCTTTGTGGTCCAAGTTGGGTATGGCCTGGTTTCTGTATGCTAGTGGAAAAGCACCACTGGTGAAACATTGCAGTGAATCACAGATCTTTAAGACAATATTTAAAAGAATCAGGTCACCAATTAGGTTATTTGCATTAATGTACTAGTAAAGCAAGCATTTATTATCTGAGCAGTAGTCGTGATAATTTTTATAACAACGTGTGTAATAAATATCTATACTCTCAAATCACTGAAAAATATCATCCACAAAGATCCCAAATTGAATAGCTGGGGTGTTTCCAAAAACATGATCATTCACACCTCTTGGAGCAAAACATAGTGGGTCCAGATATTATCAGAGGGAGTTGTTCTGTTTTCATTTTTTTATAGAACACGGTGACCTCACTGAAGAGGTGATCATCATGTCTGTTGGAGGAAAAAAAAGTGTGAAACTGTTGTTTCTCGTGCTGTTGTGAATGTGCGGTGCTTAAAGTCACATCCTCAGTCTGTTTGGAAAGCAGCAGAAAAATCGTGCACGACTTACTTCTGTCATGTGGCTTTGCTTTCAGCTCCAAGCTATGCTCCATAATGCTGAACACCACATCAGACACCTCACCTGCATCTACAGTGTGCCACTGGCTGCTGGACTATTCAGGTTTTTTTTTTTTTTGCACACAGAGCCAATGGGAATAGGGCAGGAGACAGTCAGCGGGTTTACTTATAGGGAAATTAACTAGGACAAGTAAAAATTAAACATATTCTTTTTGAAACAGGTAGGTGTGGGGAGGGACTAAGGGTATGAGGATAATTGTAGCCTGAATGTCATCGGGAACTCAGTGTTTGTCACACTTTCATTTCACTTTCATTTTCAATCCATCATTTTAAAGTGGGTATTTTAATACTTGAATAGGAATCAATATAGGAGTACTGGAATCACTTGGAACAGGAAAGCTTTGAAAACTAGAAAGAAAAGCAAGCCTTATGTACTTAATTCCCCAGCTTCAGCAAATGCTTAAAAGGGAAGTTCTGTGTGAGATGTGAGATGACTATTGCTCATGGCCTTCTGCCTCTCCAAGCTGATTTATTAGGTGATGTTAGAGCTATCTGAACACCAACCAACACCTGCACCTCCTCTAAGACTTCATCTCTGTGCAAAAACAGGAAGTTTGGTTTATAAATGTTCCCTGGCACAAAAAGCATGAATATTTGATAATAATATTCATGCATATTCATCGCCCAAGTACTTTCTTAAGGTAAAGTCTCTTAACTCTTATTTTTTATGTTTGTCTTACCAGTCAGCCATTTGAATTTTTGTGGTGTTCACATTTCGTTAATAAGGATTTTAATATTAGCATTATTTTCAGTGGCAGGATGGTGCAGGTTTCCTGCTGCGATCCGTGGACATGTTAGGCTAATTCGCATCTCTGAATTACCCACAGTGTATGACTGAGTCCATGTGCCCCGCGGTGGACCGCTGTCCTATCCAGGGTGTACCCCAGCTTGCTTGGAATAGACTCCAG
>JAODKF010000046.1:26077323-26088349 GCA_026779585.1 Mormyrus proboscirostris | reverse complement strand
ATAACTGAAACAGCTTTATTATTGTTTTTATTATTATTATTATTATTAGTTGTAGTAGTAGTTGTAGTTGTAGTTGTAGTTGTGCTAGTAGTTGTTGTGGTAGTCACATTCTACCTATCTTCTGTTATGCCAATAATTAAAATGAATGGGGATGTTTGGTGCCAAATGCAGCGAGATGCTTGGATTGAGCCAATGTTTCCAAACGTTTTTCCTCCTGACTTCAGGTGGTATCGTGCCCCAGAGCTCCTCTTCGGTGCCAGGATGTATGGCGTCGGGGTGGACATGTGGGCCGTTGGCTGTATTCTTGCCGAGCTGCTTCTTAGGGTGAGGGTTCACGGTTTGTCTTTTTAGTGTTCAGTGTATGGCGGAGTAAAGCTTGAACCTTGGTCCCCGTGGGAGTGGCCATGTTCCCCATGTTATTGCACCCATTCTGTATATAGAAAGTAGGTGCAGGCCATCTTCTACCTCATGAATGCTTCCAATTTACCCCCCCAATAAATCTTTATGTACCACCTGGGGGGCTCACAGATGCAGGATCGTTCAGGATCAATGATCCGTTAGATTACAACATGCGGCGAGTGCAAGACACACCGTGTGTTCATCCCTGACTTTCTGAATGGTGTCTTAAGTAAAAAGAAGTGAGAAACATTTATTGTGATACACATTTCATTCACTGTCCATATATTACTTTGCTAACTCTTAAGACCTCGGGGAAACAAATGTTCTATGTGCAATGCAAGGCATTCTAAACAACAGCATAGTATAATAATCATAATATACATAGCATGCTTTTTTAAAGCTCTTACAAATAACGTATATCGATATAAGTAGTTATTTAAGCATGCTGTCTTTTTTATGAATTAGATACCATTTCTACCCGGGGATTCAGACCTGGATCAGCTGACTAAAATATTTGAAGCACTTGGCACGCCGACAGAAGAGACATGGCCGGTAAGGGGCTGGGTGGGGTTTAAACTACATGGTACATATGATAGATCAATTGGTATCAGGGATATAAAGATGCATTGACGCATCATGATGAATCGATTGTAAAGGTGCCGATTTAGCTGCTTCGATCTGTCGTGCCAGAATCAGTTGTAATCATACTTAGAAGGCGCTTCTGCTTCCGGGTCGTGTGATCTAATAGGTAGACGGGGGCGGCACGTGCTTTTCCAAAACTTATGATGTCAGGTGAGATTTATTAATATTCATAAAGGAGGCACTACCTGATTGTCTTTGTGCTACAGTGATAGCCTTTGCACTGCAATGCTTTTGGGAATCACCCCCCCCCCCCCCACTTTTAGCAGTGCAAAACGTTGTTATTGTTGCTAGCTATGGTAGCGCTGATCAACCCTCTGAGGTAGCTAACGAGCTAGCTAAGCAAAAAGTAATTTTATGTATCAGTTAACATTGATATAACATTAATGTTCATTAAAAATCAAGATACCGATATCGGTCTGATGTCTTGACTGACATTCCCAGCCTCTTTTAGGTAACCCTGTGGCCTCATACCTCCAGATATTGGGGGGCAGATCCCACCGTACTTAGTGCCTGTTGTGTTTGCCTATTATTTTCATCATATGCAGATGCTCTAGTTTCTCGTTATATCATTTCAAAACGCTTTATCCCTGCCCAAAGCCCCCAGTGAGCAAACCAAAGACGACAGTGAAACCTTGGTAGAAACCAGACTCTAGGAAGGAGCCCATCCTCCAGAAGTAGAAGTAGGAGACGTGACCCCAGATCATTGTCCCGTGACTCACCTGCAAGCCTGATGCTGTTGTTTACAGGGGATGAGCAGTCTCCCAGACTATGTGTCATTCAAGCTGTTCCCAGGGACCCCTCTGGAGCACATTTTTAGTGCTGCCAGTGATGACCTTCTGGAACTGTTGCGGGGCCTGTTCACGTTCAATCCATGCACCCGCATCACGGCCATGCAGGTAATGCTCGCCCCCCCCGATCACCCTGTTCTCATTCTAGATAGGCTTCTGACCATGAAATCACAGAGAACTGTTTTGGGATGTTGCTATGGTATGCAATGGGTGTGATTCTGAAGGAGCTGTTTCGCAAGCGACACCA
Source organism: Mormyrus proboscirostris (assembly GCA_026779585.1). Lineage (NCBI taxonomy): Eukaryota > Metazoa > Chordata > Actinopteri > Osteoglossiformes > Mormyridae > Mormyrus > Mormyrus proboscirostris. The sequence goes on along the minus strand of JAODKF010000046.1, from coordinate 26,086,273 downwards.
CCGTGACCTTGTGAGCACCGCTAGAGGAGGCGTCTCCACCCAACAAGCCCCGTGCAGGATTCTGCGGCTCTTGGGTCTGCTCCATCTGCAAGGCCTGGTTCCCGATTAAGCCGTCTTTGCAGAATCGGGCCTTTCACTGCCACTGCCAAGACATGCCAATGCACAAGGCCTCATGTGACCTGTCATGTGACGACAGGAATGCAGGATGAGTAATCATGAATCATCATGAACTGAGAAACCCTGCACATGTGTGCATGCACACGCACACATACAGCTGGATTTGGTTTTTTAATGCCATGAACTTGGAAGTGTGATGCAATACAAGGTGTCCACTGAGCAACTTTACTGTCCTTTTGTGTGTTTTTCGCATGAAGTCTCAGAAGTACATCTGGGGATCATTTAGTAGTAATCTTCTTTCCATAAAGCTACCCCCCCCCCCATCTTTCTGAGGGATCTCTGTGCTCCTCTGAGTCATCAGACCGATGTTTGTCAGATTTGTTCTTTGTAGCTGCACTATTATTTTGTTAAATCTGTCCTCCCTCCTTTCTGGTGCTGCTCGTGTTCACAGGGCGATGAGTCAAAAATCTCGGTCATGCCCTTCAACTGTGTGCAGAAACGTCAGTTTAAAATTCTGTTCTTTTTGCTCCGTAAGGTCTGATGTTCTTCACTGTGAAAAAATGATCCGTGAAAGTGTTTTGCTAATTCCTCTTTTTCACTCTTAGTGGGGAAAATTGGCAAAGAAAATTGCTGCTTGTTGGATATGATGAATCGGTAGAGCATTTGGAAATTGAGAAGAGTCTTACAACAGTCCCACTGGGCACCTAGGGATTTTGTTATATGCAGATTTTGAACCTTTTAATACATCAGGTCATAGTGACGGATCCGCTTTCCTTGCAGGCCTTGAAGAAGCGGTACTTCAGCAATAGGCCCGGCCCAACCCCTGGTCCACAGCTCCCCCGACCTAACTCCTCTGCTGAAGCCCTGAAGGAGAAGGAGAACTTCACCATCGGCATCAAGAGAAAGCGAGATTCCACAGAACACGGTAAAAGGAAGACTCTCTTGAGCACCCCTCACCCGCCATTGAGGACAGAAATTTCATTGGCCACACCCCCTCCCACAAGCTATTTTTGGGTATATGAGTAGGGGCGTTGGGCACTGTGTAAATGTTACTGTGGTAATTCTCTGTTAAACACTGCCTACTGATGGGCAGACACAGCATATGCTTTGAACGTTCTGCTAGTTTAGTCAACACAAAAATTTCAACGGAAAAACTAAACCTTTCATTTAACTTTTCATTTAAAAAGGTCCCCTCACAACCACAAATGGGTGGCTTTTATGCAACAGTATTAGTTTTCTGGGAGTAGAGTCATTGGTGCCCTTCACAGTATTTCTGGAACGAGGAATGCCCCCTGTTTGTTTTAGATCTGTGGTTACATTTCACGTAACTGGGGAACTTTATTATAAAGGGTCTTTGGTCAAATAGTAAAACACATACGTAGGTTACTCTGGGTTTTCCCTGGCTTAATGCTTTTCTTCCAAATGAAAGATGAATTTACTAATTGCTTTCAAGTGTGTACATTTTTCTCTGGAACAGTCGTAGTAAAGCTTGTTTTTATATACGGCGCCGTCAAGGTATTAAAAAATCTTAAGTGTTAAATTTGAACCAATTAGGGCCTTAAAGTCTTTAAAAGTCCTACATTTTTGAGGCCATAAATGTATTCTGGTCTAACGTTGAAAGATATTTCACTTAAGTTTAAATGTGATTGATTGTTAAGGGGAATACTACGAAGTCGGTTCACCTGGCTTAGCCGGATTACTTGGGGTTTAACACCGAATTTTCAGTACAGTATGTCTCCAGGTTAAGAGTGTCTGACTTACAGACAACTTGTACTTAAAAATGGACTGCATTAGACCTGTTATTAATAATTAGAGTTAAATACAATTGGTTCGCAATAAGGAACACATGGCATACTTTGACATTGTGCAGCTTCAGCATTTGTTGTATTGCTACCTCAGGAATACCCCCTCTGGTGTGCAAAACAGTGAAATGAGTGTTAACTTTAATCATGATAATTATTTTCTGTTTAAACTGTTTTAAGAACTGTTTCTTTTATGTTTTTGTACTGTGAACCTATTAGTGATGCACTGATCCGATATTTGGATCGGTATCGGCGCCGATTCAGACCAGTTTGGCATATCGGTCATATGTGACTGATCCACGCACGATGCTTATTTGTTTAGTTTTCTGTAGTTTCTAAAAAGAGAACTCGTATTTCTTGTTAAATCGTATGGCAGCTCTTTTGTATTTTATAGTTGTTTTTTTCCAGCATTCAAGCTGAACGGTAACACTGCCACTCGGTGTATTTGCCACTCAGTGGGTATGAGCGCAGTGACTTCCACCTGTTGTGATGTCTTGCGCATACCCTTTGCAGTACGAGGAGCGTAAGAAAATCAGATGAGAGGGTGACAATCTGGAAGTATGTAACGCCTTTAGCAGAAACTGGTAGTACAGCAATTTGCAAACGTTTGTAAAAACAAAGTTTTGAGAGGTGGGAGTAGTGTTCAGTGGAGGATCCCATTGAACAAAGCACACACAACTGTGCGAGACGACAAAAAGCAATGGATGATTTGGGAGTCGCTAGCTTGGGCTGTTTTGCGCTCGGAGTACAGCTTGTTTTGCACAAGGAGCTGCAACGGCAACGATAGATAAGTGACGCTGTTGCCAGTGGGAGAAAAATTGATGCACATATAGCAAATACAGGGAGGTCACACGATAAACAGGAAGGCTCATACACGCTAGGATAATTCCACAGTGGCCAGGGACATCTCAGGATCATACATACAGCACTGGTAAAGGTGCACGTGATACTAAGGATATACAAGTACTAACACAACAACTACACACTGGGACTATTTACAGTGGCTCATGAACATGCTGGGATATTCAAAACCTGCCGGCGATACAATAGAAAGTATAAATATGTACTTATATTCAAATATTAAAGTAGAAAGAGCTTATGTATCAGAATCTGTATCAGTATCAGCAGTTGTGTATCGGAGTCAGACTAGAACTGAAAAAATGTGGATCGGCCCATCCCTAGTACCTGTACAGACACAGTATAAACCTCGAGCAAGCCAGGATGTGTGTGTGTGTGTGTGTGAGATATGGATAGAGGAATATTGAATGGGTTTTGATGGGTGCATGTTAATCTCCCTTCGTAGTATATCCCTTGGTTCGATAATGTTTGATACAGTTAATGTGAGTTGTTTTGAGCGGAAGTTAGCGGTTTGTGCTGGAGTAGCATGGGCTGCATGCGACTATCACAACACGTCAGCTAGGTGTCTACGGCAGTGTCTTTGATGCGGCAAACCATGGGAAAATGAAAATTTCGATTTTGAAGAATCTGTTAAATCTGCCACTTTATATGTTAGTAATGTTGGAGAATGGAAAATTAAATGTTTTAATCCAAGTCCATTGTTTTTAAATGGACTTAGATTAAAGTCCTCAGTGTTTTTATTGCAGTTTCTTGGTTAGGAGGATTTCTCATCATTGTCATGCACAACTTGATCATTACTTTGTAAAGTTTGATTTGTTATTCACATTCACAATTGTTGGACTTTTTTAATACAAACTTGGATGAGAAGTGGGTGTAGTCACTTTCGTGTAAGTATATGGGCATCCTTAATGCATTACGATGACTGCTTTGAGTATTACTGGTATTTTTACCTGTAGCGAAGTCTACAAATGTCGTGTGAGCGTTTGTATTCCAACAATTATCAAATATGTTTATAATGTGCTATTTGCCTCACTTGTATGTCGCTCTGGAAAACAGTGTCTCCTAAACAAAGAAAATGCAAAAATCCATGAATGGAGACATTTTCAGTGGAATATGTAGAAAACCAATGCAATGGTAACAGAGTAACAGAGGCTCCCGGGTTTTATATGAAGAACTGAAGCATCAGATTCACTTTCCAATGATATTTTTTCAATAGAAGTTCACTTTTTTTTTTTTTTTTTTTTTTTTAAATATCTCCCCAGGTTCCCTGAAGAAGAAGTTGATTTTCTGAACTTCTCCTGATAGCATGGAGCCCTGTCGCTATGGCGGCTGAGGATGCTGCTGCTGAGACCTTCACCGCATGGCAGCGTTCTTCAGCAGTCCATCTGGGAAGAGTCCCCCAGGGCTACAGCTGTGTTTGGGGGAGAAAATATGCCCCTCCCCTTTCACTCGAGCCCATAGAGCAAGGCTTTGTAGGCTGAGAAAGGTTAATTGGTTTTGTTTTGTGTTTTCTGTTTTATAGCTTTACATATGTATATAATGTAGGTGAATAAAGTTTGCAAATAAAGTGTATTTTGTTACTTTTTCCACTTGGACTTAAAGTTAAAAAAAAAAAAAATCATGTGTACATAACATTGGAGACTTCCTTTTACTTTCACAATGATTATATTTTTAATTAACTTTTTTACTTTTTTAAGGCATCCTTTCCAATACAGTGGCCTCAAGATACCTGTATATAATATGTACATGAACACAATTTTCAATTATAGTATTTAGTAAAAGTGTCTCGTCGGGTCGTAGTCATGCCCATGTGAAGGCAGTAGTATTGGCTAGTTCACAGCTGGCTATCAGTAATTAAGAAAAGTCATTAAAAATAGCGATGGCATTTGTTGGAACATGTGCTGTCAGTACTGAATTTTCACGTAGCTTTTTCCACCTTGTATCAAGTGAGGCTTTGCACACCAGCCATGGCAGTTTATCTCCCTGTGGACAGCATGCTTTTCGTTCCTTGTGCTAGAAGTCACCCTACAAGGCTTGTGGAGGTATGATAAGTTCAGTAAAACTGATAAGTCATTATTTGGCCCGTTGCCTACAACTCTCATACATGTTAAAAGATTTAGTATGCTGTAAGTTTAAAAAAACGTTTTCTTTCAATATAGCTTGTATGCTGTACATATTTCATGATTGGTCTTGTTTACAGAAAAAGTGAATGATTACTTATTAGGAATAATACTGTTAGCATTCAGTAGTCAAGCCAGATGGTAAAGTATGCTGGCTTAACCCCAGACTGCCTTCCAGCATCGTAATACTGCAGCATGGCGGAAACAAAGCGCTTCACCCTGTTTGCTTTCGTCTGTCGCTCACAGGCTACGGTAAAGGTCAGGAAGTCGTGTTGTCACGGATGCAGAAAGAACCATAGCTGCTTCGCAAAGCTCGATCACCTGACCAAACCACATCTTAACCCTGCAAAGTCAAAAAGTCTTGGATTTTAAACCAGTTTGAACAAAACAAGCTACATATATGCCACTAACACATAGGCAAATGTGTCCTGAAATATTACATAGGAAGTGACAAGAAAAGCAAAAATGTGTAAATAAAAACCAACGGGTATTTCGTTTTCATTTTGGATGCATTACTGGGAAATTTATCCCTGTTTTGTTTATTATATTTTCCCTATTATATTTTGTCCGTTTTTCTGGTATTTAATGAAAACACAATTTGGCTATATATAACAAAAGTGTGTATCGAATGTTTCTTCTTACCGGTACTATAATTACTATAAGAGATTATCTCCTTGTACATGAGACGAGCTAAATCCCAATATAGCTACGTCTTATACTGCATTAAAGAAATTCGTTTAAATGTATAACACCGAATAATGCCACGACAGCGGAACTGATTAGAATAAACGAAAATACACTTTTTTTGACACATCAAGGAAGAAGGGAGTGCTGTTTGGGGGCTGGATCCCATGCACGCTTCCCGTCTTTGTGGGGAGGCATCGCCGATCGCGGATCCTCGGCTGCTTGCGGGCAGGCGGCTGTAGCAGTGTGGGGTGCTCTGGGGTGCCATCCTCCGTGCCTTTATTTTTATTGGGGGTCCAGGCAGTTACTGGATCCCCGTTGTTTTCCCCCCATTGTATTTGTAAGGGACAGCTGTCTGCTGCGCCATTACCTAGTAGGAAAAGGGGCAGGCATTACCCATTCGCGTAAGCGTACGAGACGCATCTGCCGTACGGTGTGCGGCGGACAGGACAGAAACCTTTTGTGCTGAACCTGGGAACAATCCGTAAGTTACGTCCTGAAAGGGGATTTTAATTCACGGCTGCAAGATGTGCAACCCATGCTGTCTCTCCCAGGTAAGGTTTACACATCCAGATACCTCAACTTGTTTTTTTTGTCTTATTCTCATGTATCACACTGTTTCCCTTGTTGGCCACCAGTAGCTATACATGGCACGGTTTTCAATGTGGTATCGATCGGCCAGTGATTTCTCACCATTTTCTATTCAGTTGCTTCATTTGCGGTGCATATTGGTTATAAGCAGTGGCTTCCTCTTCGGCACATGGGCACAGCGCAGCCATGCCGCGGGATTCAGCCCCTCCAGTCCGCCGCCAGAGCGGAGCCAGACGCCGGCAGAACTCACGCTTAAAGCCGTCCTGGGAGATGCGCGCAGCGCTATTTTACTTCCCCATAAAACACCTTTCTTTGTTTTTTGGGGGACGGTGTAATTAGGCTGCTTTTCAGTTAAACCTCTCCTGTATAGATCTTGTGAACAAAACAAAAACGCACGGAATGGTACTGGTACAAATCTGTGGTTGGAATAATACGAAGTATCGTTATTTGATATAATTATTTGCGCGTATTTGTATTGCATTTTGAGTGTCGGGGGGTCATTTCAACCACGAGTTTTCTTCATGCTTGGTGCACATTTTGTACATTTGCGCTGATAATTAAGGTACCAGGATAATCACGCTGCTGCTTCTCACCTCAGACACGCGATGGGATTTTCGAAGGCTTCGATCTTCATGCAGGCATAGTGCTCATTGTGATTAATGCAATAAACTTAGTGTTTCCATCCAATGCTGGCCATTTGCGAGCTCAAAACGCCTGACAGTCCTTTGGGGAGTCGCTGTGCAGAAATATTTCCTGTCACGGGAAGCTGTCGGGTAGCAGCCTTTCGCTTCTGATCTTCGGTTAATGGCTTTTAATAAAGTGCCCTGACTTCCACGTTGCTGTCCGGGCATCTGCCAAACCTACTTTGGGTCGTTTCTAAACCAGATTTGTTTTACTGAGACTCCACAGTAACTGAATATACCAACAAAACAATATAGTGCTAAATTTCTTAGCAGTAAAATATCATCAGCATCAGCATCAGCATTACTGCTCTATGCACTGTGACTGTAAAGATTCTTATCATAAAGTTATTTTGCGAGGTTAACTGGTGTCTTGTAATTTATCTTTTGACTGTCAGTTGTCTTTATAAGCTATAAGTTTCGTAGTATAAAAATGGTCATATTATAGTGGAACTCGTTTAATTACACGCAAAGGTCCCTGGCTGATGCTGTTGAAGTATAGGAATTAGCTTTTTAACTTTCCTTCACTTCCTTTCCAAAGTTACGTTGTACCCATTTCTTCTTGGAGTGGGATTTCGTTGTTTTTCCTCCTCTTGACTGCGGGTGGTCTTTTCACTTCCTTAGTTGAGTCTAAAAGAAAATGTGGTGTTTGGATTAGGTTAGCATAGGAGCAGCACCCTAGAAGACCAGCAGGACACTGGAGAAGTAGCAGCCCATTCTTTGGGCTGTCGTCACATTAGCAAGGGAGCATGCTGTTGCAGTCTGCTTGGAAAGGGTTATGAGAGCCTGTCTCAACTCTTTCCTCTGTCTTTGGAATCCCCCTTTCCTTATGAAATGGGATCTTATATCTGTATTGAGTTTGAAGTCCTTACGGAGAAAGTGACTACTAGCATTGTGCGTGTGGGTTATGTTTACATTACATTGTGGGACCAAATGCACCCCACAGTGTGATTTAAAAAAAAACCTGTTTTTCAACGTTATGGGGACCATTTTTCAGGTCCCCATAAAGATCTGTGAATGTAATGTTTGTATAATCCCTCCCCCCATCCCACACACACACACACACACACACACACACACACACACATAGAGGAAAAAGGGCGGGGTGCATTTCCTGCAGGTTGATTTCAGATGTATCTTCAGTCTGGCTAATGTATAATATATTTAATTATCCCTAAAAAAAACCACCACAAAATGACCGTCTTAAATCTCTTAGTCCATAGGAAGTGGTTTGTCTCAGTGTAAAATGCTCAGTACAGTTTGATAATGAAGATACACTGGAGAAAAGTGATACCGTTTCAACACCCATTTCAGTAATATTAAGAAAATTTTTTCAAAAGAAACAAATTGTATGTGCAGGTTGGGACCTTGGACTGTGGCAGATAAATGCCCGGTTTGGTATTCATAGAGTGACAAATTATTTGCATGAAGATGGAATGAAGAAGATGGAATGTGCAGTACACAACCCACATGCCAGACCATGATGATGCATCTGTTAAGCTGCTCTTTCTTCTGTGAAAAATATTTTAAATGCAGGTTTGACTCATATTTATGCAAATTTGGGATGTAATGGAGTTATTTGAATGATCGAAACGGGCTGCTTTCAAACACATAGCTTTTGGCAATTTTGTTATTTTTTGAATTCCAAGATTCTTATCTTAGACATTTTAAACTATTTGTGATATAATGTAAATGTGTAGCAATGTGCTTTTCTGTCCCGTAATCAATTCTTGATTATGAGCCTATTCATCTATGACAGATTGTACGAAGCATTCGTATTTGTCCGTGACCCAAAATCCATCACAGCATCAGTTAAAAAATGTTAAATATGTTTTTTTTTGTGGAATAGTATCCAGTATGTGCCCAATACAATAACAATTCTATTATAATATAAACCCATGGTTATTTAGATAGACTTGCTATTGTTTGTATATTTATACATATTCTGTACCTCAGTCAAAGAACCTGTACATTCACATAGTTTTAACTGAATTTATCAGTTTCTTTGGTTTTGCTCTGTACAACTTTGTTACAGAAGTTTCAGAAGCATTTCCATGCGTCTGACGAGAAGCTAAGTTTCCCCAGTTTTCAGTAGGTA
>JAODKF010000046.1:26031819-26056196 GCA_026779585.1 Mormyrus proboscirostris | reverse complement strand
CCGGGGGGGGGGGGCAGTTTGGGGGCTCTAAGGGTCCTGGAATCTCCGATTCATTTTTAACATGGAATTACCACCAGCTAGCTGTCGCAATACAAGTTATCAATCCATGTAAATATGCTTTGTGTCCATAACACCATCAAAATCATATGAGTACTAGCGGTTAAGAGAACCAGAGAATACATTACTCTTCGCTACATATACCCAGAAATGTTTCACTATTGTTTAACATGTCATGGCACAGTAGTAACAGTAGCTTGCTCGTTTGTCTTGCCAATTGTCTTGTCCTGACTGCTTGATTTTCCGTTATGAAACCAACATAATTGACTTGTAATGAAATGCAGCTATATTCAGCCGTCAAAAGATGAAGTTACCATTGCCAGTGAGAGCTTGTTTAGGTTACCGTGTCATTTTGCTGTACTGAGAGCTGACTTCAATGAACCACGTCTAAAATGTCATGGCATCTTTTAATACGGTTGCTGCGCTTTTATTTGGAATGTAAAGGCAGCTTCAGGATATTTTACACTGGAAATGAATGGCCTCTTTATGAACCAGAACTGTTGGATGCCAGTGTATGAGGCAAAGGGTCAGCTTGGGTGGGGGGAGGGGGGATAAACACGGTTTATCTCTAAATCTTGATCTCTGCTTTTATGTCTGCAGGACTAATAAGGCTGTTTGGTATTTCCACAGAGAGAGAATGGCAGCCACTGTTTAGTCTTTCAGAAATTCTGTATTCAGCTGTATAATTAACCCTCACATTTCCTGATTTTTATCTTTAGACAGTCTATAAAAAGCAGCTGTAATTACTACAGATTATTTCTCCAAATCATTCACAAAATATATCGAAGTACAGACGCTCCTCTCCTTACGAACTTTCAGACATACGACTGAAGAGGACTGTAAGTCCAAATTGTGTTCATTGGGCTCCCGTTTCCTGTCCTCGACATGATCATTCATTTTTTTTCTGCATGGCGATTCTGCCTAGCCTACGACTTCCGGCCGCTACTCCAACCCGCACAGCAGCGTAGCGTGCGTACTCCCGGCATCCTAGTTCTTTGTATTTGCTTATACCCTTAAAATGATGTTGAATAAAGACTTACGAACATTTCAAGTCAGGAATGGCGGTCTTGAATGGAGGGGCGTCTGTAAAGTGTCATGGTACAGGTTGTCCTTGGGTTGTGACGTTCTAAGTTGGTCCTAGTACTCATACTGCCTGAAAATTTGTTATTAACATGCAAAATAATAGTAATAATAATAGTGATAATAATAGTAATAATAATAATGCTCTGCTTTCTTTACAGAGAGCCCGTTGTTGTTTCTGCTTTGGAGATAATGAAGGTAAATGTTTCTCTTCTTCTGGTCTAAGAAACCTTGCAGTGATACCTTTCAGTGTTTGTACTTATTGTAATGTGATCAGTTATTTAAAACTAAGATTCAGAATAGCCTTTATTCTCTATGTCTCATTGAAATACAGTTAAGGTTTCATGAAAGTTACGTGGAGTACACAGACCCCAAATGATTGAGTTTTTTTTTCCCCGATTTTATTTTTGTAGATGACTATGAAGAAGATGAGAGGACCGGTGGAGGGCAGTATGTGGTATATGACGAACAGGACGGGACAATTTACAGCTACTCATACTTCCACTTTGTCTTCTTCCTTGGGTCTCTCTACGTCATGATGACGGTCACCAACTGGTTCCAGTAAGCAGTACATTTCTCAGCCTTTTATTCCTTTATTTTATCTATCTCTATTCATTTTATTCACCATAGCAAGTACATGGCCAAAAATAGTCTGAACAAGAAAGAAAGTATCAAAGTAAAATGCTAAGAGGTGAGACACCAAGTTCCACCTGGCGAATGAAAGGTCCACTGTGAACCTCATGATTCATAGCACCTATATATTCTTGATACAATATCATGCAGTGGACAGGATGTATTCTTAACCAATTATATTGAAATGTATTGTGCTGTAACCACCCAATAGGAAGAATGGCATCAAGTGTCCACCTATGATATGCATGTTTACAGATGGAAGTGAGCCTTGCTGCTCCTGATTGGTACAGCACATAGGAGTTCTCATAATTGTCTGTCTTCTTGTTAAGCACCAAGTACATTTTATGAATAGTAATCATACCTAATCACAGTTGATCACAATCTGATCAATATAAATTCCCAAATCATAATTGATTAGAGTTCATAGTTATTTCAGATTCCACACTACCTTCTCTCTATAAACATCCACAGAGATCAAAATATCACCTTTTCAACAATCGTATATAAGCAGCACAATCAAAATGTCCAATATTCTACATATTTCTGCTTCTGCCTGTTTACACTTCCGCTTAAACACTACTTCTGCATCAGGCTTATTGCTCTCTGGACCCTGTTGGCCATTTTGGCCCTTTGAATGATCAAGTATAGTTCCTGCCCCCAGGCTTTAAGAGCCCACACTATATTGGGTCTTTCGTTCTTGTTCCCCCAGTTATGACAACGCGAAGATCGAGAAGTTCCTCGACGGCAGCTGGTCCGTCTTCTGGATTAAGATGGCCTCCTGCTGGGTGTGTCTGGTGCTCTACTTCTGGACCTTGGTGGCTCCCTTGGTCTGTCCAAGAAGGTTTGAAGCCTGATACTTAGCTGCAGACACCCTGGTCTTTCTACAAAAACAATTGCTTATTATTAAGTTTTTCTATCATATTTTATTATTTTTTCATGAGTTTATTTTTTACGAGTAAACTTGGATGAGCGTTTGTCACCCTGTTCATTTTTTTACTGGAATGTGTTACATACATGCCTTACAATGTTAGTTACCGTGGTGACCGGCAGACTTTACAAGTGTGCTGTCAGCTATTGTTTGTATATTTAAGGTAGGAAAATGAAGAGGATGCTCAGGCTTCTTATTCTTTTGTATGTCTGTTGACTGTCAAATAGCATTTTTGCCACTTCATATTCTATGCAACCGCATAGTGTGTTTTCGTAGTCTGGTATATGGGCTTTATGGGACATGGGTGGTCTGATTTTCCATAATGACATACTAAAATGTTTTTTGTAGTGACTGTACAGGTACATTTTATACATTGTCTCCAAATAAACCGGCCACCGATGGAAATGTGGCCGGCTTGTCACTGCAGGTGAACAGCCATCATTTCATACCATTCAGTTGCGCTTTCACTCGACTCACTGTGGTATAAATGAAGCTCTATGTTGTCTCAGGACCTGTTTAATAATGACCTGACTACAATCGTTCTTCCAAGGAAATCATCACATATAAAAAAAAAATGAGGATTATTAAGGCTGTTTTAATCTGTTTGTGTTAAAAGAACAATTTCAGTGTGAAAAGTAAAGAAGAACTACTAGTTACAACAACAACAAATGAACAAACGTTATGATTATGTATGTCCTAGAACAAGGGTGGGCTATATAGTTTTTTGTAGTTGTGGTTTTAAGTAGCAAGTCACTTAAAGGGGTTGTGAAGCAACTGAGGTCTGTGTTACAATTTATATTATCATGTTTACTGTATTAAGGACTGGAATTACCCATAATTGTACCCATCCTTAGCTGAAACCTAATTTTCCTTAATGAATGGGAGAATTTTTTTCATCCACAGTTGATGCTGATGATTAATTTTAAACAATGATTTAGGCTTTTATGTTTTATATTTTTCCCGTCTTTATTCACTTTGGATTTTTCATATTTATAAGTTGGTGGGCCTGGAGAGTGTGTGTGACATTAACTATGTTGTAAATATTGAATTCCTAATTCAGCAATTGAATTCCTACCTAATTGATGACTGGTTCAGTGCTCCTTATTAATCAATCGCAGCATCTCCTGCAGTGCAGGGTACAGTAACAGTTTGTGGAATGAAAGGATTGAGGGCTCCTCACTCTTCATGATCATATATTTTACTTTAATGCACAGGATTTTGCTTGTTGGTGATTGTTGCTCAGGTTTTCAGAATGTGATTGTAGCCTCAGTGGTATGTCCAGTAATATGTTGAAAAACATCGAAAAAAAAGCTTAACATTGATAACTTTGTGTAGCATCGCAGTTTATTTTCAGTTTTGTGGAGCCTTTTACCCTTTTAAAAAATCTTTGTTACATTGATACTTTTTTCTTTTGGTTTTTAAGAAGAATCTTACATTAGCTTGATTTAACCTATTTTCTTCTGCAAGCATTTCAGTTTCACTATTGCTTAGTTTATAGAAAAATATAACCATTTTGTTAATACAGTCCTCTATAGTTGAATCCTGATCATTGCAAAGTAATTCACAATTAATTGAAAATATATTTTAGACTTTGAGGTTCAGTAAAGTGTGGGTATCATGCACTTTAATCTGTTACGTACTGTACACTTTATAGCATCAGCATACATGTTCATTAAAGCTAACTGCCATTTGTTTTTAAAGAAGGTGATCTAATAAAATGACAGCTGTCATTTTTAACTCCACCTACACTTGCGATTTGTACTTTTCTTTCTCTTCTAATACCAGATATATGTAAGTAAAACACTTTTTATATAAGAAACTTTTCACTACCAAACGACAATGTTAATATATATATATATCCTTTTTTAAATGTAATTGTCTTCATATTTTAAATTGCATTAAACATTCCAGTACAGTTTGTAATTTTTACACAGTACAAAGTGTTGTAATCTAAAGCAGAATATTAGAAAATTAAAATTAAATTATTATCCTTGCTTGTAGTTTTTTGTCTTTTAGTGCATAAAGATTTGTTTGTTTTTCCCACATATATCAGACATAGCAGTTCATTTGGTAATATTTAACAGTATAACTTCAGGTGAAGACATTTTTTATTTTTCCCATATGATTTTTTTTGTATTTGGTGAAATCTGAAGAATAAAATCCATATTTATTTAATTTATTGTTGCTGACTTTAAAGAATGGCCTGTTGGTTTGACCAGCAAACTGAAAAATAATAATTTAACCTTTAGAAGCTACAACAAAACCAAATATTGCTATTATATATTATCATTATACAATTATGATCCTCGGCTCTGTGTTATTAAAGTGCTACAGTTATATTATTAAATGTCATTTTCGATAATTAACATGTCATTCTTCATTTCATTTCTTTGCCTGTAGCATTTATGCAAATTGATTTAATGTAGAAGGAATGGTAATAAATTTGCGTGTGTTCTCTGGGACTTGCACCTACAACCATTGTGTTGTTCACACATTGCCCTGCTTGTTATGTTACTTTATTTGTAACTGGTGTAAACTAGTACAGTATACTAACAGGGGTACTTACTGGGTGCCTAAACTAAAGCCACCCACTCTTAGTCAGGAGATGTGTCTGTTTTGCTTTGTTTTATTCTGTTCAGTATTTTGTTTCACCGCTATTGTAAAGGCTAGCAATCATTAACGTATGAATGCTGTTATAACACATAACTGTGAAAAGGATTCATGATGATTTGTTAATCTCGGTCTGTTATTGCTACTGCAGTTTGTATTTTGACTAAATTCTGCTGGAAGTTCTCAGATGTAGACAGCGTGGGGGCATGAGAAGGGAGCAGGAAGCATGTAGGAGTGCTTAGCTGGGGGCCAGACCAAAAACATTTAACAGGTGATTTATTATTTTTTGTTTGTTTTTTTAAATATACCAACGTTTCACACTTTAAAAAAAACCGATGTAGTCTTTCAATAAAATGTTTTTTAAACTGATATGCTGCACCTTCTTTTACTGACGCTGCAGAATATTTCAGCATGACATTTGAGCATTTAATATATTTTTAAAATACTATACAATAAAATGTCTTGAAGGTGAACTATAAATTCCTTTTATGGGTGTCCTTGGATTAATGTTTTCTCTAAGAGACAATTAAAAATGAGCAGTTCTGTGCTTATAAATGAACTGTGTGATTAAGGTTGTCTGTAAATTTATTTTCCTTATCAGTTTTTTTAAAACAAAAAAATCTGAAATTGAATATGAAAAAAATCTGAATATGAAATTGTACACAATACTGTTTTAACATAAAAATGTCTCTACTTGACTTCTTTATGTAGCTTGGTTTTCTATTGTCCATAGATCATAAGAAAAAAAAAATGAATATAGGCTGTAAAATTTATGTCTGAGTTCTCATAAAGTTCTTGAATATTGTACTACACATATAAACATTCTTACAAAACCACCAAACAGACATTTTTCCTACAACGAAAAAAATGTGCGAGTTGATTCCTAAACATAAAACTGAAGCCAGCTATTGCAAGTCTCTTGAAGTGCATGTCATCTCATTAAATCATTTTATAATGTATTTTGTTTACACATACAAAAACAAAATCCCCATATCACAGAGTCTCTTCTGAAGACAAGCATAAGTGCCCCAGGCGAATACAAAAAAAAAATTATATATATATATTGAAAAGGCTGACTCTGAAGTATCTGTTACAATGCTCAGTCATCCAGGTTGGTTCACTTAGTGTCACCAGTAACTTGTGCAGTTAATTCATGAAAGTCCTCAGGGATGGTGTCTATGGAGAGAGAAGAAGCATCAAAGGAAATCAGCACTCCATAAAGCTTTTCCATGCATTGAGTTCTATCTTTTTATTTGGCTGATCCATGTTAGTTTATTATTAGAAAGTTGATTTCTTGTAGTGACCTTTTACTGGAGAGGGACTTGAAGCCAGAGGTTTCTTGTCTGATTAACGCGATTGTCAAACATAAAATATTTTGTTTTTGAAATACTATGTTATTCATGTAAAAAGATCAGTGGAAAAACACAAATAGTTTTATATTTCCTGTCACAACTAAAAAAGCTGCAGAACTATATGATGATGGTGAAACATCAACTGTGTTCCAAAACATCTGCAGGGTTTCAGTGAACCTTGAACCTTGTCGTATTTTGCTTTTTATTACTGGACAGCCGCAGTTTAAGTTGTCTTACAGTAATACCTGCAAAGCACATTATTCATAATCAAACTTAATTCCGAGTCTCAGATGTTGTGCATTCAATAGGAATATGTCTAATTCACATGGAAAAAATGTGAGGAAATATTTTGTTTAAAGCTAAAGCTGATCTTCTACCTGAATTAATCATGGAAGATTCCAGATTGTGCAGTCAATCCAAGTATGAAACCATATAAATATGGTTTAAAATTACTCACCATTGCAGCGGTACTTGAGGTTGGACCAGATGATGTTTTCCTGAGAAAAACAGAAGACTCCTAGCCGCCCGCCTCTCATGGTGGTATCAATGATCACCCCCGAATCAGCCACCAGCTCAGGACCTTCATAGAACCGGGCTCTGCCCAAGTCAAACCACAACAATAACCATATATTGAAAAACCGCATATAGACTCCATTCATCACAATGAGATGCCAATGGACATCACAGATTTTATGTCTGGTGAAAATTAAAACTACTGGTATATTGTACAATCCTATTTTATATGTCAACTTGTAATACGATTTAGAAGTTTCACTGAACAAAATGTACAATTTGAAGATCTGGTAAAAATGATGTAAAATTCTGTCACCTTTTTACTGGGAACTGAAAAAGAAACTGCTCACAGTACTGGCTCAAAACTCACAGTAAAAGGTGTTAAACTGACTGAAGTATGTATCCAGCTGGGGGAAAGCTGCTTGGATTACATCGTCTGTGAAAGAATTAATTTAGAAGCTCTGTGAGTCATCCTGATTGTCTCACCGGATGTATCCCACCTGGGGCCGATGCTGCAGGAACCAGCGGTATGACATCTTGTCTTTCCAGCCCTTGTTGCGTGGGTCCTTCCACAGCAGTTTTACCTGGTCATCTGTGTCCCCTGTGTGCCACAGGGAATTCCTCAGGTGCTCACCAGGCCCCGTCTTAGACTTAACCGCCTAGACGATGACACCAACATGTGGGGCACGTGCCAATTCCAAATTTCACATTGTAAGAAGACACCCAGAACTACTTCTTGTTCTTGGTAAACGCAGTAGATGCAGAGGGGTTGTATTGTTCTGGGAACTCAATGTGCACAAAGTCATCCAGAAGCACAGTACATTTATTCAGGGGCTGAAATGTTTGAAGGACCCCCCAATGTAGTCTTGTTGCTTACAGTTGCTTACAGTAAGCATGGCAATACTATCATATCCCTCAGCACGCTGAGAAGCAGAAGCATGTATATTCTATTTAAACGAGTAAATCAGATCACATGGTAAACAACAGGAATATATGTAAGTTGAGGCAAGGCCTACAAAAGTAACTCAAAGAAGAAAACTTCACTATGTAATTAAGCATCTCTATATAACAAGGTTTCTAAATGGACCTTTTAACCTATATATGGCATTCTGAGCTTATCTGAGTCGACGACTTTTAATATTTGAACAAGGCAATATTTCATGTGTTCAACCCTGCAGAGAACACTAAAACAAAGCTGTCTAAATGATTTCAAAATATGGTTCTTGTACAGCTGAAGTGTATTACATGGGAGCTTTTTGGGAAAAGCTTTTGAAATGTTAGGCCATCGTACTACAGAATGTACCAAGCTTCTGTGAACTGTAAACCAGGATAAATATTGGTAACACTTTACTAAAAGCAGTCATGTGAAATGCATACCATCATAATACATTATGATGCATTCATTATAGAAAAGCGCTTCATAGAGCATTCATAATGCATAATAAACATGGGTATAATGTGTTATGCCTTTTTATAAATGGTTACAGCCGTGTTTATAATACTTTATGAACGCATTATAATGCATTATGATGACTGCTTTAAGTAAAGTGTTACCGAAATGTCAATGAGGTCTGGTTCTTAGGTAAGACACAGTAAACGGTCCCATTTGCATGTTCCCAGTGGGGAGTCGGGCTTAACCTTGAGCTGAATGCCAGGCTCAGCCACAGCCCGGAAGGGTGTAGCCTGCCAGTATGTCTGCTCCGTCTGCTTCCACATCACCACATAGAAACTGGAGGAATCCTGGTAGCCGAAGATGAATCCGGCATAGTCATCGTCGGTCACCGTATTTACGTGGAACGTGCCCTCAAAATCCACTCCGTTGAAGGCCGTGTAGCCTGGAGGATGTCAGAGATGCAACTTTTGGAGACACGTTGCAGCAAAGAAAAAAGGTGCATGTGGAGTCTCATTCACATCACAAAGCAGCACTGCCTGCCCACATCCCAGTATCCAAAAGTTGAAAGCACTAATTCTTATGTAATTATAAGCACCTATTGTCACATCCTTGTTAAATTGTTCCCATTGCAGAGAGACTATAAGGTTTAATTCTGAAAGCTGTAGCACCAAGCACTGATTATGATACTACAGTCACACTCACCAACAGCAAGTCCAGGGTCACTGTTCATGGTCTGTACAATCTCCATACCCTGAGAGAAGGTTGGACTGTTATTATCCAATCATTTCAATACGAATGCTTATGCTACATATGTCTAGATAGGAAAGATGATCTTGTTTACAGTATAAACTGTAAACTGACTTCCAATTTAAAAACCTCATAGTACCAGATACATATCTAACTTAAAAACCTCCATTCAGTCTGGTGTATCACCTTCTGGTGTATGACAGTTACTGGGGCATGAGATTATATTGTGAGTTTATGATTTGCTTATTCATAGTAATAACTAGGTTTCACAAAGTATTCTTAATATGACTGTTCCTGTTGTTTACAGGACCTTGTATAATACTTAGTATTCTTCATTAACTCTCCAGTGTGACAAGAAGTAATGGATCTACAGTCTCCATATTTTCAGAAGATACTCCATATGGCAAAGTGCATTTCATTATTATTTTCTGTCCAAAAGGCTCAACCCCTGAAGTGTGAAAGGGATACATCCATTAACACTGTACAACAACCAGTCTACGGTGTCAGTCTCCTTATACTGTGAAAGCTGTGGTCTGCTGGTATGAACTGTCCAGTACTGCAATGATCGGTGGCATCAGGAAAGCGGGTTGGTCACCTGATTGAGTACCACCCAATTAGGGTCGATTTGCGCATCTCCCTCAGGGTCCAGCACCACGGTCTG
This sequence comes from Mormyrus proboscirostris, assembly GCA_026779585.1. Lineage (NCBI taxonomy): Eukaryota > Metazoa > Chordata > Actinopteri > Osteoglossiformes > Mormyridae > Mormyrus > Mormyrus proboscirostris. Next base: position 26,046,222 of record JAODKF010000046.1, on the reverse strand, counting down.
GTACGCCTTGAAGTCAGTGAGGGTAATCTCCGCGTTCTCGGGGCAGTTGTCGATCCTGTCAATCACCCTGTCCTTATCAAAGTCAGACTCGCATATATCCCCCACGCCATCATCTGCCCAAGAAAGCAGATGCATTAAACTTGAGGAGTGTCATCTCAGTAGGGAGCATAAAGCACAAAAAAACCAATTATCCATCCTTCTGACTGCTTGACAGCATGGGATAGGATGCTGGTACTTTGCAGGGAGACGCAAACATGTATGCACTAATTTAAAGATGCCAGTTTACTTAAGTGAAAATCTTTAGCCTGCAGCTGCAAGGCGGAGTACCCAGAAGAAAGCAAAGGAAAGAATATGCAAAGAAGGGGGCGATTCAAACCCCCAGTCCTGGAGGTGCAAAAATGTTACTGAGTACCCGTGTACGTAACCACCAATTATTTAATCAACTGAAACAAATAAACTTTGTGTAATGCACAGTACATAAGCAGTTGTGAAAAAATGGATGGAATGGTACACACAGTGTTTGAGGCCTACATAAAATAATTTTATTATTCCTATTATTTTGAAATACCTTCCCTTTCCATTGCAATACTGTGGTGTGTTATCTGATGTTGTTATTTCCACACCGGTCTATATAAAGTGTTTATTGTATATTGTATTTGTTCATATGTATAGCATATATTGCTGTACAGTAAATGTTTTATGTACAGTTTTAATTTATTTACTGTATTACTGCTGATGGAGAACTCCAGGTCAAAGACTTTCACTCACTAGTTTATGCGTTCTAGTGTTCAGACAGTAAAAGTCAATGATTTAGGTTTGATAATATTTTTTCCCCCCAGTCACATACTGTTTTTGTCGATCTGGTCTGGGTTTGGAACCAGCCTGCAGTTATCTGGCCCAGGCGGCAGGATATCAGGTATGCCGTCATTGTCATCGTCGTCATCACACTCATCCCCGACGCCGTCCTTGTCCGTGTCCAGCTGCGGGCTGTTGATGACGTAGGGACAATTGTCTTTGGAGTCCTGGTGACCATCACCATCGCTGCCATTGTAAGAGAAAAGACAGATTTTCCTGTAAGGAGACAGATCCAAGCAACAGGAAACCAAAGTCTCTTAGCATCAGTTGCAGTACCTGTCTTGGTTTGTGTCACAGGAGTCACCAACAAGATCGTGGTCACTGTCTGACTAAAAGACATTACACACAAGACGTCACATAAAGCTTCTTAACATGAACTTCTTACAATATCATTATATTCTAGCTCATGGATCAGGGGAAGTCAACCCCGATTCTGGAGTGCTGGTATCCAGCAGGTTTTCTATCCTGATGAGTTACTCTCCGCCTTTAATCGCTGATTGATGTCGTTGGTGTTGGTGGCTGACCTGGTTAGGGTTGGGAATTTCGGGACAGCTGTCGCAGGCGTCGCCGACTCCGTCGCTGTCCCGGTCCCTCTGGTCAGGATTTGGCACTCTCTGGCAGTTGTCCAGGAAGTTTTTCAGACCTGGAAGCCAGAAGAGATTAAAGTGGTGAAAGGTGCACTGTGGCCCAAGGCACTGCAGTGTTGAAGCTTAAGTAAGAACTGTTCAGAATGAAGAACATGCATACCCAAAATGAACGGGCTGCGGATGCGCCAATAGATTGGTCTTACATATTACAGACTTGTCATTTTTAACTGCTACTAAAAGATGTGTGGAGAGAGTCTTTAGTGGAGATATTTAATTAGAATGTTCCAGATGTTCTGTCATTCATTCATATGTTTGTGTTCTTTGTGTCCAGGGATATTTCATTAGATATTACAGTATAGAATCCTTAAGGATCAGTTTGATGTATTTTTTTAAAAAACGGCTGTCTTCCAATGAGATCTCTGGTACAGCTTTCACACTCAGTTTAATTGAAGTCTTTCAGGTCTTAACAGGCATCACATGTCATTGAGATGCAAGACAAATCATAAAAGTGACCAGTCAAGTGTATTCCATTGGTTAGATGAGTAACAGAATACAAATGAGGCATAGCATTACACATGAGCTCTGTCACACGGGTTTCTCTGTCATTAAACCCGGAGACATAGCCACGGGGGAATCCTCCAGAAAGCTTTCACTGTTCACTTTTGTGAGCCCCTGATCGTTCTTGAAGTGTTTTACAGGATGACATCAGTCACCACAAAACAGCTCTGTCTGTGCCTCTGGATTTTTTGTGCTCATTTAGATTTTCACTTGTGATTAAAAACGTGTCATCGCCATGCACACCTTTCGGCTCGGCTCAGAGTGGTACGAACAAAATACCAAATGCTGTATTCCAGTGGCAAGTACTGTGAAGATAAGAATTATACGTAATAGAAATAACTTATAACTAATAACTCTCAGTGGTAACTGTATTAGGTACGTCTGCTTGTTAACACAAATAGCTTGCTCCCCCAAGCAACAAATCAAATGGCTGCAAATTAATTTATGCAGTACACAGACTGAGTGAAGTGGTTTAGTTACTGTTTGGCTCAGATTCAGAATGGCTAAGAGGTGTGATCTAAGCGATACTGAATGTGGCGTGATTGCCGGTGCCAGACAGGGTGGTTCCAGCAGCACAGCAACAGCCACGGTGCTAACAGAGAGAAGGCAGCCACGGCGGTACTGTGGGCAGAAACACCTGGTTAATGAGACGAGGGCAGAGGAGAACAGCCAGACCCATTAAAGCTAACAGGAAGTGTGTAAATGTATACATGAATGTGGAAATTTGATATGCCAAGCCCCCCTATATCCTGAAAAGTCAGTAAATAATACCTTTTATTCATGAGTATTTCTAGAAACCCGTCACAACTGAATGTAGGACAAACGGGTGTAATAGTCCTAAAAGTTAATATATCCCTCCCTCCATCTTTCAACCACTTATCCCAGTGAGGGTCACTGGGATGCCTGGAGTCTATCCCAGGCAGCAGAAGACATTATTATTATTTAGCAGATGATTTTAACCAGTGTAGGGTCACCCAGCTCCTGGGGCAATTGAGGTTAAGGGCTTTGCCTAAGTGCCCAGTGGTGACATCACACCACTGGCCACTGGCAGGATAAGAGGTAATATATCTAAAAACAACATGACTGTGTTTTATTACTTTAATCATCTGTTCATCACATAACCCACACCACAAAGTGTCTGAAATACTATTTAGATTATTTATGTTTTTATTTGCTTCACTTTTAACAAGAAACCTTGCATGTCTGGACGCTGGGAATATAAAATGGGCTTCAGGCATTTTTTCGCCATCTACTGGTCTTTATGTGGTGGTGCACATCCGTGCATTCCGCTTGCTACGCCATTGTCATACAATGGTCTTGCACATTCAGACTGATTAATGCTGTAGGGGGTTGTTATGGCATTTCGCAAAGGCGACCAGCCACTGCAGGGCCTTCATCTGTTGCAGATTAAGCTGGTTTTGATAAGTTAACTAATTCTTACCCTTGCTCAGGCCAAATGCATTCCCCCTATTAAGGTTTTCAAATATCATTCAGAATTACATGGTGTCTTAGGGTTTGATCCATTAACTGACAACACTGACACTTCCTCTCATTATGTACAACCACCTACAGCCTGCTATGTTTCGGTCTGTATTGTTTTAAAAGTCTGTGACTTTTAAACTGACTGAGTTTTATCAGAGCTGAAATGCACTATTAATTGAACATTTGGCAAAACATATTTTTTTTATCTATATTTTGGTATCATATTGTGGAATGATATTCCTGAAGTTTGTTTAGTTCTGCAATGTCATTTTAATGCTTTACAATTCTGCATTCACAATTCACAAGTATCAATTATGTGTGGAAGTGAACATTAAGCCTAATTGCCGAAATCATTTTTTGTTTTATGTAACGTGCACGTTTGTGCACATTTGTGCACATTACATTTTGTCTTTGCGTTAAAGGTGTCCTCAGGTCTACCTTTACAGTTGTCTTAACACCCTTGTTCCATTTGACCATCTTTAACAATTTACATTTCTCCTCCCTTGCTACATGGGCGGGATTGTTTTTAGGAAGGTAAATTAAAACTGAATGGAGAGCAGTTTTGAACTTGCAAGTCAAAATGATCAAAATGACAGAGCAGATATGAGATCAGCTGGTAGAAGCAGAGAGCTGGTTGCCCTTGGTCTCACCATCACCATCCATGTCATCGTCACACACATCCCCTTTGCCGTCGTTGTCCGTGTCCCTCTGGTCGATGTTGTCCACATGTCGGCAGTTATCACACGCGTCACCATGGCGATCCTTGTCGCTGTTCTTCTGGTCTATGTTGGGCTTCAGCCAGCAGTTATCCTGCAGGGTTAGAGATAGAAAATCAGGTCAGATCACTATTTACTATTTACCGTTAGGCTATTTCTGTGGTAAACACCAGAGGGCGCACCTGCTCGTTTAAAATCCCATCTCCATCTGCATCTTCATCGCACGCATCACCTATTCCATCTCCGTCAGCATCCTCTTGCCCAGAGTTCGGAACATAAACACAATTGTCCTAAAATCAACAAAGAAAAGAATATTTGGCCCATATGCACACCAGTTCTTGCTTTCAAATTTTTTTCAAAAGCCTGAACCTCTGAAAAAATGCCTGTGGGCTATCTGTCGAAAGATGGGGACATTACCTTTTTGCAGTTAGGGTCCTTGCAGTTCAGTTTCCTGTCGGGATGCCCATCAATGTCTGTGTCCTTCCCACAAACATAGCCGTTACCAGCCCAGCCGATACCACACTAACAGGAACAAAGACATTTTCATGGCTTAAATTTCAATGAAATACAAAGTATAACTGGTCATGTATTCTTCGAGGAACTGCAATCTTTCAAACTTCAATTGCTTATCCAGTACATGGTTGCAGACAGGATTGGGAACTATCCCGGGCATCAAAGGGCACATGGTAGTTGGCATCCTGAACGGGATGCCAGTGGACTGCATGGCAAATATAGACACATTCACACACTACTAACAGTTTAAAGAGGACAATTAGCCAAACCACATGCTTCTAGATTGCAGGAGAAAAGCACTTCGAGGAAACTCGAACATGTACATTGCACACACACAGCACTTGCACGGGTGAGTCAGCAGTGCTACCCACTTAGCCACTGTACTGCCAGGAGATGATGGATTCGCAAATATTTCTAATATAATGGTTATGATATAATGATATACGTAAAATGTTTCAGTGTCTGGCGACGGAGAAGTTGCGAGAGGGCCTTACCATGCAGGAAATGGTGCCGTCTCTTTCCACCGCGCACTGGGCGTTACTGTCACATGTGTTTTCCAGGCAGGTTTGCTGGGCCTGGCAGCCACCTGAGTGGTCGCTCCTGAAGCCTTCCTTGCAGGGGCCACAGCGGAACGATCCCTGGGGTTAACCAAGTACAGAGAAGGGCCCATTACGTCATTAGGCTTGGGTGCTGAAATCTACACTCTGTCATATACAGTATTACACACACACACACACACACAGACACACACACACAAGTTGGTCTTCCTATCTAAATGGGGACCATCCATTCATTTCTATGTGAAATGCTCCAATCCCAATCACGACACCCTTAACCCCTACCCATCCCTAAACTTAACCATAAGTAACCAACCCAAATATAAGACTTTTTGACATTTTTACTTTTTTGATTGCATTCACAGATTTTTATAAAACTGAGGTTATCCAAATGGGGATCTCAAAAGATGTCCCCAAAAGTAGGGAAATTTCAGGTTTTACTACACTTTGGTCCTCAAATGTGATCTATGCAAACACAGACAGACAGACAGACAAATGGATGGATGCATGGATGGACAGACGGATGCATGCACACACGCGATAGCCTATACAATCTGTTTCTGCAGCACAACAAATAGCAAATCAGGCTAATGATGCAAAGGTTGTGGATTCAAATCCCAGCACATACAAATGTAACCTTTCTGCCTAAAATCAGGTGCTTTGGATAAAAGCACCAAGTTAATGTCATCAAGACACAACCACTATCAAATACATAGGAACATGCATACAGTCCCATAACATATGAATCACGAGATGACTGGGTTTAGCTGATTCCTTGCTAATATATCCACTACTGACCTGATAATTCCGGTAACAAAATTCAGATTAGAATCACAATCTTGGGATGGGAGACTCATCCCAGAATATGGTGTAAGATGTGCTTTTTAGATAAAGTTGCTTTGATTTGATGTTGGTTTGCTGTAGCAAGGTTTTCAGTTCTTTTTTTAAAGAGATTTTGTTTTGGTTTTGATTAAACCAGGTTCTCCAGAGAGCCTCACTCTGCAACAGTGTATCCACATATACACACACGTATGTATTTACGCACCCACCTGCACAGAACACACACACACGTGAAAACACACATACAGAAACTCAGAAACTGTAGCTTCGGTAAAACATACAAACAGAAAGGACCGTAATGCGGTCAGCAACAAAGGTTCTTACCATAGAGTTCAGGCACTGAGAGTGATGGCAGCCTCCATTATTAGGGCCTTGGCACTCATCTATGTCATTACAGACCTGTGATAAATGTCAGGGAGACATCTCAGTGCGATGGAAAGCAAAATGGAGATGCGAGGAGCATGGAAGTGTGAGACTATCTCACGGCAAATGGAGCTATGATTACATGGTAAAGTGAGGAAGGAATGTGCATCGGGGTTTCGGGGTATTTTACAGGCAAGACAAGAGGTAAGAGTCTCATGTAACTCATTATAATTAATGTGTTCAGCAGTTCACTTGCCCCACCTCCACATTCTGTCTATATTTCAGTTCCCATTGCTGCATCTCAGATATTTTTCACAACAGGTTAAATGTCTGAATGCCATCATACTATGAATCTGTAAAAGACCAATGACTCTATTCAGCTTTGTTTTTTTGAAACTTGGGTAATAGGTAAATGAAATATAACTGTATTAGTAAAGGTGCTTCAGTTTTGGTAGATGGTGTTGCTGCAGATAGACCACGTGACTGACCTGCTTGTTCCTCCTGGCGTATTCGCTGCCCACCCCCTGCACGGTCTTGCCGGTGTAGCCCCGTGGGCAGCTTTCACACCTGAAGCCCGGGGCTGTGTTCACGCAGCGCACCCCAGGGAAGCAAGGGTTAAACTGGCACTGCGTAGGGCAGAAGACAAACATGGTCACCTCTCTGCCAATCGGCATTAGCAAGCGAGGTGACATAGAAGACGACAGACACTGACGAAAAGAGAAAATCAGGAAGGACGTGTCAGACTCAAGAGTAATTTATTGTAAATACATCTATTAGTACACAGGGCTCTGAGGGGTGACCTAGTAACTAAAGCAATTTTAAATAAGAGTTTGTTCACATGACGTAAGTCCAAGGGCTTCTGGGCCTGTGGTAAAAAGAGAGAAAACATCTGGCTGCAGATGGCTATTGTTACCTCACTGGATCAATCAAGCATGATTATCTGACCCAAGCATGGCAGCTGATTCCTGGCTGCACAAGAGCAGATACGGTGCGTAATGGAAACTACAGGTCAATGAAGTGGGCTATTCATTTAACTAATCTGCAAGTTTATCAGCATTTGAGCAAACAACAGATTTTTCCATCTCCTGCTGCCAATTCAGGACTGCTTCGTAGAAAGATTATCTATACTGGGCCACGGAACTGGAGCATTTAGTGGAAATGGCTTCACACCTTAATTCAACCTACTTTTACTGCTGCTGTAGGTTGTTGTTATAAAAAAGTAAAATGCAGGAATGTTTGTGTGGACTGAGTAAATATTAAGCTAGACCAAGAAATGTTACTTCCTCAAAAACATTTTGGTTATGAGAATATTTTCATCATTATCCTGATTTTGTTTCATTTTTGACAAACTGAGGTTTGATTTAAATCCAGAATTTCTATCACAAGTTTCAGTTCCGCAATGCACTGTCTCATCAGACCGTCTCTTTCTCCTGAAACTGCAGAGCGGTGAGTCTCAGTCCCTCCAGGCCATTTCAAACACTGAAGCAACAGCCTTTCTGAGATTGTGAAAAAAGGACATTTCTTGCTACTTGCAAGACAGAGATTCCTTATACACTAAGACTGGTTTATGTAGAAACAGACCGACACTTCAGAAACTTCAGCTCTTCCAAGAACCACTACTACGGTATATCAGTTTTCCTCAAAATACTATGCTCGGTCTGCTGCTGTGGTGGTTTCAGAACACAGCCACATGGAAGCGCCTCAAGGCCATCCGTTGAAGGCATTACCTCATCCACATCATCGCAGCTGACACCATCACCCGTGTAGCCCTCAGGGCAGGGTCCGCACGCGATCCCATCCTCCGTCTCTATGCACATGTCTGTCCGGAAGCATGTCCCAGGCTGGCAGGCTCGCATGTTTGCCGGAGTGATTTTCGAGTCATCAAGTCCTTTAATGACAACATGACATTAACATATTCTGGCATGTTGGCGTGTTAGGGTGTACAGATTGCCCTGGGGATGGTACAACCAAAACACAGGGTCATCATTTCAGCTTCTGTGCCCAATGATCGGTCTGTTGTTTCCTGGCATTTTAATCACCTTTTTGTCTGTTATTGGAAAAAGTGTCTTTTGTTATTTTGTCTTCCATTAGAAAGGCATTTGTTTGATTAAACCCTGCTCCTTTGCTGCAGATATCCACCCCACAATGTGCCACATTACAACATACAGTAAACGTTTCCTGCAGAGCAAATATACTACAGTATATGAACAAAAGCACTGGGACACCTGGCTATTATACCTATAGAAACTTGTATGACATCCTATGACATTCTAAATCCATAGGCATCAATATGGAGTTTCTACAAGATTTTAGAGTTTGTCTCTGGGAATTTCTGCCCATTCATCCAGAAGAGCATTTGTGAGGTCAGGCACTGATGTTGGATGTGAAGGCCTGACTCGCAATCTCTACTCACCCCAAAGGTGTTCGATGGGGTTCAGGTCAAGACTTTGTGTGGGCCAGTCAAGTTCTACCACACAAAACTCATCCAACCATGTCTTTATTCACCTTGCTTTGTGCACTGGGGCACAGTCATGCTGGAACAGAAAAAGGATCTTCCCCAAAACTGTTCCCACAAAGTTGGAAGCATAGAATTGCCCAAAATGTCTGTTTATGCTGAAGCATTAAGAGTTCCTTTCACTGGAACTTTGGGGCCTAACCTAACCTCTGAAAAACAACCCCATACCATTATCCCTCCTCCACCAAACTTTACAGTTGGCACAATGTAGTAAAGGCAAATAATGTTCTCCTGGCATCCACCAAATTCATATTCAGACTGCCAGACAGAGAAGCTTGATTTTTCACTCCACCCTTGACTTTACCCGAGGCTTCGGCTATCTTATCCGCAAAGGGCCGGTGTGTATGCAGGTTTTTGGGTAACCTTTAGGTCAGCTGTTCAAGCCCAGGTGTGAGGACTCTTCAGCCAATCAGTCCTATAATTAGTCACCTAATTAGGCAGTTGCAGCGGAAACCCGCATACACACCGGCCCTTTCTGCATAAGAATGCCCACCCCTGCTTTATGTGGTTTGCCACTTCATGGTTGACTTTCTAGCCGTTGTTCCTAAACGCTTCCACTTTACAATAATATCAGTTACAGCTCACCGGTGAATAAATAGCAGGGAAGAAAATTTCACAAACTAACTTATTTAAAGGGCGGCATCCCATGACAGTACCACGCTTGAATTGACTGAGCTCTTCAAAACGACCCATTCTTTCACAAATGTTTGCAAACCTAACTGTATTGCTAGGTGTTTGATTTCATACACCTGTGGCAATGGGTCTGAATGAAACACCTGAATTTGGTGATTAAGAGGTGTGTTCCAATACCTTTGTCCATATAGTGTAATTATCCACAATAGAATACAATGTATAACAAAATTAGGAAAAGAAACTGAACATTAGACACGCTGAATGTGAGATTCTGTATACCTGCTGTAGACCTTTTGTTAGAAGGTAACACAGATATGTCTTACCACATGCCTTGCAGTCTACAATGGCATTTCTCAGGGAGGTAGTTTCTTTGACCTGCGGTATAAAAATATAAACATTGTAGGGCTGAAGTAGAGCAGCTGGATGGCTCAGGGCTCAGAGCTCAAGGACCGGGGTGTACCTGCCGTAGGAGAACATCCTTCAGTTCTGAGATGACCCTCGTAAGTTCAAGCATTTGATTTGACATCTGTTTCGCATTGACTCCTGCAACAAGAGGGTTTAAGTGTCCACTGTGTATATATATATATATATATATATATATGTGATAGTAATCTGTGTGAGCACAGGAAGTAACTGAATCTGAAGAGCTAAGAAAGAAAGATTACATTGAACTTATGCAATTATTGTTGTGAGACTTGAATCGAATCAAATAAAGGCTATTCCCAGTAAAATATCTAACTGTTTCAGTTTTACAGTATGGTTCCTCCTTGTACATTAACCGTGAAGATAACTAAAGAAAACTTTATGATAGCCCAACTCTATATGGAAACAAATTTATGTTCTGTACTGAGATACTATAAAATCATCATGGAATTTCAGCGTAGTTTTGAAGCATCTGAGGCTGGTTTTTATTAAGTCGCTTAGCTAAATCACATTTACAAATGAAAAATTAAAACCTGTATTCTGCATTTACAAAAAAAAAATGCTATTTAAAAATAATCAGGCAAAGAATTTACTAATACTGAATTTCTCGCGAAGACATCTCTCTGCATTTACTAAAAGGGATAGAAACATAAACTAAGATCTGTGACTGAAAGTACTCTGTGGTTAACCAAAAAACAAACATTGTCAGTTTGGCCAAAAGAACATTATAAAACAGAAACTAATATAGATTTACAAGAAATACAGTATCGTAATTCATATGCTAAAAATAACTTCTTCGGGGTCCTAAATCTCACCAAAGACACAACGATAAATTTTGCTGGAAACAATCATTTATACATAATAATGAATAGCAGGTCGAAAAAAGACAGCGGGAAATAGAAGCTTAACACGTAATGCTCTAGTGCTGCTAGTTTTTAAGGTTAATCCAAGTGTTAACATTAATTATAATATACATAAGTGTCCTGGCGAGGGTTAGGAAAAAACGTCATGGAATGGAAAAAACTTACCCAGCATTTGCATGGAGTCACTCTGCTGCAGGTCACAGTCTTGCAGGGAGAGGACACTGTCCACAACATCTCCAGTTACCAGTTTTAGTTCCGCCAGCTCGTCCTTCCAGAAGAAGAATGGTACTACTGCAGTAATTAATCGCCACTGGGAATATGCGGCTAATATGAACAGTTAGGGATCACGCACGAGCTAAGGAATTGATTTCTATATGCCAGACAGATAAAAACATGTCAAAATTATGCATAACTATACTCCAGCATTTTATACTCCTGATGAACTTATTACTCGAAATTGTCAGAACACTTACAAATAAATAAATCTAAAGCAGCTATTGAATGAAGGAATGCGAGAGCAGATAAGTGTTTGTTCAGTGCTGACAGTTAAGCCAAAGAAGTATTACAGTATAGATAATAAATATTCATGCATTTCTTATAATGCATCAGAGGTAGGTGTGCAGGCCAATGAATAAAATGTACATGTGAAAACAAACGTAACAATGAGGTCTGCTCACTTGGGACTTCTTGGGCAGAGTCTTAAGCTCCACCGTGATAGAGGGGAGGCCCTTGAAGGCTATGGGTGTGTCCTGCACGGTCTCAGTCAGTCTGCAGTCTACATAGACGTCTATGCTGCTGGGACCTCGCCGCAGACCTTTCAGGTGGAACATGACAGCGTGGAGTTCCCCGTCCGCCAGCGCCATGTTGTTGAAGGTGGATACGTTCAGTTTCCCCTCACCCTTCAGGTATCTGAGAAAGGCTGTACACAGAATACAAGGAACTTTCACACGTCTTTTTGTCAAAAAGTCTGACTTTTAAGCACGTTTGTCAGCATTAGTCACAATAATAAAAATCAGTTAGCCTACTGTAATTGCAGCTTTAAATGCCTTGGTTGTGAGAGTTTTGGCTACATGAGAAATTAAGAATTAAACACAACTTAGTAGATTTGTTTATTACCATTAGATATGCTTATTAACAAGAGACGCAAAAGCCATTTCATGCTTTTGTAATTTTACTTTGAAATGAAATTGAATTGACAAATTTTGTGGCCAGACTACAAATTACATAATAGCCTTTATATACAACTCATTATGATTAAATTAATATTGTAAGCTCATAGTTCAAGTGCAATGCAAGGTTACAAAATATATACTAACCTCTGTTGAGCTTCCCAAATACGGTGAACTCAAAATATTTGCTTTTATCTCTGGGATTATAAAGGCCAAATATCGTTGTGGCAGATTTCGTCTGGAGTCGGAATGACGTGAGGATGAAAACCTCGTCCACAGCCTGAGACTCTAACCCCCGTTGCAGAAGATCTGGCAGACAGTCCGAAGACGTCAGGAGGTCATACACTAAAAGGAGAAAGATCTGCATGAAGACTTCCTTCACGGCTGTACGCTTGCATTTTTTGTGTATTGATTTAGTGGCTGGTGTTCCTCTATAAATCAATAGACCATGCAGTCACGTCACTTCCACATTGTAGAAATCTGGGTCGCTTTTTTGAACATAGCTCATTTGTCTAATACTTGGCCAAAGCATGTGTCTCAACACTATACAATGAATGACCACCATAATCAAAGCAGAAAAACAGTGCAGAAACGGATGCACTGGAAAGGAGCTCATTGAGACCTGTGGTCAACACCGGACAGGGAACGCCCATGTCATCATGGCCCAGTTGTTAGCAATGCTTTGGGAATTTCCTGTCAACAAACACCAGCTTTCAAGGCTCTGCTCTCTGGTGTAGAAGAGCCGTGAACCTTCTGCGTTTCGCAAGCAGTCTGCCTTGGAAACATTTCAGCACAAGAACATTGTGTCTTACCTTTCTGAACTGAAAAGGCAACGTGTCAATCCTGTCTGAAAAATCACACGGAGGGCATTACAGGAACAAACCGCAATATAAATGTGTGCTGATTAGAATACAAACAGACTGAGTGGGTATATTTTTATTTAATCTTCTTAAAAACCTTTTCTAATTTTTCAGTTTTTCTATGACTAGTATTTCTTAGCCACTTTGAATGTCTGCAAAATTACTTGAATCTGTTCTCGTGTCTTTTTACTGTGTAAGGAGATGGTAAAGATGGACAAGTTTATACTATTTAGCGCAAACATAGTTATTTCTCCATGAAGAAAAAGGTTAACTTATTTATAGCACTATCCATTGTCACAAATGTTAAGCTATCACATGAAATTGCTTCAACAGATGGATCTGCTTCTATATATTTTTTAGTGTAAAGGTATCAACTATGTCATTTGTTGCAAGGATGTGCAATAAAGCATCTTTACCTGTGTGACTATTTGCATTAGATTATTATCTCTTTACTTAATAAAATAAAAAGGTTTCTCATTGTTAGGGTCCAATAAATGTAACATATGAAGTGTGTCATGCAAAGTCATTTGCAGCGCAGTGGGGAATTTTTTTCCAGGCACTGAGGTTCTGTACTGTATATGTTTGGTGCTTTTTGGTTCCTGTTACTGCACTCCTGGTTATATTGGACGTGATTTAATTTTCTACGGATTTACAATCCAGTAACGCTGAGAGCACTGGACACTTTCTTTACTGTGCCGTATTAGTAAGGTTATAAGTAAATAAATATGACTTCTCTTTTTAAAAGTATGTATGCTTTGAAATTCTGTGATGTGTCCCATTATGAAGCTGAATTCAATTCAGGCAGATGACAGAAAATTTAAACTCAGCATGATACAGCCTAACGGTGGAGTGTATGACTAGAAAAGCAAAGAGACGCTTACCTTTTCCTTGGCCTTGCACACCTGTCACTATATACAGCTGTAGCATCACCTGGGAGACAAGCGCTGCTCTGCAGAACAGACCCATCCCGTATCTCTGGATAAAGCTCTCACACTCTTACACTTTCACCATATATTTCGAATAAAGACCGTCGTCGCTGCTTTTTCCAGCTTCTTAGGAGAGGGAATGAGGGAGGGAAGGAGACAGTCCAGATGCCTCCACAAAGTGAGTTGCCTGCTGGGGCAATTTGCTGAGGATCTGTGCAGGTCTTTTCCACAGAGAGCCAGAAGGGTGACGCTTTTTGTCCTCTTTTCAGGAGCCCGGAGTGCAAAGGCGTGTCTTTGGCTTCACAGTCCCCCAGGGATTTATGAAAATGTCTGTGCCCAGTACCCGTTCCGCACTTCAGCTGCTCATTTCTCTGGTTATGTTTTGCAGCTATTACAAATATTTTGTGCGGTTATTGTCATTAAATAAATAAGGCGTCATCAAAATGTTTTTTTTTGTTTATGTTATTATGATTACAAATTACAAATATTTATCCTGTTTATGGGAAAAAATGTGTGATAAAATCTAAAGATATTATATATATA
>JAODKF010000046.1:26002691-26031765 GCA_026779585.1 Mormyrus proboscirostris | reverse complement strand
ATTTAACAGACCATACATAACTTTCTTTTAAATGGCATATTTTTATAATATGTAATTACCATTGAATAAGCTTTAGGGACTGACATCAGTGACAGGGACTGGATATATTAAGTGTCATCTGATGTATGTTTCTGCTTTATAACCTGTGACTAAAACAAATTACAAGAAATGATGAAATTTGTCTGGGCATCTTGTCCTTTCCATGACATGGCTGCAAGGATTCCGGTAATAACATGCAAAATAAATTAAAAATAGTTCTTCTCTGCCAGTGTAGACAGTCCACATTAGAGTGATGCTCTTCAAACAACTGATTTAAGCAGTCAACACATATTTATGGTCTATACCCTACACAACATATTGTGAGTTTTAATGAGAAATTAAATGGCGTGTTGCTATTTTATGAGCTACTGCTAGAATGCAGTACTCAAGAAACATTTGTCTTTTAGAGATGTTTTCTCCAGAAAAAAATTTCTTCAGAAGAAACCGTCTACATATACATCCATCTGTTGAAGTTCGGCATTTATTGACATTTGAAATCTGGCTTTCTTTAATCTCTTTTTAACCTCTTTCCACCAGCTTCTGGACAACTTCCTGGTTGGATAATTTACCCATGACATAAAGGAAAAGGATTCATAACTAAACTGCCTGCCAAATCATTATGCAGGCAGACTACATTTTAAATCTTTATGAGAATACCAAATAGTTTGAAACCTATGACACACGTTTAAAGTGCAGTAGTCTGTTGCCCAGTGGAAACATTTTTACAAGCCTCCCATGAGAAATCTTATTCTAGTACAATATGTCCAATATTGTACAAAAGTACCATATTTACAACGTTGATTCTCTCTTAATAGATTTTACAGGCATTGTTACCTACCCATTTGTTCAGTGTCTCTTATTTAGCCAAATAACTGACTGATGTTTATTGGTCGTGGCTGACAGAATAAAATGAAAATAAAAACAAAAGAATGTATTCTGCTAGTTCCACTAGGTACATCCATATAGTCATACTCTGCTTGTGGCTTCTCAGAGCATTACACTCATGTATACTGTATCTAGAACATAAACATATACACATATACATAAACACAGATCTGGCATATACACTTTTCTAAATGCACGCAGCATGAGTGACAAGGTGTTCAGTGGGTAGCACTCTCATGATCAAATCTTGGAGGCAGTGTGTGACACAGCCATTTAGGTCCCAGTGATGAGAAGACTACTGGTTTAAATCCTAAGACTGATGGTGCTGTTGGGCCCTTGAGCAAGGCCCTTAACCCCAATTGCTCGGGGGGGGGCTGAACGCTGGCTAACCCAAGACTGTCAGCCCCAAACTTGTTCTCACCTGTATAAGTCTCATGCAAAGTAAGATAAAATAGACAAAAAGACAATTTCTCAAATTAGTGAATTCTACTCGATATACCTATACTTAACACTACTTAACTGTTAGACTCCACCGGCATTGGAAGTAGTTTGTGCCTTGATATGCACCTAATTGCGTGACAAAAAAAAGTGAGACACGTACCTAACTCCAATCTAAGGATCGTACATTAAGAATGCACGCCTCCAGCACCACTGCCTTCAAAATAACAGCACAATTCCTCAGATTATTCAAAGGAGCTTTTCATGGTTTGACGCAGATCGCTAAATTTATCTCTGTGGCCAGGAGATTCCAGAACAAAGCCTTCCCAAAATGCCTCATTAGTGTGTGCCAAAATGATCAATTCACTGCCAGGTACATTTCAGAGCTGGAACTGATTGCGACATCAGGTTTCTACTATCCATGCAGGATACTGATTTCTGGTTGTAAAATGACAATTTCCACGTCCTCCAACCTTTTTACTGGATGCGGATAGAAATATGGAATGTCTGGCTGGCGCATAGTACCCAAATCCTCAACCAGGAATCTGGGAAATGTCTTGTCTTTGGTATATGGGAAGACATTTGGAGGACTTAACAGTTAAATACAAATGGAAATGTGTATAAATGTGTCAGTGGCCTATGTTAATGCATATCATGGGTCTCCCTAAGAGGAAATAACAGTAAAACAATGTGGCAAAAACGTGTGAAGTTGATTTAATGAGCTAAACAGGTTATATGTGTTTGAGAAAACAGTTCATTTTGGCGTAGAGTGCAGTTCGTATTACCAGGCTTGCCAACTTTGATCAGCTGGTTACCATGAGAGTTTCAATTCGAGATAAGTCTGCATGCACATGCATTTACATGTGTGTAAGAGTTTTATTACCTTATATATATTCTGTACGGTTTGCAAACTTCACCAACTCTCTTAATGTGGGCAATTGAATAGGTTTATAGCGGAATAATATAGATTTGCAGTAAGATTTCCTGCGCGAGTTGCAACCCTGGTTTTACTATATAAACGAGTCGTTTTGGTTCGCATTTGTATTATTTTATAAAAACCATATTAACATAAAGTTGTAAAAAATGTTTAATGTCACTGATATTTAAAAATACATATAGTAATTTGGGAGTTGCACACCTAGCCCCCTTGAGAGCAGCCTAAAATACAAAAAAATGGATTTAGTATTGAGAGGGAGGCTAACAGACGATTGATAATACGGAGATGATGAGAGCTCACGCCGGGGCCCCTAACCCCACCATGGGTGTTAATGACAGGACGCCGGCAGCCGCACTGACTAGCAGCGCTGCTTCCCGTTGGCGGTGCGGAACATGGCGGCCGCCATGGAGCTGAGCTGCTGGGGAGGAGGCTGGGGGCTGCCGTCTGTGCACACCGAGTCGCTCGTCGTGCTGGTAATTGGCATCTCCGCTAAATAACGCAGACCTTCGGCAGATGTGTATTAACAGCCAGCTGCGTCTCTGTGTACGAGAAATGCGAGTGAAATGAATATGATATGATGGGGGGTGGCGAGCTAACCGGCTAACGCGGCTAACTGCACTGTGAGCGCCGGAGTGTCTGTACAGCCAGCACCGGCCGCGCAGCGCCTATTTCAGGGTAAACTCTAAGACAGACCGCGTCCAGCTTGGCGGGAACCGTATGGTGGCTGCCTGCGGGTCAGTCGTCACTTACGGTGTCTTTCAAGGTCAGATCGCCTAACGATCAGAAAGGTGACCGCCTGGAAGCGGTAATGGCAGGTGTGGATCTGGCGTAACTTTCAGTCCGGCGTGACATTTTCGGAGGGATGACTGGGTGTAAATGTAGCTGCGTGTCTGACATGATGGTATTGGGGTTGGTGTAGTTTGGGGTCTTAGCTTACTGTGGGGAAAACCTGTTTCTTTAGTTCTTACACTGGGGATTTTTGCTTTCTTCCGATCTCATTCAGGATAAGTGTCATTGTTTTACCTTCATGTAACCCTCTTGCCAGCAGTTCTAAAATATTCACCTGTGATTTGGTTGTGATTATGTTGACATTGACACATAGCTGGCTCTTGTTGTCTTTTTAATAGTCCTTTGGATGAATAGGTAAGAACTTGCTGAAATCCAAGTTAATGATTCGCGGAAATTTGTCCTAAAGCATTAGATGTGAAACATCCTGTTGGGCTTCGGAAAGATCTACTGGTCTGTTGTTTGCATTATAGATCAGAATCATGTGAAATTTCCATTTGAAATTTTACTGGAAAGTAGTCCTGGTAATTCCAGCAAGAATTTGTCCCCTTTCCCTGCTCTTTTTTTTTTTTTTTTTCTTTTTTTTCTTTACAGGCATATGCGAAGTTTTCTGGGGCTAAACTTGCCATTCAGCCTGTTGACTGGACCTGGCAAACACTGACAGGTATACTTGCTGTTAATCTGAAGAACTGCTATTGGTTGGCCCTGCAGCCCTGAGCAACGTGAATGGTTGGAGTATGGATGGGCGAATGGGCTTAGTGTTATTGTCAGAGTATTTATCATCTCCAAATTTCCACAGGGACCGTGCCAGCATTGCATTGTGAGGGACACACAGTGACAGAGCCAGCCCAGATCCTTAACTTCTTGAGAAAGCAGGTGGCTTCCATTCATGTGAAGATGTTTTCTGTTGCCTTGCAGCATGAAGTCAACATGACAAGGACTGAGAGAACTTGTGTACAGTCGTTTCAAGTCCTGTACTGTAAATAGGAGGATGATGGCATCCTTGTTTAGAACTGATTTTAGCATTTTTAAACACAGACATATTCCTCACAAGGCCAGATTAGTGGGAAAGGTATCTGTTTACAGGCATGGTAAATATATATCATAATATGAAAACATTTATTTACACTTAAACTAGAATGCACTGTAAATTAGAAAATGAATTATGTCTGTCAAATTTTAAGATGTGGAATTTTCTGTTCTGTAAACTATACAGATACTTCCTGAGAACATGAACTGTCTGCTTGATCTGTTTTAATGGCACGGTGACTAAAAATGAACACTCTGTTTGGAACAGAGGTACAATGCTGACTATGAGCTCTCAGCCAAACAAGGAGCAGATACCTTGGCGTACATTGCACTGCTGGAGGAGAAGCTGCGACCAGCACTGGTATGTGTGTTGTTAATCAAAAGGCTATCTGTGTGGACTGTAAACACATTCTGAATGCCTTTATGCCGAAATAATAATTCTAAATATATATATATATATATATATATATATATATACACACACACACAAACACCAATACAGAAAGTGGAATAGGGCAGTTTGGCAAAATTTACATTTAAATATGATACATGTTATGGAAGATACTAGGCATTTTGAATTATTACTATACATGGCAGTGTCAGTTATACTTGGGTTTAATCATTAAAGTATGTTTTTGCATATTAATCATGTTTCTGTTTTACGCCATATTCTGGGACATGTTTACACATGCCTTTCTTTTGTTTAGTTAACCATAGTAACTTTAAGTTTGTATTTTGCTAGTTCATGTAAAGTACTGTTGTGAAGGAGAGAACAATGAGTGATCACATGGTTTCTGAAGGAGGGCAGATGGGCAGGTATTGATTTCAGAGATCCACACACAGTGTGACAAAACGGGTAAATCCCAAAACATGGTAGGAAAACACAGAAGGATGGACAGTGTATATTCTGGGGAAGACGATTGGCATAGGAATTGCTGTGCTAAGCCGCACTTGTGTGCTGCTGCATTGTAGCTGCACACCTTCTGGGTGGACACAGAGAACTACACCAACCTGACCAGGCCCTGGTTCGCCTCCCGATGTCCTTTCCCGCTCAACTTCTTCATCCCGGGTCGGCTGGCCCGTGGGGCTCTTTCCCTCATCCTGCTGACCAAAGGGGAATCACCACTGCACAGCTTCACCGAGGTGGAGGCAAAGGTTACAGTCGCTTTGTCTTCTTTAGCACTGTAATGTACATTTTGCTGTTTTTGACCTTTTTGTCATCATTTATTATGAAATCCTGAATGTTTTATAGTTACTAAATTATTTGTGTTGCTGTGACAGTGTAGCGGTTATTTTAAACATTCTCAATTGATTGTCTTTGGAACTAGACATTATTTTCACTATTTTAAAAGGTTTTTAAAACTGTTGTTTATTCATTAACAGCTGTCACATGGGCAAAAATGGATTTATTTGGGAAATAGTGCTTATTTGTCAAAATCAACAGGAAAAGAGGATGACATGCAGACTACCAGAGTATAATTTTGTTCTAGACCACTTGAAATGGACACAATGTGTGTGATACATTTACATTTCTTTTAAGAAAGCGTGTTAGACATCTGCTTTACACCATTTTTACAGCTGCTGTATTTCTGCTTCCTCGTGCAGACAGTACAGTTTATATCTCTTTGGTGAAATGGAAAAAATTAGGCAAATAAAAGAGAAGACTTGGCGAAGAGTGATGATCACAAAGCTGCATGGCTGGGGATCAGTCTCGGATGGCTGTGTGTGTTCTGAGCTTTCCCACGGCCGTCTGATTGGCACAAACTAATAGAGCAGATGGAGTGATTCTGCCCTGGAATACAGGGTGTGCACAGTAAGCTGGCATGATACAGACTCCTCAGTCTGTGGGTCCGTTGTTATTGATTTGTTTTTCTTGTAGTGGAATCTCTAAGCTTTCTCCATGTTCTTTGACGTAATATGTAGTGGTTGGGGATATAATGTTGAAGTGGGACCAGTATAAATCTAGAGCAGAGGCTTCCAACCCCAATATGCCAACAGCCCCCAGAATGCTTGGGTTTTCTGGACAGGTTGATTCAATTTCATTTGATTCATTTTCCATAATGCATAATACATTTATAGGTATCCAGTACTAAACACAATGAGGAGAATATGTTACTGTGCTTACAGTTATTACATTAACATTTGAATGCGTCACATTAAAGGGAAATTTAAGATAAATCGTGAAAAGAAAAGATGTTGCATATGATGTGAAATGTAGTGTGACCGTGAAAGTGAAATCAGCTGCTCAGAAAAACATGAAACATTCTCTGGAACGTACCGAATGACGCTTAGTAAATTACTGTTTTTACTCTCACGGTTTAAACATATTGAGCACCGCTCATAACATGACGATAAATAGTATATATCATGGAAACGAACTTGAAAACGTGACCACGATTTAACTAAAAAGAGGGAATGTAATGCTTGCTGACTCTATTATACATAAGTGCCTCTTGTTAATAACAATTCATCGCAATCCAAGGCTTTTAAGACTGTGTTTGTAGGTCATTCCAACATTGGGTTGTCACTTCCAATCTGAAGAAATATGGGGCTTCCCTCACAAAATATGCCGCGGGAGGGGTCAAGTCGTGAATATGGAACAAATCGTGTCCTGTATTGATTGAAAATGGGACACGACATTTTATTTTTCAATTTGAGATGATCCCTTAAAATGAAACTCAGTAGAATTGTTTTGTCCATAACAGTATTTGCAGTTGTCTAGTGGCTCAAATGAAAGTCATGCATTAGGCAATAAGAAGGCTACATTTTAATATATCAAGGGGAGGAATTGGTCAAATGTACCAGCAATTTAAGTAAAACAAGGGAACAAATTCATAAAACATGGATGGATGTAGGCTGGGACTTTGCTTTTTGGAAGGTTGTTTTGCATTAAGGGAAAATTCTGAGAAATGGCTTGTCAACATTGACTCATGTCAATTATCTCAGTAAGCCATTTAAAGAGATGGTGATTTTAAAGTTTCCTTACCTGAGAATGGTACTGTAAAAGTTTGCCAGATTTTGACTGGCAATAATGTAGAACTTTGACTTCCACCTTGCAAAACTCTGAAATGGATTTGCTGAATTTGGCTTGTGTTAAAAAGCGTACAAAACAGATTGCGATTTCAATGGGGATTCACTTAAAAAAGTGCAGTAATACTTTACCACATTTTGACTGGCAACTGAGTAGGATGTTGTGTTTTATGTGGTACATGACACTTTTAGGCGTTGCGTTAAAATTCTGACAAGCCAGACTGCCAAACGTGGCACACTTGTCAAAAGCTTTTAAGCATATGATGTTTTTAAAGTATTTGCTTGCAGTATTAACTGCAGGTCATTTAAATATGTCTGCATTATTATGTCACATTTTAGGCACTACAGCACGTTTTTGATGCATGTTGCATTTCTCTGGTTTCATTGAGGCATTCCGAAGATCAACAGAACGTGCAAACGTTCAATACGTGCATAAATTCCCAGCTATTAAATAGCAAGTATTTAAAAATACCGATCAGTACAGAGATTAGGTTTGATCGCATAAAATTCCTTCAGTAAAATGCAGAACAGATCACACAAATTGTAAAGATTTAATGGAAATCAGTCATGGAACTTTTATACTGTTTTATACAAACAGTTTATACTGTTGACGTTACTCATGTTACACCTGTCCGTATATCCTATTGCTGCTGCTTTTCATACTGCTGACATTTTTATTTATTTGTTTATTGATTTTGCTCTATGTAAATCATATTTATGTACATCTTCATTGCTGCATCTTTGTACGCACAAGTACGAATTTCACCGTATTTTAGTACATCTCGTACTTCAAATATACAACAAATTTTTTAATAATATTTTAAAAATCCTCTCCTGGAGCCGGCACCTTATCGTGGTGGAGGAGTTTGCGTGTTCCAATGATCCCAGTTGCCTGGGGCTTTATGCCCCTGGTAGGGTCACCCAAGGCAAACAGGTCCTGGGTGTGGAACAAGACTAAGTGTGGCTCATCAGACCCCTTATGATGAGTAAAAACATAGATTCACGGTTTCCCTCGCCCGGATTCGGGTCACCGGGGCCCCCCCCAGAACCGGGCCTGGGGGTGGGGCTTGATGGCGAGCAGCTGGTGGCCAGGCCCGCACCTATGGGGCCTAGTTGGGCACAGCCCAAAGGAGACACATGGGTCCCTCCTCCAATGGGCTCACCACCTGTAGGAGGAGCCAAAGGGGTCGGGTGCAGTGTGAGTTAGGCAGTGGCCGAATGCGGGGACCTTGGCAGTCCGATCCTCGGTTGCAGAAGCTAGCTCTAGGGACATGGAATGTCACCACTCTGGTGAAGAAGGAGCCTGAGCTGGTGCGCGAGGCTGTGAAGTTCCGACTAGATATAGTCGGGCTCACCTTGACGCACGGCTTGGGCTCTGGAACCAGTCTCCTTGAGGGGGGTTGGACCCTTTTCCACTCTGGAGTTGCTCACAGGGAGAGGCGCTGAGCAGGGCTGGGCATACTTATTGCCCCCTGGCTGGGTGCCTGTACATTGGAGTTTACCACGGTGGATGAGAGGGTACCCTCCCTTCGCCTTTGGGTGGGGGGACGGGGCCTGACTGTTGTTTGTGCTTATGCGCTAAATGGCAGTTCAGAATACCCACCCTTTTTGGAGACCTTGGAAGGGGTGTTGGAGAGCACTCCTCCTGGGGACTCTCTTGTTCTGCTGGTGGACTACAATCCTCATGTGGGCAATGACAGTGAGACCTGGAATGACGTGATTGGGAGGAACGGCTCCTCTGATTTGAACCTGAGTGGTGTTTTGTTATTGGACTTCTGTTCTCATCACGGATTGTCCATAATGACCACCATGTTCAAGCATAAGGGAGTCCATAGGTGCACTTAGCACCAGGACACCCTAGGCCGCAGTTTGATGATCGACTTTGTAGTCGTGTCATCGGTCTTACGGCTGCATGTATTGGATACTCGGGTGAGGAGAGGGGCTGAGCTGTCAACTGATCACCACCTGGTGGTGGGTTGGCTCCACTGGTGGGGGAGAAAGCCGGTCAGACCTGGCAGACCCAAGCATATAGTGCAGGTCTGCTGGGAACGTCTGGCGGAATCCCCTGTCAGAATGAGCTTCAAGTCCTATGTCCGGCAGAACTTCACCCATGTCCCAGGGGAGGCGGGGGACATTGAGTCCGAATGGGCTATGTTCCGTGCCTCCTTTGTTGGGTCGGCTGACCAGAGCTGTGGCTGTAAGATGGTCGGCGTCTGTCGCAGCAGCAATCCCCAAACCTGCTGGTGGACACCAGCGGTGAAGGATGCCATCAAGCTGAGGAAGGTACCCTATCGGGCCTTTTTGGCAGCTGATGAGTACCAGCGGGCCAAGCGGAAAGAGGCTTCGGTAGTCGCTGAGGCAAAAACTCAGGTATGGGAGGAGTTTGGTGAGGCCATGGAGAACGACTTCCGGACAGCTTTGAGGAGATTCCTGGTCCACTATCCGGAGGCTCAGAGCAGGAAAGCAGTGCAGCATCAACACTGTTTATGGTGGGGATAGGGTGCTGGTGACCTCAGCTCGGGATGTTGTGGGTCAGTGGAAGGAATACTTCGAAGACCTCCTTTATCCCACCAACATTCCTTCCAGAGTCTAAGGACTTGGGGGTGAACTCCCCTATCTCTGGGGCAGAGGTCGCTGAGGTATTTAAAAAGCTCCTCTGTGGCCCGGTCCCGGGGGTGAATGAGATCCACCTCGGGGTTCCTCAAGGCTCTGGATGTTGCAGGGCTGTCTTGGTTGACATGCATCTGCAGCATCGCATGGACATTGGGGGCAGTGCCTTTGGATTGGCAGACCGGGGTGGTGGTCCCCCTCTTCAAGAAGGGGGATCACACTCCTCAGCCTCCCTGGTAAGGTCTATTCAGGGGTGCTGGAGAGGAGGGTCTGTTGGATAGTCGAACCTCGGATTCAGGAGAAGCAGTGTGGTTTTTGCCTTGGGCGTGGAACAATGGACCAGCTCTATACTCTCAGCAGGGTCCTGGAGGGTGAGTGCCCAACCAGTGTACATGTGCTTTGTGGACTTGGAGAAGGCATTCGACCACGTCTCTCTGGGAGTCCTGTGGGGAGTGCTCCTGGAGTATGGGGTGCCGGGCTTCCTTATAAGGGCTGTTTGGTCCCTGTACAACTGGTGTCAGAGCTTGGTCCGTATTGTCGACAGTAAGTCGGACTTGTTTTTGGTGAGGGTTGGACTCTGCCAGGACTGCTCTTTGTCACCGATTCTCTTCATAACTTTTATGGACAGAATTTCTAGGCGCAGCCAAGATGTTGAGGGTGTCCGGATTGGTGACCTCAGGATTAGGTCTCTGCTTTTTGCAGATGATGTGGTTCTGTTGGCCTCATCAGACCGTGACCATCAGCTCTCACTGGAGCATTTCGCAGCCGAGTGTGAAACGGCTGGGATGAAAATCAGCACCTCCAAATCCGAGACCAGGGTGGAGTGCTCGGGTCAGAGAGTGGGTCCTTCCCCAAGTGAAGGAGTTTAAGTATCTCGGGGTCTTGTTCACGAGTGAGGGAAGGATGGAGCGGGAGATCGACAGGCAGATTGGTGCGGTGTCAGCAGTGATGTGGGTGCTGCATCGGTCTATCATGGTGAAGAAGGAGCTGAGTCAAAAGGCAAAGCTCTCAATTTACCAGTCGATCTACGTTCCTACCCTCACCTATGGTTATGAGCTAGATGTGTGTGTGCACAGTCGTATATTTTTCCTAATTTGTATAATTATATGAATGCACCTGAATCCCTGCTTGAATATTTCTTATTGTTATTTGATTTTTTTTTTTACTGGTGCCATTTAATTTTGTAATTCAGCTATCTGTATGGGCTCCATTTGATATAGATTTATGAGCAGTCATATTTAAACTTTTCTAAAATGAATTATGACAACATCACATGGTCTCTTAGCTGTGTTTTCGTGCCACATACTTTCAGTGGCTAATTATATACAGTAGATGCCATTTATTTAATCTTCTAATTAAACAGGTTGCAGCCTGAGTGTCTTAACTCCAATCCAGACACTTTTCAGGTCTACAATGAAGCCAAAGAGTGCCTGAACTTGCTGTCACACCGGCTGGGAACCTCCCCATACTTCTTTGGAAAGATGTGAGTATGATAGTGATCTCAGAAAAATGCCATAAGCCTAATGTTGTAATGAAACGAGGATCACTAGTGAACATTTTTGCTAGATCTTCATTATGGCAGCTTTTCTGTTCTGTACTCTTTTGTCATCTGTTTTTGTATTTAATTTAATTTGATGGCAAATCAGTGCAGCAAGTCAGTCATTGTTATGATTGTTTTTTTTTAGTTTGCTCAAACTTATGTTTGGGTCTCTCACCTACATCTTGCAGGGAATGGCGTCATTCTCGTGAGACTGAATTATCTGTTATTAAGCAGCAAGTATAGATACACTGGAATTTTCCATTTAGGTCAACACCTGCTATTTCATGCTGTTTCTAGAAGTTTCTAAAATAAATACAGGCCCATCCTAGGAGATCTTGTAATGCTGCCTCTGTACTGTGCCATCTCAGGCCAGGAAGCCTGGACGCCTTTGTATTTGGGTACATCGCTCCCCTGCTGAAGGCCAGTCTGCCTAGTGGTCCACTCAAGCAGCATTTGAACCAGCTCACCAACCTGTGCCAATTCTGTGACGCAGTCCTCAAGAGCTACTTTGATGACGACGCCCCTGGTAGGGCTGTATGTGTTTGCGCGCAGGCTTGTAAGCCTTACTGAAACATTGCTATAGTAAATCAATAAGTGCCCCAGCCACGTCTAGATCTTACCAAACACAAGGAAGAATAGAAATTTTCATTGGGATTCTTTGTTGGTGTGGTTGGAGGAATCTTGTGGAGGTTGTGACAGCAAGCTTCACTCAAGCATTTACAGGAAGTCTATATGTAATTTGTGTAGCAAACAAATCCATTGCATTAGACGATGAGATTTCTTGGATTGGAGATTATGTAATATCTGGCACTGATACCACTGGGGTGTCTGTATAAACCTTATTGTCTAAATTACGTTCTGTCCGATAGGACTGCAATGCAAATATCATATATGCATATATGTGTACAAACTTAAACGGTACACTGCACCTATACTGTACCCGTACTGCCTAAATGGTCAGGATACTATACACTAAAACAGTACTGTATACTGTACTGTAATAAAACTGATAAATTTGCATATATGTATGCACATAAATTTGTAACAGAAGTTTACCACCATGATATATTGTGGGTATTAGAAGGTGATATGTACCATTATACGGCTGGCAGCACAATCGCTTGGTTTACTCCAGCTACACATGGCATACTGCAGATTTTACTGCAGTAATCACCCAGGTAGGTGTGGGTGTTAGGGCACTTTTCCACCACACCAGGTACCATATGTTTAGTACTTTGTGAAAGTACCAAAAGTACGATACTTCAAGGTGTTGGTTTTCCACCGGCATAAAAACTGGTATTGGCGCTGAATGACATCACAGCACAAGGTGGGGGGTTTTGTACTAAATTCTAAAAATGGTTGTAGTGTATTATAGGGCTGGATGGTAGGTGATATTAACGTCACATGTTATGCACATGCAATTCTTACATCGCTAGTCAGCTAGATTCAAAGATCAGGCTTTTTCTTACTTGCAATTCTGTATGGACATTATAACACAGGGAGTTTTAGTTTTGCTAAAACATTTTTACTCATTTTTACCCCTGTTTTTTTTAAGTTCATAACATTTTTCTCAAGACGGCAGCTGTATTGTTTTTAGTGGCAGGGTATTTGCATAACCAATTCACAAAGAAAGCATTTCACCCTAAAGTTCCGAAGTACCAAAGAAGCACCCCAGTTGGTTTGGCACTTTTGGTACTGGTACTTGCTGGGAAGTCAATAGAAAAGGGAAAGTACCAAAAGTACAGTACTTGGTGCGGGGGACAAGTGCCTTTACACTTACACTGTAGAATTACATCTGATGAGGCGCTTTGGTTATTGACAGATGTTTGAAAATCCAAAGAGTCACAGAATCAGCTGATGTTTCTGTGAAAATACGCATTGGTTTAGTCAGTCACAACGTGATTGCATGTGTCATTTTACTAACACTCAGTTGCATGCCTCGATCTTCTGACGAAGCAGTGATCTGTTCTTCTTATTCTTGCCGGGATTTGGCATCTTCCTGTCTCTTTCCATCCATCTGCACCTTCTCCAGGTTCTCCTCCCGTCAGCCAGGAGTCATCAGTTGACGCGAACCTGCAGAAACTGACACAGCTTGTTAACAAAGAGTCCAACCTCATCGAGAAGGTCCCACCTTTATATCTTTGATCCCACATCGCTTTCCCCTGCATGTCTAACTTTGCAGTGTATTCTCTTCACCTAAATGGACGCTTTCATCTTTCTGACCTGTTTGACCTGTTTGGTGTCAGGGCTTGGGAGATGTGCTGTCAGTGATTTCTAATTCAGCATGCAGTTATTTTATCAAGAGAACATCAGATGCAGTTTATTTTTAACCATGCATCTTTGCAATTATTTTTCAACCATAAACCATCTCCTATTCTGTGAAATATGATTTGAATCATTATCAGGAACTGAAGGTTGAAAGACTCTATCAGAATACAGCATTAGTATTAAAGTATCATGAAGAACATCTAGATTAAATTTGTTTGACCACTGTCACCAGGCTAACTGTGTCTTATCATATGTAGAAATGGTTGCCTTCACCCTATGATACATCATTTAAATGTAATGAGGCACAGCCTGGTCTACAGTATACAGTCCAGAGACGGTTGCCCTTAACTATCCATTGGGTCACGTTCTAGACAATCACCCCATGTTGTGTCCAGAAGTGTGATTGCTTATTGTTTGTCACCCAGTGTGCTGTTCCAGTATAATCCCCCACCATTCCATCTGCAGATGGATGACAATCTTCGCAGCAGCCCCCAGCACAAGCCCCGAGCCCCCCCTGCGAGACCCACCACCTTGTCCAGCCAAAAGAACTCCACACCGGCGTGACCCCCGCCAAATCCGTCACCTCGGGTCTTTGGTGATTCCCCAGCCCAATTCCAAATCACTAGCTCCTAGCCCAGCCACAGACCGAACCTGGAACCTTCGCATCCATGGCACCGCTGATTTCAGAGAGGCATTTTCAGTCGCACGCTTTGAGAGCTAGCAACATATGGGTTTAGGTGTTATCCTGACATCTGAGAGGGTCGGACTCTCATGGTCTCAATACTGGATCTCTATATAACTGCTAGGTTGCTACCCTTAGCACTGTCCTATAGCCAACCAAACATACTCTCAACTGAGGAATCTTTGGAAATCTCACTGTGGTCTAAAACGAGAATTGAATGTTTTAACACTTCACACGGAATGATGTCTTGTTGTTGATTGGAGGAGGAAGAGGAGAGTAGTATGATGATGATGTCTAAAAGAAGGTGTTTTAGGATAAGCAGAAATTCAAGTTTCCTATTGGAGGAATATTTGAAGTTAATAGAAGTTTTGATTTTAAAATATGGGTTTCAAGAAAGAATGTTTTAAGTCGTAAAGGTCCTTTTTGGTCTAAACTCAGAATTAAAACCATAATTTGCCTGTTTCTTCAAAGTATTTTACCAGGAATACTGCAATACTTATGGTATGGAAAATTAATTTTGGTTTGTCCACATACCAGCGCATTGATGGTGATTGCTAACTGAATTCTGCTTTTGCATCTATTTCATAATTGAAATGAGGTCAGTTATGGAAAAACAGCATTTGTATGTGTGTGTGGAGTGGTGCTGAATTTGCACAAAATTTTAACATAAAAGTATATTATATTAAAATGTACTTTATTAGTTATCCTAGAAGGAGCTTCATTATGTACATTTTACCAAGAATTAAATGTTTATTGTAGCATTCATACACATTCATACACATACAGTACTGTAGGTAACATATGTGCCCTTTCTTCATTCTGTTCTTTATTTTAAGGCACTCAGAAGCATTCTTGCATTTAAATGGTTGTTTATGGAGTATTATTGTTTGTTGAACAAAAAGAACAAGCCAGCATAAGAATTTGTACCTAAGGAATTACCTCATCTGATAAGTTACTAAGCAGACTTGAGATATGTGGACCAGGGAGCTGAAGGGCAGTTCCTGCATGGGTACGTTGGCACATTGAATGAAAACCTCAGTGTGCTTACTGATGCTAATTCCTCTGATGTTTTTGTGGGAAATGTCTTTCCCTGTTGATGGGAATTTCAGATGTCTCCAAAATCCCAGTTTATTTCTAATAACTGCATAAGCAGCTGAGTGTACGTTGTCGAGGCTCTTCTATAATGATGTTTTATTTCCGCGTTTTAATGCAATTCCTGACGTCGATTGTATTGCATTTGCAGTTTATTTCACGTGATTTTTGTGGTGAAATACTCTGTCATCTGTCATTATTGGCACAAGAAGTGAACACTGCAGTTTCCATATATGTTTCTTTTAATAAGTGGGATATTTTTCACAGGTAGTTTATTTGCTTGTCTGCAAAATTGACTCTCTTGTCTGCATAAGAAGTACATTAGATCTACAAAATATTTTCATTTTGAAATGCATGATTACATAACTGGAGTCTACAATGGGGTGCTTGAGGCAGTTTATACCAGACATTACTCGGGTCATCTCTCTTAGTTTCATATTGGTGTTCATTAGCGTTCCAGCTGCATGTCTCTCTGTCATATCATTGAGTAAGAGTTTAATGCATTGTGGTACCTGTAGCTTTGAATGTGTTTTCATCAACATCCATACAAAATGAATGGTGTGCATTGTGTAAAAAAAGCACTTTAACTGCTTGTACTGTGATCATTCAGATGAAATATTTATCTCTGACATCTACTGGCAGTTGGCATCATCTTTCCTCCCTGACTTACTAAATATGAATGTAGGGAAGCTGCTAAATTTCCCTGTCAGGCTCAGAGCTTCTG
Source organism: Mormyrus proboscirostris (assembly GCA_026779585.1). Lineage (NCBI taxonomy): Eukaryota > Metazoa > Chordata > Actinopteri > Osteoglossiformes > Mormyridae > Mormyrus > Mormyrus proboscirostris. The sequence goes on along the minus strand of JAODKF010000046.1, from coordinate 26,015,705 downwards.
CCTTGCATTCCACCATTGATACTTTGTGCAGTTTGAGAAAGAAAATTCTTCATTGTGCAATTTGTTTCTGCTTCTATGAATCTTCTTTCTTACGTTTCTGTACATGCACCAGGAACACTACAATGAATCCTTTGACAGTATGATTCGGGAAATTCTGTAGGTTGAAAGAGCAGATATCAGCATCTTTTATTTCCGAATGTTTCCTGGTTTGTTGGCATGAAGAGGTTCTTTTTTAATGTTAAGCTTATTGAGTTGAGTGTGCTGCTTGTAATGCTTTTTCAGCGTTGAGTTTCAGATCAGCAAAAGAGGCAGTTTTTGGATTGTTTCAGTTTTTACTCCCAGAAGTTCTGTATAATCAGGGGCAGCATTAATATTATGACATGCGTATCTGCTGTAGTTATAAAGCCTGTCTATTCAAAAAGGATTTAATACTGATTGCTGAAGTTAAAAATGTGAAGTTTTAAATAATAGGTAAATGCTATGTGAACAATGATGCTACTGGCTTCTTTAGTTTTTCGGCAGCTGTGATTTTTGCTGAACTCTCCACATTTTATTTAAGGCAGAAAAGGACAAACTATAAAGAGACAAATGCTATGTTGATATTGAATTCTAAATTTGATATGTTAATTCTACTGTTTCATTCTGCGGTGACTGAACAGTGTTGCTATTCCCAGGTTAGTGTCATATTTTATTGTACTCTAAGGGTGTTAACAAGGCAGCATGTCATTCGTCTGCTTATATGCAGATTACCACTTTCCAGAATGTTCTCTGTCATGTGCTTACATTGACTGTCCCTAATACGATGGATGTGTGATTCTGTATTTGGTAACCATTACATCCTTTGATGTTGTCTTTCTCTTCTTGCTTTGGCATACAGTCCTTGATATATTCTCCGTAAGCCTATAAAACTGGTCTTTCCCTGTAAATTGAAAATCGGAATTGTATACTTAAGTACTTGAGACAGATTTAGACAATTTGCAGTTAAACCTTAGCTTATAAAAGTCCTGAAAACAGGAGTCTGAAAATTTTGAAGGTGTGGCATCTTAGCATACTGGCACATTGCAGCTGAAAACCATGTAAATGTATATGTGATGATACGCTTCCTTAAAGAGGACTTGCCCTGAATTGAACTTCAGTCAAAGCAGTGAAATATAAAGAATCATTTGCTCATGAACCAGCTACCTCAAAAGCCCCACCCTTTAGAGCTTGATTGAGGCTTGTGCTTGGCCGCCGCCGCCGCATTCATATCAAATTATTGTACTTGTTATATTTAGCTTGCTTATTTATTCATTGTTAAAGTGCCTCTTGAGAAGATGCAATGCTCAGAAACCTTCATATGAAAATTTCTCACGTGAGTTTTTTCATTTTTAAATCCTCCGTTATTTACAGTTTATTTATAATTTTAAAAAAAGAACACATGCATTATTTACTGATGCTCAGTAATGAGATATGAGAAACAGTGGATAGTATGTGTTTACTTCAGTGGACTTTGCAGCAAAAGCGCCTGCTAATTCACTAATACCTTTGTGCTTGCTAATGACCAATTAGGTCTTGTGGGTGCTCCGTGGCTGCTTTTTAGATGGTAAAGGTTCAGTACAGAATAATTTTAACTATTGTTATTTCCAAATCATGGAGCTTCTATGCATGTATGTACACTCTGTGGTCATTTTATTAGGTACCTTTTAGTCTCCAGAACCACTTCAGGGATAGACCAGCATTCAGTAAGTCTCTGCGCAACACTGTTGTACTTTGTTGTTCTTCCTGCATTTATGGCTTTCCCATTAACTTTATCGAGTCCTCTGAAGGCCAGACAGCTTTTTGTCTTGCACAGAACAGCCGCTGACTGTTTCTTTTCTGTTTATCACACCTTTTTCTGTAAACCCTAGGCCCTGTAGTGTGTTAAAATCCCAAGAAACGGGGTTGTTTCTGAGACTCTGGAAGCGCCACCTCTAGTTCCAACAATCACACCGCTTTCAAAATCACTCAGACCACGCACATTGGCTGCTCTGATGCTGAGCCAGACATTGAATGAACCCTTTGATACTGTCCCTTTGCTGTATGTATTCAGCTGCAGCTAGATGGTTCCCAGTCTGTATTAATGACCTGGCGTTACCTAATAAACTGCCGACTGAGAGTGTGTGAGAGAGGTCATATGGTGCTTATAATGCAGGTCGTCCTCTTTTCATGCAGCATACCCTAGATATGCACCTAATATGCACTAGAGGAATTATGGAATTTATATTAAAGAAACACTAAGTTGTCTATGTTGTTACCAGCTTAGACACAGACAGTTATTCTGTATGGCAATATTATGCAGTCTTTCTCAGTGCACCGTGTTTGACCTCATAACAACTTGCTGTAAACATGCATTTTCCATTGTGATTAAGTTAGAAATGTTAAGGAGCCATTCTTTTTATAGTACCTTTTTGTCAAATTTAATTGGTATTTGAATTATTATGAATGCTGGATGATAAAATTGTACATTAAAAGAGAATATATATAAATAATATATTAAACATTTGAAACCAGGTGGTACAGTATGTTTCCTTTTAAATGCATGTTGACTGTATTAATAAAATCAAAGCCTGCTGTATTTTCACTTCTGTTATTTGAATTATAGCTTATTGCAGTAATGTGCATAGAATTTGCAGTTCATATATACCTACATATAAATTGCTTTTCAAAAAAGATAAATTAATATCATATTAATGCAGTTTGCTTGGTTTTCTTGACTTTTTACCCCTTAAAAAATATACACAAGGCGTTTATGTTGGCGTTCCAGCATGTTGTAGTGTCTGTCTGGCCCAAAACAGTTACGTAAGGTGTCCAGCTACATGGTCACATGCTAGCTATTAACTTCTTGGTAATCAAATGCACATTGGGAGATGTTTGCATAGATGCCTAATGGAAACAGTGAAGGCGAAAGAAGAGACCTTTTTCTCCTTTCCCGAAATGAAATTGTTTAAAAAAATAAAAAAAAAAAACTGGATCACAAATCGTCTGAATGAACAATTTCCTCTGGAAAAACGATGGTGTGGGGCAGGTCCACATGCCACCACAGTGTGTGATGTGGTTAGAGTATTTTTCCATAGATGGCGACTTCCAAGAAGGGCACCTCCTTTTTCTGCAATAAGTAACAAAATAATGTCTTTTCCAGTGAATACCTGCCATCCAAATACAATTAAAATTGGTCATGCCAAATACCAGTTTAACTTAGCCCAGTTTGCAGTGGCTCAGTCTGTATTAAGCACTTGCGTAACCGTCTGGTGCCACCTAGCAGGATGCATGCCAGCTCTGTCACATCATCACATCTGCAGAAGGGATTATGGGCCTCAGTCTGCCCAGCATCCATGATGTGCTCGTCACTGACAGCCACTCATACCTTGACTGTCACTTTGTCCCTCTGGTAGGTGCTTCAGGCCACTGGAGATAAGAGCATCAAGATTTCAAGACAATGGTTTCCCACATGCCATTACACTCACAAACAAACCATCCAGAACTTTTGACATAATGATCTGCTTTCGTGCATTTTTTTGGTATATTTTGTATGTTTCTAAACTCTGGAAGGTTATTTTTGCACTACTGTACATGTAGCATTTATTTCAAAACAGAAGCATCTGCTATATGAATAAATGTAAACATATTTACCTGCAATGTTGTTTAAAAAGATTGCAGCACTAATAAGCTCATCTTTAAGATTGGGGAATCTGCCAAATTGACTCGAGGTTGCTAGTGTCAGACCTTAAGAAACCAGACCTGGATTCCACTGCTCTGGCTAATTACAGACCTATGTATAATCTTCCATTTTCTTCCTAAATCTTAGAAGAAGTAGTTGCTAGTCAGGTATTTCTGTTCTTGCAAAAATAACCATTAATGAAATGTTCCAGTCAGGGTTTAGGCCAAATCACAGCACTGGAACTGCACTAGTGAGTATCATGATTGACTTGCTTATGGCTGATGATGATGCTGGGTGCGTATCCCTGTTGGATCTGCTGAATCTAAGTCCAGTATTTGATACTGTTGACCCTAACATTTCATTGGCAAGGTTAGACTCCTTGTCTGGTGTTAAAGGGCAGGCACCAGTTTGGTTCCGCTCATACGCAACTGACCATCACCAGTTTGTTCAAGTAAAAACCAGAGTAGAGGTATGGTGTCCTCCAAGGTTCTGTCATGAACCCACTACTGTTCACATTATATATGTTGCCCATTGGTGATATTATTAGAAAACATAGTGTGAGTTTTCATTGTTATATAGATGACACTTAGCTGTTCATATCTGTTATGACAGATGAGTTTCCTTAGTTGTTAAACATTGAGGAATTTTTGGCTGAAGTTATGAGCTGGATGGCCAGTAACTTCCTTCTGTTAAATCCTGACAAAACCAGGAAAACAAAGGACAATGCTCTCACTTCAGGACGCAAAAAAACTAGTATGCACATTTGTAACTTCTAGACTGGACTGGTGCAATGGTCTGTTGGTTAGGTGTACCTCTGCATCATTTAATAAACTCCAGTTGGTACAGAATGTTGCAGCTAGAGTCCTAAGAAGGACCAAGAAACATGTGCATATCATTCTGGTATTGGCCTCATGCCATTGGCTCCCAGTTAGGTCTGACATCGACTTCAAGGTACTACTGCTTAGCTATAAGGCACTGAAAGCTCTAGCGCCAGAGTATATTAGCAGTTTACTGGTTCCATATAACCCCTCCCCGATTGCTTCACTCTCAAGGGGCGAGCTACTTGGGGGGGGGGCCTAGAGTGGAACGATCATCATTTGGTGGTACAGCATTCTGTTACTGGGCTCCAATGATATAGAATACTAGCAACGTGTTGTTGGAGTTCTGCTCAGGGATCCCTCATACCTGAGTTCCCTCCCTAAGCTGCCGGAGCCTCCTTATATCCATAACAACAAAGTACCTCATAACATAACATTTTTTTGTCACTATTTTGTTAATGCATTGTTCAGTTCTCGGACTTGGAGCTCCTGATGGTGGACATTTCTCTGCCTGCCCAGCCAGCCTCACCTACTTGCTGCTGGACCGCATCACACCTCCACACTGCTGAAAGAAGCACCTTCGGCATTAATGTCTGACTTGTACATAATTTTACTTTATAAACTGGGACTTAGCTATTTTGGACTTCCTCTGCCAGCCCCTGGAGGATGGGCTCCACCTCCCAAGGCTTCTTCCTTCTACAGAGCTTTTCCTTGCCACTGTCACTTCTGGCCCGGCCTCTGGATGCATTGGGCAGGGATAATATAAAGGGCTTTGAGACATTATAATACTGTGAAAATCTGCTATGTAAATACATTTTAATTGAATATTTGGCACCTTGCACTGTAATGTAAGGCTGAGTGCTTGAATGGAAATGTGTTTAAGTGAAATTTGAGGCTTCGGTGTGGAATCTGAGTGCTATACAAGTACTGTAAGAGTGTTGCAGCAGGACCTGCCATTCTTCATATGTGTGACGAATTTGGCCAATAAAGTTTGAGTCTGATGCTGAATAGAAATATAAGGAACATTTGAAGTTACAGTACAGGTGTCTTGGTATGTATATTACTGAGATTATCACAAGACTGGGTGTGGTTTGCTGATTGGTCTGGCCTCCCAGCTGTCTGAAAATAACCTGTGGTATTCTAGTTTCCATTTTATGATAGCTAATCTGCAGCCTGTGTTGACTGCACTGTGAATAGCACAGGCTGTTCATAAATATGGCTTGGAAGATGTTCTTGCACATTTTCTTCTGTCTGTTTGAAGTTGAAGTTTATTGTCATATGTACAAAGTACAGCGCACAGAGCTAAATGAAATTCTTACTTGAAAAACCCTCCCTCACAGACAGATCACAAGACACGATACACAAGAGACATAGAGACAAAGTGCAGCATCCTGGATGCGATTCCTGTGCATCATAGGGCTGACTACTGGAATTCCTATCAAACAAACAATGTTCTAAGCATTCAAGATCAAATAACACTTGAGTTTATCCTCATGTTTTGTTATATGAAACGCTCTAAAAGTACTGTTTTGTACCACTATGTCACCATAATTAATACCAGGTGACAAGCTTGAACTGGCTTTGTGCTTTATTAGTTAAAATGGCATTTGTGTACATAGGATCTACTGTAAGAACTGCCGGTGCTGTAAACTAGGAAGGTGATTACATTATAAAGTGTCTAGTGAATTTCGACATGGCTAGATTATTGCTTTCTCTTATAGCCATTGCATTTAATGAGATGCTTGCTAAGCTGTGAAACTGGAGAGGCAGGTGTGTCTGTGGATGGAAAACTATGCCTCCAAAACTTGCCCAGTAGTTCCTTTCAATGAAAAGCACTGTAAGCCGGACTTTAGCTGACCAATTACAGACTTTGATTCATTTCAAGGTTTTCAGCAAACATTGTAATTTGTTTTGGCCCTGACCAAAGAGGTAAGACTTTCTAATTTCAAGAGTGAAACAGGAAGCACCTTTTCCCCAGAAATGGAAACTTCGGCTTTGGTGCCGCTCACCAACACAGGCCAGAATTACTGCCCGGATTCCTGGATGTCCATGTTGTGGTGCTGCATCCTCCATCCACACCCTTGTGTGAAACCATTGCGTATAAATCACAATACTGTCTCTTTGTCAGGTAGTGATTCCTTCTTCCTTTTATGGTTACCATGGTTACTGCCCCAATTGTGTACATCCTGGACTTTTGACTGGAGTGTAGTGGTTTGCTGTGGAATAGTGTTTCTGTACCCAAATGTAAAACACCCCTCTTTACCTAGTTTGTGCAATATAATTATTAAATTTAAACAGCTTCAGTTTCATATGGCTGACATAAAGTGTAGCTTTTTTTTTACTGTTTTATAGTACAGTAGGTATTTATTAAACTTATAGGCTGCACAGATGGTCATATAAGGACACCTAGTGGCAAAAGAAAATTCCTGAATTTGTGTGGGGAAACCACCTTTAAATCACCTTTACTCACTGGCCTCAGCAGTAAAGCAGGAATGCCATATACTGTATATTCAATATGAAAGTCATTATGCAAAAGTATACAGCAAATAAACCTGGAAGCCAAAATATGTAGATTTATAACAATTGTGATTATGCTTGCGGTAATATTCTGCTAAGTATCTATAATGTAATGTAAATGAGTGAACCAGGCTTAGGGAACATACTATGTTGGAAGTCAAAGTATTTTATGATTTGTACAGTAGCAGGCTACCCTGGTATTGTAGAAAAATGTAAAAGTGTCAAACGCACATCTGTCTGGTCACTTAAGCAAATAAATACGATGTAGATAAAAAGAGCAGGGAACGAGGTAACTAGCTGAGCAAGCTGAAAATTTCAGGAGCGGCTGTGACTCAGATCCAGGAAAGCATCACATCACTTTACGGTATTTTATTCCACCTAATCAATCGGATGTTAATACAGTTAAATATTGTACATTTATGATAATTATACACCATGTTAAATATCTTAACAAAAAAACAAAAAAACTGCTTGTGAGAGTTATTTCAAAAAAGCACAAACAAAGTTTCAAACTACTCGTTCTACCGATAGGCCTGAAACAATCATATGAAATTAATATCACGGGAGGTGGGGGATATGTATGCACAGCCTGTTGTACAAGAGTTCATCATGCACATCGTCCACAAAAATAACACAGTTTGTGCATTAGTGTGGGAAGTGCTAACGTTCAACTAAAATGACTCAATAATCAAATAATCAAATTAGCACAAGAAAAAGAGGCTTGCAGTTGTGTTTTTAGGGCGACATCACTTGAAAAACATAGATTTCTTTAAAGTCAACAAGCTAACAAAGCAACACTATTTTGAACAATTTATTGAAGATATTCCTGGTATTAGCAAATAGGCTTTAAATGCATTTACCTGAATAAGTGAAATGGATAAACTGTTGATCTGTTGGCCATCTGCATTTATACAGTATAGGGGGTTTGCTCATGAATCACACAGAGCCATCAAGGGAGCCTGCTGAATGTGACATGGAGCACATTGACATTTTTGCTAACCAGCTGTAAGTCAAAGACCAAATTTATCAGCTGATTATCACGCTATATGATAAAAAAGAAATTGTTTTTTTCAATAAAAAAACTATTGCTGAACCAAGCATTTTCCTGTTTTTATATGTTTTCAATACAAATGAAAACGCAAAAAGAGCTTAATCAAATATAAAATTGGCAATAGTTTATTAAACATTTATCAGAAGCTGGTAAGTTATGCCAGCTCATCATCTGACTCTGAGTTCCAGATAAGAAAGATAAGAAAGATAAATAAATAAGCAAATAATACATTTTTTGGCTTTCAGTGCCTGAAATTGAGCACCTAAAAATGGGCCATTTAGTGGCCATGAAAGGGGGAAAGTTAGGAAGACTCCTTGGGGTCCTGAGAGACAGGGGACATAAAATATCTGGAACATAATTGGATTGGTCTGGGTTAGGGTTATGATATGCTGTCCTGGTGCCCAGAATCTCTAGGGGCACCACTGTCCACAGTGCTAGGTTTTCTGGCCCCATGCCCTGGAGACCCAGGAATAAGGTAACCAGCAGGGTGTGGGGCTGCTGAGTGGTTGAGCAGCTCCAGGAAGTGGTTCACAAAAAAAGACAGGGTTGGAAAACCAGAAACAGGAAGCAGGACCCAGGAAAAAGGAAGTGGTGCTGAAACACAAAAACAGAATATCCACCACAAACCTGAAAACAAAGCACCACCAGATGCAGAAGTCCAGCTAAGCAGGACCAGAAAAAAGGAACAAGATGCCAGCTAACCAGGAGCAGAAACCAGAAAATGGACACTGTCCATCAGGAACCATCAGGAATCCGAATCGCAAAGCTAGAGAAAATGCCGGCAACCGAAAACACAAGAGTAAAGCACAACCTAAACACAGCCCCATACAACTAGACTCTACACCAAACAAAGCTCTACAACCTACACTCAAAAGACAATGACAATGTTAATGTTTAAACAATAGCAATGACAATGTTAATGTTTAAACAATAGCAATGACAATGCTTTACTTTAAACAAGATTCAGAGCCAGTACCACTAGATCAGCAAGATCACACAGACCAGGCTCTATTATCTGATTAAAAATTCAGCATAGGTGTGACAAGAGTAGCTTAAAAAATGTCCTTCCAAATTATCCAAGTTCAAAGTGTTTAAATAATGAAAACACAGTTCAAAGCTGAATGGGAAAATGAATTACCCCTATTAACAATGAGCTGGCTTAAAAATGTAAAAGGAAAATGTGCATACAGTCCGGGAATAAATATATTTAAAAATCCAAATGGTATCCAATGCATTAATTTCTTAAATAAAGATGTTTGCAAATTCAAGCACACAACTCATTACAGCTCAGATCATTTAGAATTGGATGACAGATTGTCTAAATAAGAAGGAAATCTGACAATACGAATGCAGATGGCTGCCCTTATAGTCACTGTCACACCCTGCGGCCATCACACATCGCCACACAGACCCGCTGGATCTTCCACATGGTGCCCTGACCCCCGCAGCATCCGGCCAGCACCAACCTTTAAAATGTCCTGAAAAAATTCCCTAAATGCTGCTTCTCGCCAAGTACTGCACGATGTGCACTTTTCTCATTTTTTTTCACAACTAACATAAATAACTGAGAAAACACAGTATTTTCTTTCAGGATATGCAAATATGCTTTTTGAAAATAGAATACAAATTCACCAGATTCACTGTCTGTAAACCCTTATATACAAAGCTTTTCTAAATATCTAACTAAAAGCACATTGCCTTATGTCTTTTGAGGAAATGTAGTGCATTCGTGCACTATGGGTAACAAAAACTACACCGTGTTCAGTTTAAAAAATGAAACTGTCCTTAATACTAGTTATTTACTAAGCTTTATAGCTAAAGTGCTCTAACATATTACAGACTGTGAGTAATGACACAAACGAATGGAAACAGAAATTTAGAACAGGGAAAACTATTTTTTTCCCCTTCTTTATTTTCTTGGGTAATAGAGACCCAAACAGTCCATCCAAGCTAGTGGGGTGGACGGCCGGGAGGGCTAGCAGTGCTTGGCAAACTCAGGCACCTCCAGGGCCGCGTGCAGGGCCAGGCTGCCAGGCTGTTCCAGCACCAGCGCCGGGTGGCAGGCCCGGGCGTACGGGAGCAGGGAGGAGCCCAGGAGCTGCCCGCTCTCGCAGTTGAAGAAGGACAGCCTCCCACGGGTGAAGTCCAGCATCGTGCCGATCCTGGTGGGGGCCACCGCAGCAATGATGTTAGTCTGCAGGCTGTCGTGGAGGAGCTCAAAGTGGCAGCTGGGGAGGTGGGGGGAAGGTGAGAGGAACACACACGTCACATGACTGCCCTGTGATGTCAGGTGACCATCACCTGCAGTCGCCTGACTAACATTATCAAAATTCTTCTGTTTTTCTCTTTTGCTCTGCCTTAAATCTCTTCATTCTTCCCTAAAAGCTACATCTGTTTTTATGACCCAAAATTCTTCCCGGTTCCAATACTGAAAGGGTCATTTTGTCCCCAAAACTCCAATAAAGTCCCCTATTCCATCCTCCTATCCACATCTTGCATGGATCTGCTCACCAACTCTTTATGGTGTTTAAAAGAATGAGTCATTCATGATTAACTTTAAATGATTCATTAAGAAGTTAATTACAAAGATCGCATAACTAAAACTGACTGGGTTTCATTACATATTACACTACAAAGCCAAATGTTCCTTTAACAGCATGGCTAATATGGGAATATTTTAAGGAATTTTACAAATATAACTGCATAAATACAGTGACCAATAAGACCAAAGACAGTACCTGTCTGATGTGGAAATGCAGTGAAGGCACCAGGAAGAGCTGTTCTCCCCCAGTGGGCTGTAGTGGAGCGTGGAGTCATAGGTCACGCCAATCTTGTAGGCTTTGCAGTGCGACACTGACGTTTCCCAGTAATGGTATCCTCGTGGGGGCAGGACCTCTCCCAAGATTCCCGGATACCTGAGCATGTCCCTGGCAGCATTATCACTGAGAAGACGTGCAGTGCCCAATACAGCAAGATGTGAGGTATGAGTTTAGGGAACTCTTACCTGCCTGCACCCATCTGGGCAAAGGCCTCGTCACGCCAGTGCACAGTGTTCATGTCTTTGGACAGCTCCAGTGCCGGGTGGCCAGTGTCCTTCAGCAGGTGGAACCTGGTGCCTGGTGGTGGGGGATCCAGTGACAGGGTCAGTAACAAACAACAGCCTCTAATCTGACTGTGAAAAGATAAAATCTAAAGACATTTTTCCCAAAGATAACGATTCCAAATATGTCAGCAGAGTGAAAAGTACAGCAGTGAAAGCAATCAGTCTGTAACATTATATCAGTCAATTCTTTAAGGAAACAATATTGATGACAAATATTGATGACAAAATATACATTCCCAGTTAAAACAATTTCAAAGAAATCAACATGTGCAACTATTTACATTCCCTTGAAAACTGGTCTATTTGTACCTTTCCATTGTTAGAAATTCTGCGGCACAGATTTTGACCACAAAATGTGATGAGGTGAAATATTTTACGTGTTTCTTCAAAATGATTCAACTTAGTTATTTTGATTTGCTTCAATTCCTTCTGTGTCTTCTACAGTATGTATTCATTTTTAATATACTTTCTGATGTAGGCTATCACATGGTGCTATAGTAACTGCTACAATGGTAATGATCTTGCTAATCTTAACATGCGTGCATTTGTTACGTTCCTCGTAGATCCTTGTTATGAATGTGGAAAAAAAGCATGAAACACGAAGAAGTGCTCTCAATCGAGGCACTGACTTTGGTTCTAGGGTGCAGTGTGCAGTTGCTATGATGGAATGACATCATGAAAATTTTTACTGAGTATTTTAAAACAGAAAAAATGGGCATTGATGTGAGGAGCGCAGAAATAAATAAATACCTGGTCAATGAAAGTCTGAACACTAAATGTCAGACTTAAGACTTTACTGGTTGGTTTAGTGAGCCAGTGGGTCTGGCTGCAGTGCTGTGCAGTACCTCTAGTGGAGATGAGAGTGGCTTCACTCTGGTCACTGGTTCCAGCAGTGTTCACTGCTTTTATGTAGAACAGGTAGCTTTCATTTGGCTGCAGGAGCACCTTCTGCTCACAGCTTCTTATGCCAGAGATGGACCTTCACAGGAGAACATGGCGCTCATTAAAAACTCAGGCAAGCCACAGGGTACGTTGTAATCCAATCCTTTACTGTCAAGCTAAAGAGAAATATTATAAACATGGCATTTAACTAAATATCAGCCAGGGAAGAAAGATTTTTGAAATACAACACAAAGGAATTAACTTATTATAGGAGGTAACGGAATAATGGCAAAAGGAATCTAAGGAAAATGGAGTGGAGCAATAGAATAAAAAAATTACTAATAAAATGCTCAATTTAGAGATATTTGATGAAACTGATCAATGATGGAGAAAAAATCTACATTCTTAGTAAGGATGTAAAACTTTTTCTGTGTGTTTTTCACATGTTGGTATTTTTGCCTAAGAGACTGGGACTTGGAGAGAAAAGGAAAAGTAAATGTTCTAATTCCAAAAACTAACATTTAAATAATATGGATGAAAGCCATACAGTAACATTTAGCATAAAACATGTGGGCTGTAGTCATGAATCTGCAAGGTGCTTTTCTCAGAGTAACCTTTGTACACATTTGTTTTGCTCATGTTTGTTTGTTGCACATCTCGCTCACTGTGTGGCCATGCCAGGTGGGCGTGTACTTGTAGAGAGCTCCGCCCACCTGAGGCCCTCGCCCTCGCAGGCATACTGGCGGCAGTATTCCAGCGTGAAGCTCTCTGCAGTCTCTGGGTAACCGGGGCTCCAGCGGATGATGGCTGAGTCCCAGCACACCGTGCAGCGCTCCGTCTCGATGACCGGCACGGAGGGGGCTGCGGCATGGGACAGTCACTCGCTCAGAGTACAGAAACACTAAAACAAACACTATGCTGTATTGCTATAAGAACATAAGAACTATACAAACGAGAGGAGGCCATT
>JAODKF010000046.1:25968742-26002591 GCA_026779585.1 Mormyrus proboscirostris | reverse complement strand
TCAGCTACCTTTATTTCAGTAGGACCCATAAAATACCTGTACTTTATATTTCTGCTCCCTACATGGAGCACCTTGCATTTGTCTGTAGCTGCTGAGCTATGAACTACAGCAGCTACATTCATTATAAAGCAAAGTTCAGGTAGCTACCAAAATAAATGAATCAACTACCCAAAGTATCTCAGAGTCACCAGAACTGATTAATAACCTTCCATATTCATACATACGGTACTTATTTGATAAAAACTACTGCTTTTTTCCTGATTCAACAAATAACAAAAATATCAATAGCATTTGCTTTCTATAGAATGACGCACAATCATCCTTGACCTCTAACTATATGTCTATCTATCATCATTTTCTATTGAGATGCATTTTTGATTATTTCTTCAGCATGGATTTCTGAAAAATGTGCCACATTGTTAGATTATTTGTGAACATTTTCAATAAGATGAAAAATGAGCTTATTATCACAGTATCACGCTACACTGGGAAGCACTAATCTGATTTCTGAGTCGCTTGGGTCAGGCTTTTACTTGATTTAACATTTATAAGTACAAAAATAGTTCCACAATAATTATTCTTTTGTTTCACCAAGTTCAGCTGAAGAGCTTCCATGAGCAAACAGCAGTGTAATTACCTTAGGTGGGAGCTGAATACAACATATAATCCAAGCAAATATAGTGTGATTTTTCTCAGAACTATGTTCAAAATAGTTTAAGCAAACTAAGCAAGTTAATAAATCAAAATCCGACTTAAGAAATGAATAAGTTATAGAGACAGAGTGTGCACTGACCAGTTCTGAAGGTGAGCTTCTCGCTGGGAAGGCTGCAGCCTGTGTAATTGACAACCATGACCCAGACCTTGTAACTCTTATCAGGGTCCAGATCCTCCAGGGAGCAGTAGCTCTCTTTCACCGTCACTCGGTACTCTTCTGTTAGAGCTGAGATCAAAGCCCCACACCAACAAGAAGCGATCAAGATCTTCATTTAATTATGACATGCTCTATATGATTTCTGCTTCTGGTTCCATCCTATTTCGAGCTGAATTTTCTGATTCTGCATCCTAAGTATAACTCAGACAACACCCATCCATTTCTGCACCCACTTGTCCTATTCAGGGTCACAGGGGGTCTGGAGCCTACGGGCACAAAGCAGGGAACAACCCAGGATGGGGTGCCGACCCATCGTAGGGCACAAAGCAGGGAACAACCCAGGATGGGGTGCCGACCCATCGTAGGGCACAAAGCAGGGAACAACCCAGGATGGGGTGCCGACCCATCGTAGGGCAAAGCAGGGAACAACCCAGGATGGGGTGCCGACCCATCGTAGGGCACACTCACACATCTATAAGAAATCTGGAAACTCCAATTAATCTCGGCATGTTTTTAGATTGCGGAGTAACACTAGAGTACCCAGAGGAAACCCCACAATGACGGAGGCAGGACAGGCAAACTGCACACACACAAAGCCATGGCAGGGACATGAAGGCAGATCCCAGAGGTTTAAGGCAACAGCGCTAACTACTGTACCCCAACACCTCCCTCACTTACTCAACAAAAATAGCTTTATAACATTAAACACATATTACACATATATATAAAAAAACATATCATAGTTATCACACTACAGTAATTCAACTTTTAATTTATGTGATTGCCTTTGTTTATGCCATGGCGCTATAAAGGCATTTGGGTGATTGAGAGACATACCACATAAATGTATGAATTGTACTGCAGTCATAGACAGCAGAACAGTACCGGTGTTTTACTTGGGTTTTTATTACATTTGTCACGATACAGATTTATTGTGTATCCCTGGGGACTATATAGGCCAAAGGAACTTTACTAGAAGTGACTGCTGGACATTTGTTTTGTGACAGGGAGCTGACCAGAGAGTAAGTTGTGTAAAATGTGAATGTAAATACCTCCTTGGGGCTCCTCCATGCAGTACACCTGGAAGCAGTCGATGACATCCCCTTCATTGACTTTCCAGTAGACTGTGACAGAGGTACTCGTGGCAGAGTTTGCCTCTTGTGGTTGCAGGTGGGGCTTCTGAGGGACTGGGGGTGGGGGGGGGGAGGCAGGCAAATAGACTTATCAAACTGCAGTGACGTTTATATAAGTCATTTCCCCCCGATTTTTATAAAAACAGAACGAAGGAGGGACACGGTAAAATATGCCGAATACTCCATCACAGATGAAGTAATAAATGTTAGTCCTATTTGGACAAAAATGAAATAGCGTTTAGACAGTTTTAGTTATTTATACAAACTATTTCATTTCAAAGACTGAGGAGGAGAATTCTCAGATATTTACAGGTAAAATAATACGTAACACGAGAGCAAGGGTCAAAGCATTAATGATTCAAATCCCTCTGAGTCTGGTCAACAACTTTATCCAAATGCCTAGCTATTACGCTAGTGTTCAGGATAAATCTGCATGCGATAAATCACAGAAGCATGCAAATGCTTAAATGCATTTTGCGGAGATGCATATTTGGAAGTGTGACTGCTAACTTACTTGCGATGCCTTCAAGTTCCTTGGGCCTACACCCGGAAGCGTTCTTAGAATAGTCCTCAAACATAGGGAAAGCACTGGGGGTAAGTTCAAGAGACAAGCAGGATTCCAAGGCTGAGGTCAGCCTGCCAACACAGACAACATCATCCTTTCGCACAGTGTTTCAGTAACTTGTGAATTCTTAGAGAACTGCATTACTCCAGCCTCTCATTGACAGATACAGCTTTAAAAGGACATCTTCATGCCATCAAATAAATACGTAAAACTGAAAAATTATCAAGAACTGTAAACTACATTTTTGCAATTATTTTTTTCATTGGAAAAAAAAAATAAATCAGCATTTTCAAGCAAGTACAAAATGTCTATCAATTTTCAAAAATTTTTTTAATCACAAAGTACAGGTCATTAATTTCACTCAAGGTTTGTTTTTGATTAGTTGAATAAATACAAATGGCAAGCGAGTTAAAATTTCAGGTCGAGAATTAACTCAGCAACCAGGGGATGTAAGATACGCATATTTATAATATCTGCGCCAGAGTTAAGTGGATCTGGATCCATCAACATGCTGAACAGGAAATCAAAGCAAATATCATTTAGTTACCTCTCACTGATGTCTGCAGATGACTGTAGGGAGAACAGAAAAGAAAAAAATAATTCAAATAAACTGATGATTTTGGCATTATTGAAGCTGTACAGGACAGGACAACCCTGATTATACACTTGCAAGAAACAAGACAGATATAGCAACAGATTATACATATTAGGTCAGCACATATAATAGCTATATTTGGCCCTCATAACAGCCTGCATTCATTAGAACATGGATTCCACAAGGTGCTGAATGAGCACTACGGTGAGTCCTGTGGTGGTTGCAAATTTCCTGAAGGTTCATCTCTGTTCCAGTTCTACAGATGCTTAATTATATTGCATTCATAGACTAGTAAGGTCACTGCAGTAAACAGCATTAATTAACGTTAACCATTAATCTTCCAGAACAATTCTCGCTTTGCTGAAGATTATTCTTCTGGAAATTTTTCAGACACATGAAGATTCCCGGTCAGTAACAATGTCCAGATATCCTCTGTCAATCAAACAGCCCTTCACTTCAAAGAACCAATGACTTCTCACAAAACACAATGACCAACATATTACCACCTGCCTATCCTGCTGATCAATGGCCAGTACAATCAATCCTACTTCTTTTTCACTGACAACTGCAGTTCAGACTAGGTAATCCAGCTGAAGTGAGGCAGGTTTGGGTCTGACCAGTACTTAGATGAGAGACCAGCTAAGAAAGCTAGGTTGCTGCTAGACGAGGTCTTGATGTGGCCAACAGGTTAGCCCATCCTGTGGTCTACGTGGACACTGTGCTGTAAAAATGATGCCATCCTTCACATGAGACATACAGCTGAGGTCCTGACTCTCTCTGGTCATAAAATATCCCAGGGCATCATTTGAAAGAGTCTACCTATACACCTATTTATCCATCCACACACACACACACACATTGTATATAGTATGTTTAAAGCTATTTTTTTCTGGGTAGCAAGTGCATATTTGTGCAGAAAAAGCACTAAGTTTATCATTGGAATATATGCAAATTAATAAATACAATATATAGCAAGAGGAATTTCTTCTGTTCTCCAAAAAGCTACTGATATCTTGTTGAATGGCTGTAAAAGCATGCCCCCTGTCATCAGGCTAGTGTGTATTCTGTCTTTGTTTTGAATGTTTTCATTTCAATAATATTTATACTGTTAAAATTAAAACGTTAACATTTTTAACCCAATTGTAAGTTAAATATTTTTATTATTATGTTCGAGGTACAGGGGTAGGACTGCCCATAGTTTGGGCGAAAGGGTAAGTTAACTAGGCACGGTATGATCCATCTACCGGCATAACTCCTGCCCCCAGTTTGTTAATTATTACCGTAATAGTTTAACCTGCACTGAATATCGGTATCTGCAACACCAACCTTGTGTTGTAATAAGCAAAAGAAAAAAAACTGACATCCTATTTGTCGTTCATTTTTTATAGCGCATCCAAAAGTTGCAGAAATTCAGCTCTCTCCAAACAAAAAACGATGGATCACAACAACATTAATGTGTCGAAATTGGCATGAAAACTTTCATAGAATAATGTTGTTCGGTTTTTGTGTGCAAAAAAAAATCGGACTCGGTGTAAAAAAGTCTTAATGCTGCATTTTTTAGATTAAGCTAACCCACCTATGCTTGGAAACTTCCTGATTTGGCTAAAAACTATTTTAAAGTGTGTTTCAGCCTCCTAAGATACCGTTTCTTACTTACAGAGACAAAGGCAAGTTCATCGGGCACTTCGACTTCATTAGCGTTCTTTTTCAGGGTTTCCTTTGCTAAATCGATCTTCTCCTGGAACCCGACAATCTGGTCATAAAGCTGCTCCAGCTTGACCTTCTTTTCCTCCTCTATACTCTGGGACATTTCATTGTACTGGTCCATCACCAGCTTCATCATTCCTTTATTTTGTTCATCCAGAGACTGCTCGCATGTTTTAAAGTGTTCCTGCGAACCACAGGGGGAAAAGTACAATTATTTAGATACAATCACATGAGAAAAATGTATCTAGTTTCTTATAAGAGATCCTGGATAGGAAACAAGACTATCTGGTGACATTTTACATTAATTGCACCTTCCTAATACCTTTATAATGCATTTTTGTAGAACTTTTAGTGCACCTTCATAATGCATTCATAGAACATTCACAAGCAGTATGTAAATATACCTATATTAATAACATTACACGATTACATAATTAGAATGTTTATTATCATATAATGTATATATAATGTATGTTATAATGCATAACATTAATAACAGACATTATATGATAATAAACATTCTAATTATGTAATTGTGTAATGTTATTAATATATATTAAAGCTGCTAAGGTATACTTACCTGCTGCTTGTGAATGGTCTATGAATGCATTATGAAGGTGCACTGAATGTTTTATGAATGCATAATGAATGTGTCATAAAGATGCAATTACTGTAAAGCATTACCAAATAATTAAAACACTTACTTCTACTGTATTGTATGCCATCTCTAGCTCGGAGACCATATCCTCAATCTTTTCTGATCGTTCTTGTAACACAGAAATCCACTCACCAAGTTTGCTCTGGAAGCAAAAATCAGCCTTTGTCATCTGAGTTTACTGCAATGAGGTCTGAATCATCAAACAGAATCCACTAAAATAGTTGCACTCTGCTCCTGAGAGTAAGTGCAGGAAGGTGTGTCAAATTGCTATTGCATGCCAGCGTGACACCCCTGAATCCTCCAAATGTACCCTGAGAGTGCTACATGAAATGCCTTCAGTTCCAAGGTGTTAGCACTGAGCCAGGGGCAAAACCACCAGCCAAAGATTAGGGGTCAGCATCAGAATCTAAACAGTCAACCCAGCGCACGGTACCATTTTCAGCGCACGTGGTGTGAGGCCGCCCTGGATATTTTTAACCTCTTGAGATCAGAGAGCACATGCTGTCTTGGTCACTCAGCTACCCTAATTTCAATCTGGGCCATACCAATGAGAGCGACAGAGGGGTAACTTTGTGGACAGGCATAGCCGACGTACCATTCAACAGCCCTCCACCATCTGGCACATTAAAAAAGCAAAGCTTATGTAAACAGTGCAGGATTTAAAGGTCTAACATTAACGGGCACCTTCTAAAAAAAAAAAAGAGCAAGTTGAGGGAGGCGTAAAAATAATTTCCCCCCGGGGATCAATAAAGTTCCATTATTATTATTATTATTATTAACCACTCTGTTAGAAGCTCATAGAGCACCACATTCTAAAAACATGTATTTAAAATATATTTTTTTTATGTTCCATGCTATGCATAATGTGTTTATTCCTCTATGATATCATCATAGAATATTTATAAATTTGTAATATATTACAGTTTCTTTCATTAATTGATTATTCATATAAATGCATTCTACGCATGCATGCACTTCTGTTTCCGTATTACGTAATGAGACAAACAACGCACACTGCAAATGAAAAAAGATGCACCAAAAGCAAGCCTGCATTTCGCTTCGGTTTGGCATAAGATCGTAATGCTCCTGTAGAAATGACCCAGTGCTGACAGACGGTTCTTACAGCATCTCATTATAGGCCCAAGCGTTGAGTGGGAGTTGAGGTATGTGACACACAGATGCCAAACCCACCCATGTGGAATTGCGTTTCCCAGAAACACCATCGTGTCGTGCTAAGGCTGTTTTCGGTGAAAACGGCTTGACTGACATTATACTCTTCCATGTACACTGTATCATTGCTGGGTTTGACACCGTTCCTTATCATGCTAGCAATATTGCAGGAGAGAATAGAGCATGTATCCCTGGACCAGAGGGTAATGGTCTGCCGGACGCGGTGAGACCCTAAGTTCAGGAAGTGTATCAGGAATTTTTTACTGCATCCAAACAACGTGAGCAGAACTGGGACTGGGATAGTATTGTGGCTCATCCCCGAAGGACGTTTTTAAATTTACATTTAGCATGGTTCTTCCCGGGAATCATCAATAAGCCCATTATGCAGATTTTTTGCTTATGGAGCCCTGTATGGCCAGGTTCCTGAATATATTGTGGACCTTCTTGACCAATGCCAAGGCCCTTTTCCATCCCTACACTTGCTTAAAGACCCGGGTAACTGAGCCTTTGAGGCTAATGCACCCAGACTCTGGAATGCTCCTCCACTGGGCCTGCGATCTGCAGACTCGGCCGACAATTTTAAATGCTAAAAACTAATTTGACTAGACAGACCGTTGACTAGAATGCTATGTTTTGTTTGTTTTTATGCATATGTTTATCTCTGTGTTTTATTATTTTACAGGTTTTCATTTTCATTTTAGTTATGTGTTGGTTTTAACGTGTAAAGCACTTAGTGTGTCTGTGAAAAGTGCTATACAAATAAGCTTTACTTACTTACTGTTAAACACTTACTTAAGGAAAATAATCCAAATGAAAATATTAGATATTATATTGTTATGAATTAAAACAAGAAGCTTAATTTAAAAATAACAACCACAAAACTAAATCACAATACAACTCTTCCGTATTTAGAAAAGAAAACTGATAACCCTTACCCTAATATGATCATAGGCCTCAGCCAGTGTTGATATCTCATGATCTTGATGTTCACCAAAGGGCTTGTCTGCAGCTAAAACTGGGCACTGGCAGACTAAGCAGAAGGCATCCATGGGTTGTGCTTTGGAATCACGTTCTGCTTGTTCTAATTCATCCAAAGATTCAATCATCTCAAACTCATCCTCCAGCAGGTCATCAGTGGGGAGATGCGGTCCTGTGAAACCAAGACCACTCTTGTGGTGTTTCTTCTCCTCCCAAGATTCATTGAGCTCTGAATCTCTTGCCTCTTGCCGACTAATCACCTCATAGCCCAACTCCTCAGCAATTTCCGCACTTTGATCTGCCTCTTTCCCATACTGTGAGAGGTTTACCTCTGGTGGAAAACTCCTGAGTGGAGAAAAGAAACCTTCTCCTCTTACTGACTCATCTGTTTCATCCTGTTCTTTTTTCTTTTCTTCTTCTATTTCTGCAGGTAGCAATGGTGACAGTCTGAGTAACTGGCCCTCTCTCTTTGGGACCGCTTCGAATTCCCTAATCGACTGAACGGGACTACTGTCCCACTCTTTAAGAGTCTTGTTCACTTTTATAGTGTCATCTTGGATCTTAGGTATTGCCTCTTTCTCCACAGTATCTTCAATCTCTCTGCCACTGTCATCTTCCTGTAAATTCATCATCTTGGGTTCTTCAGTTAACTCAGGGACTGGCGAAACCTGCGATTTCATTTCATAAATAGAGTCTGTTCTTTTTTCTGAGACTTCCTCCAAGGGCAGTTTTCTTTCTGTTGATTTTTGAGTGGGCAGTCTCTTTATGCTATCTGAAAAATCATGGTTCACTTGCTCAGTCTGGCTCTTTACACTCTCTGTGCTTTTTTCATAGTCATCATTCAGTATCTCGCTTTCAATGACCTTATTTTTGCATTCGGATTTCTTAAGACCAACATCTGATCCATTTTTAGTCTCAGAAACTTTATGAGCAGAGGATATTTTTTGAGATACTTCACTATCAGGGACTAATTCCTGACTTTTGCTTTTAGGCTTCTGATGGACAACTGTGTCTTCAAGTTTACTTTTACATTTTTCATTCAAATTGAAATTTTCCTTTGTTTCAACTTCAGGTGTCTGGACTATAATTGTTTTTTCAGTTTTACCATGAGATTCTTCATGGCTTTTCACCCATTCTGAAGATGAGCATTTCGGTTCTGGACTATTGCGTTCCTTTTTACTTTGCAAAACTTTACTCTTTGTGATAATGTTTTCATTTTTATGACCAGCAGTGGTTTCGTTGCTTTTTCCTGTGATATCTTCAGTGACACTGACTGTTCCCTGGTCCACAGTTTTAGGCTTTAAAGCAGTGATTGGTTCTTCCACCTTATCTTTTATACTTTGTCCACCAGTGACTACTTCCCCAGCTATTTCCTTTGGTCTGTCATCATTTTTTTCCTTACCAGCAACAACTGTGCTCCCTACCTTATTTCCTAATGCTTTTCCTTCAGCTTCTAAACCAGATTCAGATAAATCTGAATACATTCTGACCTCCGAAGATGCCTCATTTTCAGGGGCGGCGTCCTGGAACTCAAAGTCATCATTTGATATTGTGACTGTTCCTTCTCTCTTTTCATTTGGCATAGCCTGCGTTGCTTCTCTACTGATATTGTCTTTCTTTGTGTCTTCTTCCTCCACCCGTGTCAGACGCCCCATGAGCTCAAACGAGCTCTGAGACCACATTCGTAATCCATCTTCATTCCGATCTTGTTCCGTCGCTTCACTTTCCACAACAGGTGTCTCATCTTTCAAAATGAACTTTTCCAAATACCCGCTTGCGTCGTCAGAGTCAGAGTGCCTCCTCTGAAAAGCCCTCTCCGAGACAATGCTTTCCACATCAGAGGACTCATCATCTTTCCTCCTGTTTCCTACTGCTTCCTCATAAAGGTCAGTGTAGAGGAATGACATGGCCGCAGGCTCCTCCAGAAGTATAGGATCAATAATTTTTGGTGGTCCCTCAGACAGAAATATAGGTGTGAGAATAGTCTCTTGGCTACCAAATAAGGCTGAACCACTTTCTTTCATAGTTATGTTCAACGGTCCTCCCTGACCTTCCAATTGCTCCTCTTCATCTCTGTCCGCATATTTACTTAAAGCTGAATCACTTGTCTGATCACAGCCTTCACTTTTATTGAAAATCTCATCCAGATGCCCGCTCACTATTTCACCATCACCAATAATAATGAATGCATTCTCAGATGTTGAACAATCACCTGAAATTTTTTCATGATCGTCCAGTTGGTCAGTTCCTACAGTATTCTTCACTAACGCGTGTTCCTCTGTCCCAGTAGAAAGCCCATCTGACACCTGCACATCCAACAATGTAAACTTCTCAAAATAATCCATATCACTTGTCCCATCCTTCTTGGCTTCTTCATCGACCAAATTCTGAGATGCCTCAGCTTCTACAGTTGGAACACTTTCTGTTTCAGCCTGCTTTATCTTCTCCTCCTCTTCTTCTACTTCAACAATCGCTTTCGTGGCTTCTGTTAACTCTGTTTCATCACGTATCAGTTTTGATTTTATCATTGCTGTGTTCTCCAAATAAGACAAGTTATCTGACATCTCAGAGCTTTCTTCTTCATCCACTGTAGCAAGTTTTGAGGGAACTATAATGTTTAGTATCTCAAAACCCTCAGAAACTAAATTAAATAATTGCTGTTCTTTATCTTCTTTGGGTTCTCCATTTTCACCTGCACCTTCAGGTCTTATGTTAGGGACAGACACCTCAGTCATGAATGGTCTTTCATTCCCCCCTGGGAAATTTCTAGATGATGGTCTTTTCAGTCTCTCTCCCAGCTTCCCTCCGCCTCTTTTCTTCCTCTTCCTCACAATTTTATCCTCATCCATGATAATCACTATTTTGCCCGGGGCAGCTGAGCCCTCCAGACTGTATGTCTCTGAGGTGGTGCTGCCCTCCGAGGCCCACGGAGTCGAGCAGCGGCTGGACACAGTCTCCCACACGATTCCGCTGTCCTCACTCTGTACGGTCACCATCGAGAAGGAGGGATCCACCATCAGACACTGAAGCTTGGGTTTCACTGTTTGGTCCTGCACTATGTTCCTTAAACTGAAAATAAAGTGGGAAAAAACTGACAGTGAGTCAGCCTCAATGGCAATAACGTTACAAATTATAGTGGCACGTTTTTCCGTTTGTCAAGCAATCAATATTTGTGTTAGTATTTGTGTTCACAATGGATCTTAGACTATATCCCTAGACGGCACAGGCCACAGGGCAGGCGCACACCCTGGATGGGCAATGCAGAGATGCCAGTCAGCTTGCATTGATGTCTTTGATGCTCAAGGAAACTGACCGCCTGAGAGGAAACTGTTTAAAATGAAAACTCTACAGACACAAAGCGGGTATGGGATTCCAACCCCTAACTCTGAACTGGTGAAGCAACATTGCTTCCACCCAAATTAACTGCAGTTTAATTGTTTAACTTATTACATAATAACATTAACATAATACCATATGTTATTATATACAATATATATTATTACACATCATATATCAGTAGTCATTGGCGATTTGATGCAATTACATAAAGCTCAATACTCTTTCATGAGCAACATCCAGTGAGTATGATCTGGGGTGATGAGTGGAACATCACATCAGATGTAGGACTGGGGTCAGACATATCACACTTATTTCACAGTAGAGTAGTCCTCACAAAATTGTGGCTTGATGAATTATTGAATTAAGTTACTCCGAACCAAGCCCAACTGCGTACCATTGCAGTGACCACAGTGCATTTTTACATCCTGCTAACATTAATAGTCAGCGAAAGGAATGAAACATTAACACTGAGAATGAAAACTTTCGGTAACTTTTCAACTCAATGTTGAATAACACAAATACTGATTTGAGATCGACAGGGGGCACCCTCCAGCTCACTATGGATTAGTGCACGCACAGTTGTTCGATTCTTAAAAGACTGAATAACGCAATCATTTAAATATTTAAAAATAATTTTATATAATTTTATTTGAAGGTAACTGGCATCACGTGCTTTCTTATAAAATAACCTCACCATCAAAGTTTGTATCGTTTTTTGACGACTATTTCCTTTGAAACAGTAGTCGTTGATTAAAAGTTTTTTTATTATTATTATTTTAGTAACGCAGACCTTACAGACCCAGTGTCTTTTAGGGGATAGTCTCCAGGCGGCACACTGTCACTGTGTGCGCTCATGCAGGCACGTATACCTGTTTCGGAGCTCCTCAATGTCTTCGTCGTCATCATGGACAGTACCATCCCCCGTGGGCTCATCCTTGAAGACTCCAAAGGAATACTCAGGGTCACTTTGCTCCCGTTTACTAGTATCCATTTTTCGGAGGTTTTCTTTATTATGTTTTATTTCTCTTTGTTTCTCTTTTTTAGTCTTCCGGAGTGCTGCTCCAGTTTTCGGTCATTCCAAGCTGGAGGCTGGCCGCCTGAGTCAGCCCACACCCGAAATAGACCCCGGTATTCCCCAACCCCAATGGGGCATTTAGAACTTGAGAACTATCGCTGGGTCTCCATGCCCATCTATGTTAATTACCCAAACAAAAACTTAAATACAGTAATTTAGGCAATGAGCTGCTACAATTATTAAACCATCAAGCGACCACAAGTCGCTCTCTGTACAATATTTCCATCAGTTATTGGACCAAGGTGGACATCAATGTGTTAGTTAGAGGTAATTATTCCGAAACCTGCCCAAAAGAACACGACCGTTAGTCTTTCTCTCAGACTGGCTGACAGCAACCTTGTCAGCAGTGTTGTTAAAATAAAGTCACCTATTCTGTTAAGACCTATCAGTCAAAGCTGTGACTAGTTATGAAATTGCCAGGACTTAATGAGGGTAATACCTTTTTGTGGGAAAATAATACAATACACATGCGGATTCCTGGTCCATTACATGACTAGTATGAGAGCCTGAAGAGCACTCTGGGGGCTTAATTTAATCCATTACTCGGCCCAACAAGTACTCTTTTAGCGTCAGTAATGGCATCAATCTCGAAATTAAGTACACCATAAGGAAAACAATAGGCTGTTTGTTTTCAGTGACATGCTTCATTATTTGTATATACAACAAAAACTTCTAACACAAACCCACACTCTTCTATTTTCCAGAATAAATACATTGATTTATCGAAGATGCGTTTAAATCACAGAGGAATTCCCATGCTCGATGATGAAATATTGTCGTGAGATGATGTAATATGATTGTAACGGTTAGCCGACTAAAATAAATTTACTAACACGAGCTCGCATTAACCCCGCTGGGAACTGACAGCTCTCCCAGACGATGCAAAAAAAAAAACAGATAAAATCGTATTCGTTTACAATTAGGCCATTCTGCAGTAAACAAGCCATGCGTCAAAGGTCGAATATCAGAGCTTCACCTGCTACTCTCAATCACCGCAGTAATGTGACACAAGAAAAGCAGGCTTGGGGTGGGAACTGATCCATGACGAGCCCTCATTCCCAGGTGTATATCAATCCCGCCTTGGAGTAACAGAACAAACGTACTGTATACAGAATTGAATATGAACTGCGATTTCGTGATATACACCTTACAGCCCACGCATACGTTTAAGTTCAAACTACAAATCATCAACCTTATTTTCATCATTATTATAATAAAATTGATTACGATGACCAAGTAAAATTTAGTACTAATAAACGACTTTTATTTTCTATAACCCGAAGTGGGGGATCCATGGAGAATCGGGGGGTGTATCATTTTAAAACACGGTTCATAATAGTTCACAACTATTTTTAGAACGATGTTATTTTTTCATCGGGACAACAAGTCTTGACATTAAAACCTTCAGTACAGTACCCTTGACTAGGTTCCCAAAGTGCAGTTTGTGAGAATTGTTCAAACTATAGAATTAAAACTGATAACAATTGCACTCAAAGAACTTGAAGTGTCTGACCCGAGGCACGTGTTAGTTTGACACGACTGCCCTCTACAGGATGTAAACGAATAATACCAAAGTTCAAGCCTACCCGTGGATGAAAGTTAATAACCTTATTTTCTGTTTTTTGTCTTTCTACTGAAAAACAATGATTTTTTTATTTGTTTAAATTGATACATTAGCATAGTACTTAAGTCGTGCGAGCAAGAGATATTATTATAACATGATAGAAATGGTAAGACAATACTCTTCATTGTTTTGAATTGTGTGTGTGTGTGTGTGTTCTATTTCTTTAATGTCTGGTTCTGTGTCGATGTAACACTGCTCTATGTGCCTCAAATTGCCCCGCGGGGACAAATAAAGTTTTTGATTGATTGATTGATTGATAAATCCAGACAATACAGCCGAACGTCTGGTGAGGGACTTAACCAGGAAACTACAGGTCCAGGATAAATCACCGATATTGCCATTGGATTCTTGAGAATAGTACTTCGCATATATTGCTTGAATAAGAACATCGATACATATATAAATATTACTAATTAAATTTTGGCGTCACTCAATATCTAATAGTTTGAATAAGTGATGCCTTATAGGCTTTCAATAAAACCATCTGATAAATAATGCATGGTAAGAACAACACACACAGAACCATATGTAGGAATGGAACTCTCAATGTAAAGCTACGGTTCTACCCTTCACTTGTATTCTTCTTCTTCTTCGTCTTCTTCTTCTTCGTCTTCTTCTTCTTCGTCGTATTATTATTATTATATTGGTCTTTATGTTTCATATTGTGTTTGCATCACCAAGCATCATCAGTAGTAAACATGGCATCATAGTTATCATTCATCCAATCATCCATCCATCCACTTCCTATAACCGCTTGTGGTATGCAGAGTCGCGGGCACAAGTATCATAATACTTATAGTTATTGTTTATTTAAATGAGTGGATAGAACTATAATTATATAGTCGCAATTATATAAGTTATGAATAATATGTATGTTACATCACTTATTGGATGATAATGACATCAGTTCCGAAAACCTGTTGTGACGTCAGTGCGGAGGGTGACGTTGGGACGTAAGGCAATTTAATTCTGTCAGTGGCGTGGAGGCAGCAGTGACGAGTAAAGGAATACAGCAGAGACCACAGTAAAAAATAAATATGTAAAAAAGCAAAATGGCCTTCAGAATGACCACAAATAAAGCTCTCTGTTTTGCTATAAAAATACAACAGTCTTTCTATGATTATCGTCTCTTTGCTCTCAGGTTTTGTTTTGCGTTTGATTATAATCATATTAAGTCAATCGTGGCGATGCGAGCTGATATGGTTCATTAAACAGGCTGATGAAAAATCAGCGAATTGTTTTTTTTTCTCAAGGTTGGGAATAACGTTGACTTGAAAGGACGTAAATTAATTCTGGATGCTTTTATACTTAACTGATGCTCGGCTAGACGACCCCGCTTTTTGATTTGCTGAATTGTATTATTACTGACTAGATATGGACTATTTCATGAATTGAAACGAAAGCTTGGATTTGAGGTTTAACGATAGAAAATTGCTTGGTAGATCGTCGGGTATCATTCTGCTTTGACAGCTGCAGTGGAGCTGGTTACACTGTAGGAGAGGTGTGAAGTAAGTACCAGCGTTATGAAAGAAAAGAAGAAGACTTGTAACCTATGGTTCAGTCCTGATGGACATTAGAGGGACATCTGGATACCGAAGGCAGCCACGCTAACATCTCCTCACACACCCTCTCAGCGTATGCGCGCTCCTTTATCATTTTGGGTTGCAAGGCACCCATCTGGTGTGCAGAATTGGAATTAAAACGAAGATCCCGATAGCCATGCATCATGTCTCGAATTAGCTGGCTGGTTGTAACGATTTCATTGGGAATGTACAATTGTGAAGGGGAGCTGGACATGACACTTCATCGCGAGCAAAGCAGTTAGCAGAACATCTTGCATTTCTTTGCTTTCAGCTAATGCTCGGTTTTGACCGCTTTTCGATCTGTATGGATTTGCTTATAAACAGTCTACGTTTATGTGCTAGAGTGAAAATGGCTTGACATAACAAGAACGGCGAATTCCACAAATCTACAATATAATCAACCGTAGGCTGGAATATCGAAAGGGATCTTGCAGTGCTATCTGTGTAATTGTTTGCCACCGGATTTTTAGAAACAATGGGGTAAGTATTGTACTAAATAGATGTAAAATTAAGTGAATACACTGACGCATGGCGAGACCTAGTCGTACTGGCGTTTCCTGAATGCAAATTGTGTGTTTCAGATTAGAATTTCTTAAAGATGCGCTCATTCGCTCATTAAAAATATTATATATACATCCTGCACCGAAGTGGGATATATTTTATGGCTGTACACTGTAGTTCCCAAACAGAGTACAGTAAAGTTGCCTTGCCTCTTGTCAGAATATGCCGTGGTCGTTATGTAACCGTCCAAAGTTATTTGGCAATAGAGACTGGCCATACAGCATTAAAGTAAATACGTTGATAGTGTTTTACATATGAGTGAATACATTGCACCCAAGTACTTAGATTATATTTATGTGAACGCCCGTTCCTTTTATCTACTACAGGTCTTATGAACAGTATGTATATAGCCTAATTGTCCTGTCGTATATTTGAGTTTACCCTTAATGCAAGCAAAATCGCAAGGTTTTCCAAGAAGTCTCCTATCTGTAAAACTAAACTTTTACAACCGCCTTTGTGTAGGGTGAGGAATAGTGCACTGGGTCCGTGTGATTATACAAGCATTTTTACCTTACGCGCTGATTTCAGTGCATTTTAAGTACTACGAGGCACAAAATCGAGTGCAGATTTTTTAAAAATTAAAGCCCATTAGACATAACAGACAATGCCACTTAATCATAACTTGATAGATGTTTGAATGCGTTCTTAGGGTGGATGTTTGCACTTTACGGAAGTCAGTTGAAAAGTGTAAGATATTTTATGTTTAGAAAATATGCGCAAGTGGCTCCTGGCGCTGCCCACACGTTTTTCAAAACGCTGTGTAAATGTAAGGCCTAGAAGTGCCAAAGGATTCTCTGAAATAGGTGACTTATGAGTAGACTTATCAGGGCATATTGTCAGTGTGTCTATTAAGGAGCATCCTTTGCAGAAATGTGTTCTGTCCTTGGGCAAGGTGCTAAAGGGCTTCAGCAAATATCTAGATGTATGAATGGATACATTGTAATATTATTTTGATATGTTAGTAAGGGTTTTCTAAGCATCACATTAATTTAATTATATTTTGTGCCAGACTAATGAAGATGCAAGCTGACCTTCCTGTCCATGCCACTTCAGTACCCGACTCAAAGTGCTTTCTTAGCTCTGCTCCTTAGACCTAAACTCCTGTCTCTCCCTCTGCTTGCTACAAATTAGATTTAAAACACTGTTGCTGGCATATGGGGTAAAAACGCGGACAATGTCTGTGAGCACCACTCGCGATCCCTGCATGAGACCCCTGCTTGGCAAGTGTGTCCGCCTTGCCGTTCCTACCCTCCAAGCAAACCCCTTTTGGCCTTGGCTGCCTCCACCGCTGCATCTGGTGCGGTAACATCAGCCCCCGGCTAACATGTCCCCTCAGATGCATGCATTCGCTCACTTACACGAGTCGGCCCCCACTGCTTTGTAACGATTCTTTAATGATGTCGAGCACTCATCCGAGCGCCGACTCGATTCTGTGTCATCTGCTGCAGTGGCGTGCAGACGTCATTTGCTCCAGGAAATCGTTATTCACAGATGTGCAATTGCGCGGGGTCGTGTAGCATTTCCTTGGTCGTGAGAAAATGGGAATTGCTTTTGTTTTTGTGTGAATGAGCTGCGTGATGATGCAACATACAGCAGATTGCATATGCAGTCATGGCCTTAAAAATGCCTTCAGGACCTTCTCCTTCTCTTTTTGCTCCTGTAGGTAAGGTGGAAAGCAGGAAAGCACATCCGCTCTAGCCCCAGTTCCAACCTTTTGGTCTTCTCCAGGTCTTAACTGGCCAGCTGGCTAAGGGGACAAAGGAAGGCTGATATGTTGTTGTGGTCAGGTTTTATTTTATAGCATTTAGAACAAGTGACATTTAGAGCGGACTTTTGAAAGGGCAGTTATTATTGGCCATCCCAAATCTATCTATGCACTACATGCACCTTTTATTGATCCTTTTTTGACTGTTTTGATGACCTTTGATAGTATGGTCACCATTAGCTTGTTGATGATTGGCACAATCATCAACAAAGTCATGTTCTGCATAGAAGCATTTGCTTTCAGATACAAAACCAACATGCAATTACACAAGAAACACAAAATAAACAATACTACTTAAAATATTAAAACATATTTCTCATTTTTAAATGGTTAAAAAATGGTAATTTGTAGATTTACTTTTTTCTTTAATTCTATAGTTATCTTTCCCTGCTTTGCATAAATTCAATTTCATATAACTGAAAAATTTTCAATTCTTCAGCTATTTGTAGTTGAAAACATTCCATTCATTCAATGGTTTAATCGAGGCCGTCTATCCATTCATTCACCCTAAAACTGCTTATCCAGTACAGTGTCACAGAGGGCTTGGTGTCTATCCCAGCAAGCACAGGGCCCAAGTCAGGGCTAATCCCTGGTAGCGGCGCCGGTCCACGAGAGGTCACACACATCCATGATCACAGATAATACGGTGAGAACTTTAGAGACATCTATTCACCTATAACAGCTTGTTTTTTGTACAAGAATCCGAGTGAGGAACCCCGGGAGACGTAGGCAGGGCATGATGCAGGTACAGGAATTTAACCATCAGCACTGGAGACAGTAAGTAATAGAGCTGAAAGACCGTACCGCCTCAGTCAAGCCTGTAAAAGCAGGAACATGAGACATGAGATGTGTTACTAGGACGCAGATTAAGAAGACTTATCATTCGTAGGGAGCTGCCTTGCATTTTTAATGTTGTTTATAATTCATTATCTTGATGGATCGGTTGGTGCCGCTGCACATTTTTAACAGACTCTCACTCCTGATACTATGATTTCCGCCCGTGATGTTCCCATGAGTGCAATGAAAAGGTAGCATGAAGAAGTTCTTGCTGGCAATCCCAGTGAGGCAGAGCGTGTGGTTATAGACACCACAATAAATTAAGGTTCGCTTGGATTCCATTTTAATGTTCATTAGTTTATGCGGTGCTCTCGGGGAAAATTACTTTAAGGTTGTCAGAAAACAGAGAAGATTTTGCTTAATCACAACAAATTTGCTTTAATGATTAAAGCAAGTTTACCCTGTAGTGGTGAAGAATCCTACTGGATGTCTTGTAATAATAATGTTGTAACTACTACTGCTACTACTAATAATGATGATGATAATTTTAACATGCAGGATGCATCATCAGGGATATTTACATCATGAGACCTGTCACTGTCTTTGCCTCTTAGGTTCTCACTTTACCTGCTGTCTTAAAACACAAGTAATGCTTGAATGAAGAAAATCATAGAGGGCAATTTGAAGATAACACACAAAGTATGATATTTTCCCCCAATATTTATTAAACTGATTACGCAAAAGAAACTGGAAAAATCATCGTCTGCTGCATGTACACTTTTTTATGGAACAATGCCTGCAACCACGCTTCTCTTGCAGTTAGTACTCTTACATCCATTAGCTCATTTTTGCTTACAATTACTGCAGGTAGTTGGCTTCTATAAAGAGCTTGTTTCCAGTATTGTGATGACATTCCACGGGAACTGTAACGATTCTCACTCAATCCATTCTTTTGTGGTGCTGCTGGGATGTCGAAGACCATGTTTATGCTGAAGTATGCATTTTAATCTCGTAGTCAGAAACCCAAATATTTTATGTTATATGTTACTACAACTCTCAAGGCTGTTTCTCAGTGTCCCTCAATGCTAGTGAAACATCAAGGTCCACAGACCCAAATGGAGCTCCAACCATCATTTTAGACAATTGGTTATTTTGATGATTTTGGTTATTTTAGTAACTAATTAATTTTGTAAGATTGACTTTAAATCTAATTTTGTAAGATTAACTTTAAATCTAAATTTCTATCTCTGACTGCAAAGTAATACACTTCACAGGGCCTCTGGTGCAATGTTAGTGTCAAGTGTTGGTTGATTTCTGGATTAATGTCTTGGTAATCAATGTATAGGATTGGCTCTATGTTGTTGTCACACAGATATGTTTTCCTAAAAATCTGTGCGTATTAATTATTTTTATGCTGATAAACATAATTCTACTTGCATATGTATTCAGTTAGATGTTTGCGTAAAAGACGATGCGGTACATGCTTGAGAAACTTCTCCATTCGTCTGATTTAATGTCCTCCATCTGCATTCCGTTATCCTTATTTTTTGATCTCCTCAGCCCCTCGTCATTTACACACCCAGGAATGTGTGTACGGTTGCTTTCCCTCTTTTCCCCCTTTCCTTCTTTCCTGCCTCACTCACCTCGAGAGTCTTTTACCTGTTTTTGTTCCCTTTTGTTTGACTCACCAAGAGCCAGTCGCTCCTGAAAGTCACCAAAGATCTAGGCTCCCATAGGGGTCGACAGCGAATCAGAGCCGGCCGCAGAGTTCAAGTGAATATCAGCGTCTTTCCCGTGTTTCACAGTGTGGGAATTTCACTCGCTAATATTTAGGTCACAAAAGCATCACAGAACTTGAAAAGCACAGTTATTAATTACACAAAGGATGCTATTATCATCTTTAATGTTTTTTGGATTTTCATTTTCACTTTCACTAATAACATGTAGATTGTTTTGGGGATCATATCAATCCACTGTTTGCACTTTATACATACATACTGTATATTAATTATCCGCTTTGTGGAATTGTTTATTGTGTATCTGGGGATTCACATGTTTTATATGAATGATTAGTCTTTTCCTTAAAGTGTGCCATGAGTTATCCATTCAAATCAAAGTGTGTTGAAGTTACAGCCAGTTCTTTGCTGTTGCTCTGCATTGTAGGTGCTAGTGCACAGTGTTATCACACGTGTCAGTGTTTTATACTGTACAATGATTGTAATATGGAAATAAGTTCCAGACTTTCCTGTATATTTGGACAGTGCCCAGCCAAATTAATGTGGATGCACGGATTATGTCGTGTTATTGGCACTATGGCACTGCTAATGATAAACAAAATATCTAACCTGGGCTGGCGTATAGATATTGAGTCTGAGTGCTCTCACATTTTCGGTTTTTATTTTGGCTTATGATGCTACTTTTCCAGTACGATGTTTATGGTACCGTGGCCTGGTGGTGGCTTCTATAAAAGGCTTTGTGAGGTTATGCTGCTGCCTGCTGTACTCTTAGCTCAGCTGTGGCCTTGTGGGGAAAACAAGACAGAGAACGAGAGAGAGATTGTGAGTCAGCCCAAATACCAGGCAGTCTACAGTTTATCCCATCAATAAGATAACAGCACTGGCAAAGCAAGGTGAGCAAATTCACACAGGTTATGTAAATGGCTGTGTCATGAGATCTGCTGTTCACCTGCTGTTTTTATCAGGTAATAGATCATCACCATGGTAATGTAAGAATGAGGTAGATCAATTCACAGTCTTTCATCTGTCTTATACTGATTATTGATACGACTGAATTTTGGTTATCTTCATGCCTGTAGTCTTAATAGAACCATCAATTGCTCCCTAATTAGCATTGAGAAGAATTAATCTTTTTTTTGAGACCATCTCATGAGCCACTTCGCTCAATTCCTTGACTTCAATATTTCTTTTCATCCGTCCTACGTTTTCAACCTCCTGACACGAACTTTCCCGTTACTCACCATCTTTCAGCCAATTGCATCTAGAGTCATTCTCAAGACCTGTAAAGTTTGGGCCTTCCGAGCAATAAATGTGTCGGAAACCGAACATTTCAGGAGCACAAACATCCCAGTGCTGGTCACAGAATGCAGCCCTAGGCAGTTTCTGGGAGTTTAGTCGTTAAATGTCCTTTGTACGACACACCTTAAGTGGGGACTTGAGGTTTCATTCCCTCAGACTGTTTTGTTTCACTAAAGTCCGCACCTGCTTGGGGAGTGGCGTGTTTTTATGCGCTTCCTGAGATTCTCACAGCTGTGACATGACTACTTATAGTTTGTGAGTTTGGTGAAAATAGCAAATGGTGATTCTAATTTCTATGCTCTATTGCAAACTTTTGCAGAATTTGAATTATGTTTATTGGCAAGTATGAAAGAATAAGCAATCGTTTTTTTCTTTCCGTACAGCATTAAGTTTAAAAGCTCAACTCTAGAGGTTGCATTCAGCTGAGTTAGTTGACTATCAAAAAGCCTCATTTAAGAAGACCTTTGAATACAGTTGAGTACTCTTTTGCTTGTATTCTGTTTCTTCTTATTACTACTACTACTATTGTTTTTGTTAATTTACTTGTTCTTGACTTGTTTTATTTTGATGGTACTTTTAAGTGTTTTAGTCCTGTACAGCGCTTTGCATCCTCTTGTCTGTGAAAGGCTCTTTAAAGATAAATTTTACTTGCTCGCTTAAGTAAGAAAATAACATGGTTTTTCTGTGATGTGACTATTTTGCCAAAGCTGGGCTCAACCCAGTGACCTTCTGATTACGGGCACAGAGGCGTAACCTGCAGAGCCGCATACTGACCCCCATGTTTTTGAATGATAGTAGGAAACTGGAACAACTAGAGGAGACTGGAGCTAACACAACATGCAAACTGCACACATGCAGGGCTCAGGTCAGGATTCAGACCCTGCGGGTGTGAGTGCTACCCACCAAGCCACCGTGTTGCTCCATGTATGTATAAATCCATCAATCCACCCTTCTTCCAGTTGTTTATCTAGTACAGGGTCAAATCGTGTATTTCTGCCGTTCCTTTCAATTATGAAGTAGCATCTTGGTCAGTTTTAAGGTGAAGATGTCAAAGGCTGCATGTTTGTTTTCTTTTATATGCTGAGCAATAGGGTTGATTAAATTGTTTTTCAGATGGTTCATCGTAACCAGTGTAATATTCTCCCAAAGTAGCTATGTTTTGACAGCATAATCATAGCTCTATTATGCAAATGTTGTGTTTTAGTGCATACTCCTGCAAGGAGAATCAGGTTCTATGAATTGCTCTCTGGGCTCAGCTAAAACAATCAGATCCAGATTTAGCTGGAAGTGAAAAATCGGAAAACACAAATAGCGTCAATGTCCAGGCAGGGAGTCTTTTGGAACTTGCAAGACTCTCCTTGTAGCTGGTATAGCACAGTCATCGTATGCGGAATCCCCTGTCTTACCCTTCCAGCAAAGCATTTGATAGAGGCTGAAGTGGCTGTCAGGAGTTCAGGACATTGCACCACACAAACAATGGATTCGCTTCGCATCCTGTGTGGAATGGAAGCTGTGTCAGTACTTGTTCTGCTGCCTGTTGTCAGAACCAGCTTGAAGTAGAATCTTCTCCCGTAGCAGCACTGAAGTTCATGACAAGGCCATTGAAGAAAAAAAAAAAGAAACTCTGGTCAAAGTTTGGAGTGTAAAATGTTTTTGTAGTAGTGGTCGTGAAACATCAGGGACTACATTGTACACGTTTTCATTTTGGTCATATGCACATCAACTTGTGACAGATGTCAAGTTTGGCGGGAGCAGTATAAGCGCCACTGAGGGGTACTTTTATCAAAAATGAGAGCTGGTGTTTTCACTTACTGAAATCGGTTGTGGTCTAGTCTGGACTGCTGAAGTGTCTTAGGAGTTTACTGTATGAGCTGTCTCCCAGTTGAGGTTAAAAATAATGCCTGATAAGCATTTAGGGAAATGGCATTTTTATTCAATTCATTTAATTAATAACTATTTCCTGTAAGCTGACCAGTGACACATTCTTATTTCCGAGCACAGCGCATCAAAAGCTGTCCGTGTTTATGGTTTTAGTCCTCAACTAATTTATTTAGAGAAATTCCTCACTTCACATTATATTAAACGGTGTCATGTGGGTGAATACATTTGCTACAAGTATCTGTCCTCCCAATTCTTCTTGGCTTTCATTTTTAGCAAGTTCAGAATCCAAGTTTGCCATAATTATATTCACATAATATGTTTGCTTTTTTTTTTTGATTTGCTTACATTTTACTCAGACTCCATTATAACATGATATCGTGCTCAGCGTCACTGCATTTTCCGCTTATCAATCAATCTGCAAGCTGCAAACAGTCACCAGAGTCCTTGTTAGAATCTTGTATTGCAAAATTAATCGGCATGTCTACATAGATCATCATTGCATTTTATGAAAGTAGTCTGCCCAGATACCCTCAAATGGAAGCTATCATATAGCACTTCATCCCTTCCTTATCATGAAGTGTTTATAGTCTGTTTGGTTACAGTCCATCTTCGAATCGCTTATCCTGGTCAAGGTTCCAAGGTTGCCCAGAGCCTGTCTTAGGTGGGGGCACACACTGGACAGGATGCCAGTCTATCACAGGATTTGTATGCCCACACTGTGGGCAATTTAGAGATTACAGTTCCTCTGACTGCAGGTCTTTGGATTGAAGGAGGAAGCCAGTGTACAGAATGGAAACCCATGGGGAGAAGAAGCAAATTTAAGGCACATATACACACCAGGGACAGGTTTCAAACCCTCCAGTCCCGGCAGTTCAAGACAAGGGGCGGGAGATACAGTATGGCCTAACTGTCATATCATAATATTTATGGTAGGAATCACCATCCACGATACACATCACTATATTTTTTGTTGTTTACAAACCAACTGAACTGGAATACATCTAGTAATGTTAATTAACCATTTAACTATTTAACCAATAACTGTCCTTACAAGTATCACTACTTGTAGCATTCTAATAATAACTTAATATTTAACTAACTTAATTATTAAGGTGGGTTATGTAAAATAGTGTACATATAAAAGAAACTGACTCATTATATAAAAGAAACTGACTCATTATATAAAAGAAACTGACTCATACCAAAACTGCTTATTTTTTTAGTCATACAGGCACTCCACACTTAACGACCTACCTGTTTAACAACGGCATGGACTTACAACCAGCTCTGCGATCAGTCACTAACGTACACTGTAGGATAGGTTTGGTCGTGGTAATCGCAGTGCGGCATTTCTGTTGTGTCTAGTACACTACAGTGTAAACAGTTACAGTTCTACTACAAATGTTATACATGGTGCAAAGGTAACATTAAAATGATTTCTGTGGATGGACACAGAACCACTATCAGCAATATGCTTGAAATATTGATATGCGGCAGCTCTTCGCTTATTGACCAATTTGTTTAACGACTCAGTTGTAGAAATGGAACTCGTCCAGTTTCGCATACAAACGAATAGTTATGATTTTTCTTTTTTGTTGTAACTGTGGAATGATTGCAATATTTATCTAATAGCTGTGTGATGGTATATGAAGTTTGCTTCTTTTAGCACCGAGATGTTGTGAAAACTGAAAACGCTTTAGTTCGCATTCTGTTTTATTATAGTACTGTTAGGACTTCTGAGCAGGCAGGCCTTGCGATAGGCGCTCCTTGATTTGTCCTGTCATTTTATAAAAGCGTTTAGTGATGCTGTATTACAGTTCTTGCAATAATTCTGAATTGTTTATTGTGTATCGAGATGAAGAATGTCCTGATAAATTATCGTGACATCGCTCACCACTAGGTGCAACACACTGTCAACCCCATGATTGTAGTGTTAATGGTAATTGTGATCAAACGCTGGAAATGATTACCTTCACGAAATTATTTCAAAACAAATAATGTGCTTAAAAATTAGCAGCTGCCTAGCTTGGTATTAAACTAAATTAAATTAAAGTTCTAACTTTAAAGATCGCCAGCGCTGACCTGTCATCTCGCTTAGGCAGGCAGCTGAGACGTTCCCGTTGATATCCCTCGAATAAGTCTTTTTGAAGCTATTCCCATATGTGCAGTGCTGAGGCGAACGTGCAGTGAAGAGGACCTTGACTTTAAATGAAGGTGTTTATCGCTGAGCCAACCGGAAAGGGGACTAGGTGTGCGTGCTAATGAGGGGTCTGAGCAAAAGCAAGAAGCGTTCGGGGCTGCGGCGCTTTACTGAAGCAGAAAGCCCTACACCAACTAGTCCTTTTGCGTGGGACAGACGGTGCAGTATATTGGGACTGGCAACAGAAGACTTCTCCAGCCTCCGCACAAATTTGGATGCTCTAATGAGAGCAGTGATTTTTATTTAAAAAAAAAAATTCCTTGGCTTTTTATTATGGTTAATTAATCTCAGTCGCAGCCCCTATTCTGTTCTCACGTCTTTGTGTGCGATGAAATTGTCTTCTGATCAGTGTATCTTCCTCGCCAAACAAAGCTGACTGCTGTCCAGTTTTTAAAGTAGGCCTAGTTGTTGTTTACCGTGGCATAATTTTTTAGCTTCAATGGAACAATTTAATATCAGTATATTATTTAACACTTTTTTCCTTTTTCCTTTTTGTGCTAGCAGCAGCTAGTGTTGCATAAAAAGCTGAGAGGACTATATTTAAAAATTTGCTGTAATCATGACTAAGAAGCTTTGCGCATTGCAGGCTTTTTGGAGTACATTTTTTATACAATGCACATCGATGTAGAATCTGATCGAATGGCATTTATCAGCTGACCCAGGTCTCATTGTTAATGCATTGACCAGTTCATAACCTGCATAAATGGTTATGGAAGGTGGAGGGTTAACATATATTTATGGCATGTTCCAACCAGTACACAGAAATACATTTTGGGAGGTGGGGGCCAGATTTTATTGATTGGATGGTGTGGGGAATCCCCCTCAGAACAGGGGTCCCCCTAGGTACAACTCCCAGAGCTGAGGAGCGGGGCGGTCCCCTCCCCTCGGTGGGTTATACTGTCCAGAGCACAGAAGAAAATTTCAAGGGGGGGTTCATTCAAATTCATCATTTTGCCTCTTAACGATAGCAAACTTATTTCACGGTGGGGGGATTACAGATCCAAAATTTGACATTCCTGAGGTACACCACTATCAAATATAGTATCTACATTAAGAGGACACCTGTGTCAGGAACTGACATCCTACCCCAAAATCATTTGTATTTCAGTTTAGATCCACTTATTGCTAGTCTTTTTGTCTTTCTAGTATTTTCACAAGCAACATTAAATTCCAAAATTTTGAAATCTTGGTGAAAAACTTCACTAAGTGGCAGTTTGGAGGTCCCACACGATAATTTTCACTAAAACTAAAATCAGTGTATAGTTTACTGCCACTGCTTTTGCTTGAGCTTTGCATGCGGTCTCCAAACCAATCAAAATCATTCGTCCTCGCTATCATACGGACTCGTAGACAGTGAGGTGCGTTTGTGAGAAATTTAACAAAATGAGTGAAGTGATCAAAAACTGGTCACCAAAAGACATACACCATCAGCTGAATGAAAATATTTTGGATTCTACAGGAACTGTATTGAGCGAAATCAAGTGATTTGTCGGCAATGATGTATGTCGGCACAACTTGTGGCAACACCAGCAATTTATTTGACAGACTATTGGTAGATACTAATTTCAGTTTGGTTATAGTTTATATGGGCTAAATTACGAACTCCTTTTTTCACTTTATAAATATCGCAAAAAAATTCTCATGATGATATTTGAAATTGTGCCAATATCATGCAGCCCCACCCATACTGGATATATTAATGATTGGATGGTTGAATGAATAAATGGAAGAACGGATGAAAAAGAGTGTAAACAGTTATTTCATTGAAAAATCTTATTATGGTCTGTTGGATCAATCTTTACCAACAACTACATTTGTGACAACATCAAATTCCAGTATAAATTTAATTCCATCCATCTATCCATCCATCCATCCATCCATACGTACATATCCAGTGCAGTGTCTTTGTGAAAACAGTGGTGAATTTTTATTAAAGCACATTTCCTTACTGGTACCTCCCAGTAGAATTAAAATATAACAGTTAAGTGTTTGGCCCCTGCAGAACTTTTAGAAAGTGTTGTAAAATAAGAGCAAAACTGAGATTTGATTTAGCAAGGCGAAATGGTTTGAAATAGATTTTTTTGTCATATTTGTATACCAGCTTCCAAGAACCTTGAAAAAGACAGAAATAGAATGTTTGGATTTTTATACCATTTCAGTTTAAAGTCAAGTCAAAGATTATTTATTGTTGTTTTTAGCTATATGATCCATGGGTTATACAGTGGGATGAAATTACGATCTTGGTCATAGTGCAAGAAAACAGTGATAAATAAATTATAAAATAAATATTACACACACTGACAGTCTGACAACTTAAACAGGACGTACTAAGACATGGAGATAAAACAGAAAAATACAATCAAAAATACAGCTTAAAAATTGTTATATTTTTTTTTTTAAAAATGAGCACTTTTTAATTAAATATCTTTTGTGAGTTGAGCATGTGGCTGGAACCCTTGCGTCCTGTTTGCATCATGATCTGTTATCTCCTCAATCTGTGACTCTGGACAGGTTCAGCCATAATAAATATTCATCGCTAGATCCATTTAATAATCTGAATCGCTTATCACATTCGTGAATAACACAGTAACACGTCAGTTGGCCATGAAAACACAGCATACTGTATGCAGCACGATAACTACACTGCGGATGAGTAATTGAGTCAATTAAAATTACCAGGAACATTTTTTGCTATTTACATGTCAAGAACAGCAAATTTTTCCTTTTAGTATTTCTCTTCCTTTTGCCTTTGATACATTTTGTTGTTAATGTGAAGCACTTGGAGATCATGAATCTCATCAGTGTGTATGGCTGTGCCCTGCTGACAGACACGCTCTGCGAGAATCAGAGGAAATCTTTGTATGCCGATGGTGAAGTGCGCTACTCTCTGTGGGCAGGTAGAGAGTGGATCAGACAAAAGCTCAGGAGGTCGGCGTGGCACAACAGCAGGTGCTGCAGCTCTCTCGTACTGATGCGGTCGGCATGTTTCTCTCCCGTACCTCTCTTCTGGTACCCTGTGCTCTGGTACGTTGCAGAATGAACCTAAATAAACGTGGCGCTGGCAGGGATTTGTGGCAGGCAGTCAGTCAAGTTACGTGCTCGTTCGTGAATCTCTGTCCAGCTGCCGTTATGACTCTAATTCTCTCTTCATGGAAATGAGGAGAATGTAGTGATGTCGGTACCTGAAATGGTGATTTCGTTTCGTTTACACGTCGCACCGCATGGCTGGAAATCCTCCATCACATGATCTCACCCATCAACCCCCGACCCCCTTAAAGCACTGGACTTAATGTGGTTTGCTTGGCGTGATGTGAAAAAGTGCACTGCTTAAAGTAACAGCTTGAGTATTCTGTATATCTGTCCGTAGAAGGTCTTATAAAAAGATCATCAGCGCAGTAGTTCTCAGCAAGTAACTGAAGGTATCCCAAATAAACTGGTTCATAGACAAAGTGATCCTCAAAATATTTGTTATGTAAACACCTGCACACATTCTGGAAGCATGGAAATGTCAACTGGAGAGTTAAAAATAATAATTAGTATATTCTAGTGTTTCACATCGCACACCCATCCATTTTCAGATTTAAGGTGACTCGACGATCTCCTCACGTTGCTTTCTGCTCGTTATACCACGTTTATGAAGCTTTTTGTAGTTTCAGCCCTCAATAAAGATCCTTCAGCTTCCTTGTTTGA
Organism: Mormyrus proboscirostris; assembly: GCA_026779585.1. Classification (NCBI taxonomy): domain Eukaryota; kingdom Metazoa; phylum Chordata; class Actinopteri; order Osteoglossiformes; family Mormyridae; genus Mormyrus; species Mormyrus proboscirostris. The sequence goes on along the minus strand of JAODKF010000046.1, from coordinate 25,973,384 downwards.
AGTTAGATCAAACAGCCTCTTCTCCGGCAGTAACAGTCCATTATATCCATGATTGGCCTCTTTCCGGCGGCTCTGCATGTTAAGTTGGTTAATAAAAAATGCAACTGCATGCACAAACCTGCCTTTTTGGGCATGACAGAGGTAGTGGCAGGTTTTATGTGGCAAAGTTGAATTTTGGTTTTCCTGTTGTAAATGTTTTCTGCATTTTTACTGACAAAGCCAGAAGCAAGTGCTACTAATTATCTGAAGAAGCTAGGGAATATGGATAAAGCCTGCTTCTGCTTTTTTTTTTGGTGGTGATTCAGGTGCATAACCTCATTGTACTTCAAACCTGCAAAAACAAGGATGGTAGACAGGAAGACCTACCCTACATTAAGGATCCTGAGATTGTTCTAGGAGCAAAATTGAAGGAGGCTCATTCTCTACCATGCAGAGTTTGGCCCTGCAGCTTTGAAGCGAAGCCCTGTAAATTAAAGCCCAAGTCCAGTCCATACCAGAGACCTCGAGAGTGAACTCTACCCACCCTGAATAGCACTAGACCCTGAAACCCGAACCCAACCTGAATCTGAAAGTGTGTAAGTATTAGTCATACGCGCATGTGGAAACATTAGCGATATCTTGTTATATTTTTCCCATTGCTAGTCGTATGCTTGTTAGGTGGCTGCTAGACGAGAGAGGAAGCGACGAACAATAAAAAAACCGACCCATACCCGGCCCAAAATCCGATACTCTGTTGGGGTCGAAGTCCTGCTCTTGGGAACTTCTCAGCATCGGTGTGATCTGCATAGTAGAGAGAGAAGAACATTTCTCAAAATGCTACTAAGTGGCTTGTGTCTTATGGATGCAGCGAGGCTAAGAAGACCAGTCAAGTCCCAAGATGTGGACGGTTCATGATGGAAGCACATTCAGTCAGAAATTAGGCTGGATGGCCAGAGTCCAGGGGAATATAGGTCCAGCTGAGAGCTCACCTCTGTCAGTAAAAGTTACCTGAGAGCTGCTCATATTGTTTATTTTAAGGGTGGTTTATTTTGTGAAACATCCAGGGGGTGAGGGTAGGTTTTGTGAACTGGAGCCTGATTTTGCAGGTATTCATAAAACAGTGACAGTGCCGCCTGTTGGCCCGATTTTATATTTATGCAGCAACATTTGAGAAGAAGTGCAGTTGTACTCCAGTGTATCACGGCTATGATTCGTCCGTAGACAATCACAGCCGTGATATATTGGAGTACAGCTGCACGACTTTGAGTATGTTATTGCTTTTATACATCAAGTTCATCAAGTAGCATTTATAATGTAACAGTAATAAGATATTTTATTAATTTATTTAAACATTGACAGGCCTTCGGAAAAAGAAATTGTTCCCGTAATGTCAGCGAAAGTGGTACGGGCTATCATGTCCCACATACCCGGAAAATTCAATCCATAACCGTTATAGTTTAGTATAATATCACCAGTGCCAGCAATGAAACAACTAGCCAGCTTATTAGCGGAATAACTTTGCATTGTAAATTAAAACCATGCCGCAGGTCTAATAAATAAAATATTGGCTGAGTGGTAAAGAAATCATGAGGCGGACAGCTAAGTTCAGTTATTAGCAAACTCTATATTGCACGATTCTTAAAAAGACTCCGGTAAAACAACAAGCAGGAATAGAGAATAAAGTCACTTACACACACAGATGGGGAGCCTTTACGGAGAGAAAAGTGGATCAGAGACAGAGCACAAGAAATCATACTCTGAAACTTTTTTTTGGTTCAGCACCTTATAAAAACTTAAAATCCAAAACAGATCAAAATAAATCCAACAAAACGGAATACATATGAACCTTTATTTTACTCTCACTTTCACCTACATTAATTTTTGAAACCAGTGGAAACGCGGGCAGGTTCTCAAAGGGCACCAAGCGAGAACCAGCCCAGCACCAAGTCCGTGTTGGTGGAAATGAGGCATATGTAACTTTTTTAGATACACCTGTAAAGTGGAGTGATACAGCTGATGTGAAATTCTCTGATGGCCGCTCATAGAAAGCCTCTTGTCCAATCAGATTTCTTGGTCGGAACTAACTGCTATATAAAGACATTTTTGTCACCCAAATCCAGATTTAATTTATTTTTACCATGGCTGAGTAACAAAAGCAGCACCATTATAACACAGGACATATATTTATATGCCGAACATTCGTAATTCAAATCCCTGGGGGCGACCAGATGTAATTTCACAGGCTAAGGTCCATTAATCTGGTAAAGGTTAATCTGGTGAGTACAAGGCATCATTCAAGCAGTGTTTGGCTGTGGCTTGAAGCTCAGCTCAGAGTTCAGGTCTCAGCTGTGTCATTCAGGGACTGTGACCATGAGGGACTCAAATTGCCAACTGCTCCACTATGGGAGTGACTAATTAGGCAGGTATCAGCAAAGGGCTTCCAATGATCTGTCAGAAGTCTGCAAACTGCTGCTTTCCGGCACTGAAATCTTGTTTAGGAGTCCTCCATGCACCATACGATTTTTCAGCGGGAAGTGAAGGTGTTTGCGACGCTAGTTGGAAGGCTACACGCCAGTTCAGGTTCCTGCAGGCTCGTTGTCATTGCGGACAGCTGTGTCTGTCACGGATTCAGAGATGACTAATACCTGAGGTAGAATTAGAAGAAAAGTCTTATTGAGTCTTATTAGTCTTATTCCGACCCTAAAGGGACATGTATCTGCAGGATAAATATTTTAATTATATAATTTCTTGCATAATAGATTCTACCATTTATTGTGGAACATATTCCACATTGCTGCTTATCCTAATTATGTATGAAACAATTAGACTGCAGTGTAGCAGCCTCCAGAGATACAGAGATGCTCTTAGCTTTTGTTCTTCTCTCATTCATACCTTTAGATCAGCTGTAGATCTGAAGCCATGTCTGGGACTGTGTGCTCCAACTGCTTGTCATGCCGTTACTTTAGAACCGCGTTCCCCAATCCAGTCCTCGGGGACCCACAGTCGGTCCATATTTTTGCTCCCTCCGAGTTCCCTACAAAACAATCCACATTTTTGCTCCCTCCAAACTCCTGGAGCGAAAATGTGGACTTTCCGTGTGTCCTTGAGGCCTGACTTGGGAAACACAGAGGCACAGAAATCCCATAGGATCGGTCAGGATGTGAAACAGCATGTTCTACCCTGGCTCTACCCATAGCTATGGGCAAAGCAGATAGATGCAAGAAGAAGAAACGGCGCCTGCGCTCACAGAGGCGTTAGCAGTGATCATATGCCTCCGCCGTGTTAATAGTCGCCTCCTGTCACCTGCTTGCAGTCACGCCTCATGTCCTGTAAGCCTAAATCCTCATCTCCTCTCCCCGTTACTGCGTAAACCGTCATCAGGGAATCCATTTCAGAGCAGAATCCGAGGAGGGCGTGGTTCCTGCTATTTGAATGCCGGGCTAATATCCTTGCAAGATGTCCGTTGCAAGCTGAGGAGGAAGGAGGTCCTTTCTGCAGTACCATTAAATGGTCGCATGGCTGTTGCTGCATTCTGCTTCCTTGCCCCCCTCCCCCCCCACGCACCCACCCATGCATTTCTGTAGTCAAACATCCTTTTATTTTGTGGGACTGTTTAGCATAACCAGAGCTCATCAATCAGAGAAGCAGGACTTTCAGTTGAAGCGCTAAGCTCATTAATCTTCACTCTGAATCCACAGACCCCTATGCTGTATAAACACATATCACTTTCTTTAAGGCCAGTTGACTATTTTTTATTTTCAACAATGAGGAGAGCTTTAAAGTTACTCTTCAAAGGACCGCTTTTATGTTATTGTTTGTTTAATCTGTGAATGGTTTGGCTATGTGAAATTGCTAGTCTGAATTTGAGTCAGAAGTATGAATTTCACTTAATGTCTCAATGTCTTTTTTTCTTCATACTGTATAAGCTACTTTTTTGGACTTAATCATTCTTTCAGAAGGCATTTTGAGGGAAGTTCTTGAAACTGAATGAACAGATCAGTGGGGCTAGTGTAGTGTTTGAGACACAGATGTAAAACATTATTATTATGATTATTCTTTTTATAATAATTATTATTATTATCATTATTATTATTATTATTACTACTACTATGTGTCTCCTCACACTTAATCACCTAACCTAATAACCTGCAGTATGTTTACATATTCTAGCACTCATCACCTTGTAAGCACAATCCCAGGCCTTATATTTTGGTATATTTGTATACAGTACACCGTTTACCAAACAAAATATGAGATTTTTGGCATTTTTACTACTTTTTTGATTGCATTCATAGGTCTTTGTGAGGACCTGAAAAATGGTTCCTACAGTGTTAAAATAACGTTTTTTTGTTTTTTTTTTATCACATTAGGGGGGGCATTTGATCCCCAGATCTGTGTGTTTGTGTGTGTGTTCTTATGTTGTGTGTATTGCTTGGTCCTGTTTCTAACTGCTGCTGAAATTTCCCTTCATGGGATTAATAAAGTTGATCTTAGCACTGACTTTTTGTAGCACCCAAGTGGGAAGGGCTATGGTATATTTAGGACCAACAGGAACGTTGCCAGGTTTGGTGTCTTGGTGATTTTTACAGCGTACCCTGGCACATTGGTGGAACAACTATACACTGGACAAAAAAGGAACATGCCTCACCCCACCGCTCTCCCT
>JAODKF010000046.1:25954847-25967932 GCA_026779585.1 Mormyrus proboscirostris | reverse complement strand
ACTGTATAATATACATATATAAATACACACACACAGGTGTGGACAAATTTGTTGGTACGCTTCTACAAAAAAATCTCTGAAATACCTTGAAACCGACAAATGCTTAATGGCACCCTTATTGTTTATTCCATAATTAGCACAAATCAGACTTTGCTTTTGATTATTGACTCAGTAGAATAATTTATATAATTGAACAAATGAAAATGACATGAACAAAAAATATGGTACCCTTCTGTGGCATCGCCTCTTGCAGCAGTCACTGCCAACAAGCGATCTCTGTACTTCACAGTGAGACTTTGCATTTGCCAACAGGTAGTTGGGCCCACTCTTCCTGAGCAAACTGCTAAAGCTGTCCCAGGTTTGAAGGGTGGCGTCTCCACACAAAAATTTTCAGATTTGTCCATAGATGTTCAATAGGATTAAGATCTGGGCTCATGGAGGGCCATCTAAGAAAAGTCCAATGACTTTTTCCTCCTTCTTGAGTGCTTTTAGCTGTATGTTTTGGGTCATTATCCTGTTGGAGGACCCATGACCTGTGACTGAGGCTGAGCTTTCTGACACTGGGCAGTATGTTTCGCTCCAGGATGCCTTGCTAGTCTTGAGACTTAATTGTGCCCTGCACAGATTCAAGGTTCCCCATGTCAGATGCAGCAAAGCAGCCCCAAAACAATACCGACCCCCCACCATCTTTCGCAGTAGGTATGTGTTCTCTTTTAAAGCTCCGTTCTTCCTTTGGTAAATGTGACTGGCTAAAAAGCTCCAGTTTTGTCTCATCAGTCCTTAAGGGCATTCTCCTAGAAACTTTGGGACTTGTCAACATGCATTTTGGCGAATTTCACTCTGGCTTTTTTATGTTTTTCTATCAGTGGTAGAGCCCTCCTGGGTCATCTTCCATGGAGCCCACTATTGTTCAAAATGCAACGGATGCTGTGATCAGAAAGTGACGTACCTTAACCTTGGGGCTAAGCTTGTATGGTTTTGGATTTTTTGCTTGGCTCTTTTTCTACCATCCGCACTTTCCTTCTGATCAACCTGCAGCGGCCTTTCCTCTTGTGTCCACATCCTGGGAGGTTGGCTACAGTCCCGTGATCCTTGTACTTTTTAATAATATTGGCAGCTGTGGTTATAGGAACAGGAAGCTGCTTGGGGAGATGGTCTTATAGCCTTTACCTTCACATAGTTATGTATATAATCTTCTTTCTGGGCTCCTCAGACAGCTCTCTCCTTTGCTTTCTCTGGTCCATGTTCAGTGTGATGCACACGATGATACCAACCAACACAGCAGCATGTTCTTTCCCTTTAAAGAGGCTGAATGGCTGATGACAAGCTTGAAAGCACCTGAGATAATAATTAAGGTTAAACACTACATTAAGTTTGAAACATGACTATAATGTAATGATGAATAGTCTCTTTAGGGGTACCAGCAAATCTGTCCATACTATTTTAGCATATCTTGGTGAAATAAACAACAAATCATTTTACACTTTTTACAATTTTATCGGTTTATCACATACTAAAGGCATGCAGGTATCGTGAGACAATTGCTTTTACAGTAAATGAATCAATTTTCAGGAGAAATGAAGCTTTGTACCAACAAATTTGTGCACGTCAGTGTGCACGCGTGCGTGTGCGCGTGTATGTGTGCGCGTGTGCGTGTGTATGTGCGCGTGTATGTGCGCGCATGTGCGTGTGTGTGCGCGTGTATGTGTGCACGCGTGCGTGTGTGTGCGCGTGTATGCGTGTGTGTGTGTGTGAGAGAGAGAGAGAGCAGGTATACCTATCCTTATGGGGACACAATATGATAAATATCTGTTTTTTTAAAAATTTGAAAAAAAATGGTGACTGGTATGAAAAAACTAAAACTGCAAAAACTCTTGTATTTTGTTTGCTTAATTATGGTTAGGGCTGGGTGGGGGTTAAGGTTGTCATAGTCATATAATAAAAAAAAAAGGTTGTCATAGTTAGCGTTAGCATTTTTCCCATAAAAGTGAGTGAGCGGTCCCCATAAGCATACCAGATGTGTGTGTGTGTATATATAATTCTGATATTCACTGCAGGGTGCATTGTAACCTGCACACACATGCCCCCTTACTGCAGGAGCTAAAAAAGTTAATTCAGGAATATTCTCTCAAATCATGAGATATAATACATTGTCGTTGTGTAACAGGCCTGAATACTGAAGTGCCTTCCATCTGAAAGCATTCAAAAATAGTCCTATTTTGGGATGTTTGTGTTATCTCTGGCCCCCACATCGATTATTATTCTGAAAATCTGAAATGAGATTAAAAATATGATTGAACATTTGTCCCTTGAGATTGCAGTGGATTACTCCAGTATCAGCGAAATGCCTTCAGTCTTTAAATGAACTTAATGTCTTCTCATCATGACGAAGAAAATAATAAGAACTGTAGGATTTTGTGGAGGATCGTCTTCTTTAAGGCCATTGCAAATATTAAAGAGTAAAATAGCCTTCTCAATGAATCTGTATAAAATCTAAGCATACAAGACATACATTCAAGCACTGTGAGATGTGAGATATCCCATTATAAATTAAATCACTGTAATGTAATGTACTTATAGATGCTGTTTGCATGTCCTAAATGCTTGTAAGGCATGTAGCTCTACAGCCCGATCGGAAATCGTGTAGAAGGACATTCATACTGATCAGGTTCTTAAAATATTGTTTCTGAATAGCTGAATTTATACTGGCCTTTACTACAGTCTACGTGTTTGGGAATGAAGTGAATGTTCTGTTTTCACGTAATGTAATATTCATTAATTTGTTTAATATTTCATGTAATCTTTATAATCCATCCATTTGTAAAAACTGTTGTTTGTTTTCATTAACATGGAGGGGAGGGGGTAATTGAACAGTGACTAGTCATCTTTACTGCTAAGGGGCTCAAAGCTGCTTTGGCTTCTAAGCCCACGATGAGTGACATCAGCCTGTGCTGTCAATCACTGCTAGCATAGAAATCAAAGAAGCTTAACGAGTTCATTCTGGAAACCCTCCTTATCATAGTTTTCAATCACATTTGAGTCCCTCAGATTACTAATCTTAGACTATTGCAGATCTACTTTAATAAGCGATTGCTGAATGTCATCTAATGCTAAAGTGTCACTTTAATATTTTAATATCCTCTGACACAAAATAGATGTGTTGTTAGTCTTCATTAATCTGCATCTCCATTAGGGGATAGTTAAGATCTGGACATGAAATGCCAACTGCAGAAATCATAATGCACGCCTGAGAGACTGCAGGGCCGCATGATGCAGATGCTGCAGTGGGGTCCGAGTCGGAGGATTTAAATTGGGTTCAGGGGATGGTAGCGCTGAGGGGCTGCTCTGTATGTGTCAGACCTCCTCCTCGCCGTGGCAACAGGCTAATATCTGCTCAGAACCATGAGCGTGAACTTACAGCGCGAGCTCTTAGGTTGCCTATCCTCCTACGCCCGTCTCCCATGGCTCCGCGGAGGGGAAGCCTCCGCCGCAGATTGTGCTGGAAGCAAAATGACGCACACTCTCACTCCTCTTAAGATCATCTTGCCCACTGTGCATGTGTCCTGCGTTTTTTTTTTGTCTGTTTGTTTTGTTACATAGCTACGTAATAACTATTTTTGCTGCTGTTTTTTAGGGTAGATTCTGTGTGTTACCAAGCGAAAAGAGCAGATGCATTGGCTGGAAGCCTCCATTCAGGTTTTATCGAACAACCTTTGCGTCCTTGTGAACGGTTCAACTGCTCCATCCATACATTTTCCATGACTGCTGATCCAGTTCGGGCCCGCAGTGAGTCTGGGGTTTATCCCAGCATGCATGGAACACGAGGCAGGCGACACCTTGGATGGGATGTCTACTGCTGCAGGGTCTATTGCTATAAAGCGAACAGAAGCAGGAGGAGAAGGGGCAGGAATTTCATTTGATCGGTACATGGAAACAGTGAATTGTGATATTTTGACAATAGTACTGATTTGCATTTGAGATTTCTTAATTTTTCCCCCCTATGAGCTAATAATGTATTTTTGTTCCCCATTATAATAACACATTTACACAATGAAGCTGTTTTTTCCATGTTTTTTTTATCTCACTTGTGCTCTGTGGAAGCAGAAAACTTTTTATCCCGACGCTTATATAATTAACTTAATTTCTGATGAACACAAAGATATGCACATACTATAAACCGCAGTATGCTCTGGTCTTACGTCTGAAAGTCTCTATGTGTTGCACGATGGTGTTTCCGCAGAGACAGTGCTCTCCAGAGTTCATCTTTTTCAGATCAGAATAGCTGGACAGATGCCTCTGTAGGAATTAATAAACAAAGCATGTGTCGAAAGCGGCTGGAAACACAATAAGAGCAGGACTACACTTTGATAAAAGCTTTTTGTTTAATTATAAGAGCCAACTACAGAGTGCAAATGATAACAGTATGAGTTTGTAGTTTCAGAGCCTTATGGTAGAACAGCCTAATGACTGAGGATATAGAGTAGATGTATAGAGAACATACATGGTGTCTGTAAGCTTGCACGAATACCCTAAGCAGGCCCTAATTTGCACATTGCAAGAGAAACTTCTCTTAATTATGTGCAGTGTTGGGGGGGGGGGGCACCTAGTCCATGTCAGGGGGCACCTTATGAGCTACTTTAGGTTTTACAAACTACTTACTTCAAAACTGAAAGTCTTCCTGTACTTTGACTGGTTTGTTTCCCTGATTGAAAGACTCGTCCAGCGGTTTCACATACGCATGATTATAGGAGACTGACCAATCAGCACACAGCAAGAACTGTGCTGAAGTGACATCCAGGTCCTTTTAATTGACATTGATTAAGTGGTCACCCTGTGCAATATGCATGCGATCCGTTTCCATTTTGCTAAAAGCCAGTTGCCATCAAATCTTTATGTTGTAATATTATTAATGGCAGACATGCTGTGAAATGAATACACTTGCTCCTGTTTACATAGTTGATATTTGATTCGTGCAAATTTATGAACAACCATAATGCTTGTTTGTGTGGTTTAACCCTAGGTACAGTTGGGGTATATGTCTGGCTGCTCTAAACTTTTGGCATTTTGTGGAAAGATTGTCCATAAACAATAGCGGAGAGGAAATGGGGTATGTATGTACCTCCTGTACATTCTGCTTCTCTCTGAGGTAGAGCAGGGCGGACCCACGCTCAGCCCTAAGTGCGGTGCTATGTTTCCTCATAGTGCTCTCTCAGTAAGTACTCAGAGAGGCCAGGACAGCCCGTGGCAGTGAGCGGCCGAGGGGGAGGGGCCTTGAACAGATTACTGTGTTTGGGGTTCTATTATTAGACCGCAACCCAACTCAGTCCAGACAGCTGCCTTTCTGCAAGCTGAGGTCTCACAAAGCAGGGGCTCTGCAGCGAGTGCAGTGCGCGCTGATCAGTGAACGGGTCTTGGGAGGGGAGGGCGGGGGTCATCCAATCTGGTCTAACCTTGTGAGTCCTGAAGCCCCCGGGGGAAATCTGGGTCAGGCATCAGGAGGAGATGGAGGATGGGAGCATGGTGATACGACTGCCGGGCCGCTCCCGTGGCTCCGTCGCTGTCGAGGAGATAGGGGAGACCACGGTGCTACGCTACAAGGAGGTTCACCACTTCTTCTTCCTGCCCTTCAGGGAGCAGCCCATCTTCAGCACGCGTGCCCACGTTTTCCAGATAGACCCCAATACGAAGAAGAACTGGGTTCCTACCAGCAAGCACGCCGTCACCGTCTCCTACTTCTATGACAGCGTGAGGAACGTTTACCGGATCATCAGCCTGGATGGTTCTAAGGTATGGAATGCTGCTGGCTATCTGACCTTTATTATTTGGTTTATCCTTCCATCTGCGACAGCTTTAAAAACATTGCCAGTTTAACTTCTAGTAAGCTGTCTAATTATACAGAGCATTTATAAAGAACATTTATCAGAACGAGGACACTGCATTTTTAAAATCCAGCTTCACAATCTGAGAAAAAAGTTCAATATGCATCTGTCTGAGTGAATTATCAAGTGCACAGAGCCAGTGTGAGTTCATTACGACAGTGTCATCCACTGGTGTTGTGATCTGGAAGTCATGCTGTTTGTGCAGCTGACTGTGGTGTTGAGGATGCAGGTTTGAATCACAATTAGGACATATCTCGCAAACGCATATCACACACTTTCACTGCAGAATAGTTGTCCCTCCCCCAAGTGTGATTCTGAAAGTAGAAACCAGCTAATCTGTGCATTTAAGCACAGCTTTTTTTTTTTTTTTGAATAAAATCGATTGCAATCCGCATCAACCTGATGTTGCATTGCCTCTTGTTTGTTATTGTGCTCTTACAATGAATTAGTCTTCAGTCTGTGTCTATTATGCTGTTGGGACAGTCATACATTATAGCAGACAGAAAACTGGCTGTGGCAGAAGAGTTAGGCATGTGCCCAAGTCCGTGGGTGGGGAAAGGCGTCCTTCACTGGTCTGGCAAGCGTCAGATGAAAAGCAGCAAGTCTACGGTTTGACACCAATAAACGCTTCATAGAACTAAGACCACACTGACTCCCTTGCTCTTGTATATATTGAGCTGCATTAGCTTTTTTGTTGTTGTTATTTGGAGATCAGATTTGACCGCCCATAGCCAAGTATCATGTTATTTGTGTGTAACACACGGTGATTTTCACTGATGATTTGCAAAGGCAGTTCTTCAGGTACACCTTCCCCTAATTTGAGGCGTTACGTGTCAATGAAGTGCGTCCAAATAAAAAGCTAAGGCCGCATTTTCACAAACTGACCTCTAATAGTTCTTCCTTAGAAGGTGAAGTTCAATGTCAGCAATCCCACGAAACCCCTGAAGATCTGCTCTAAACAGCTTCAGATTCGATGGCACCAGAAAAACATACGTCAACACCCTGAACAATGTAGTTTATTTTTACTAAATGATAATGAGGGTTTTCCACTTGTTGTCCTGCACCACGGAGGCCCACTGAGAGCTTATTTTCTATAAAAAGGCCTCTAGGAGTGGCCACCCTGTCCACAGCTTACTTTGCTATAAAAGGAGGAAGTGGCTATTTTCTGAAGGGGTCATATACACTTCTAACCTCCGGTGAGCTGGCACTTAATCTTAGTGTGTCTCTCTCTGTCGCATGGGTTAGAGAGGCCAGAGGGAAATTTAAATAGCCCTCCCGTATAGTAAAACGATTCCAAATAGCCCAACTTAATATGATTTAATGGACAAACGCACATAAGTTTCTGTCCTTGCAACAGTCTTATACTGACTACTGTAAACTGATTTGCCCTTGGTATTTTCATGCTTTTGGGAACCAGGTTGGACTTTAATGCAGCTCATATGACTTCTGAGATGAAACAATCCTCTGGGTGTCATTGCTCTCAGTGAGCTCTGGAAGTCTTCCGAAAGGATGATTTCTTGTTGCCTTTCTGAGATATGCATCATTTCAAACAGAACATTTAATCAATGCAGTGTTTTGGCAAGAAACTTCGATTTTCACGTTACATCACATATAGTATTTCACAATGGCCTTTAGTCAAAATCTCAAGATTTTGGCTACATCAAGCTTTTTTTCCTGTATGGATCATATACACTTCCAGTCTTTAGTGAAGGACTTTATTAAAAACAGTTTGGCTCCACAAGAAATTTGTGGAGTCTAAAACGTACCCACGATATTCACGCCTAAGTGATGAGGTTTCGCTGTCCTCATTGCTTACCTGACTGTACCTATAGCCTCATTGTGTCCTTTCTAGGGTATCTGCCTCTACTCTGATTCTGTGAGCTAACATAACTTAGCCAGCTAACATTAATTTTAATCTCCCTTTCCAGGAGATTGAATAAATTGTATTCTCTATTCATTTGCAATCATTAAGTCTCCGAATAGTTAAAGCAGATCGATGAATGATTTCACTGCTATTAAGGTGGGGTTGATTACTTCTATACAGACACTAACAATAACAGTAACGATGTGCACTTTAAACTCTTCACTGGTATTTATTTTGCCCTCCTGTACTAGGTTTTCATTACTTTGCATTGCTGTAATTTCTAAAATTGTCACGTAGGATCCATGGCTCTATAAATTTCATCGCGAAATAAGAATTGAGAGATGTTTCTGTAGAAGTAGAAAGATTCAGAGAGTACAAATCCAGACCAAGATTTTGTTTCAACCAAGTAGTTGAATACTCTATGAATGTGACTATTTATGCTCAACTGTCTGGTTGAAACTGTCTAGGCCTGAACGTTCCACCTCTGTGTTTCTGAAACAGGTCACGACAAGTTGCAGTGATTTAAAGAAGCTAAGGAAGCAAAAAGCCAGAACTCTGCTAAAAGTTAGAGGTTCGAGAATGCAGTGAAGTGTACAGCACTGCCCCATCATTTTCCAGTTTCTATCGGACAATCATGCTAAATCTTTTAGGTCTTGCCTCCAACTAACAATACTCAGACCATCTGTATGGGCATTCCACTCCTGCATGCTTCCTCTGCTGTCTGTGTCGTCTGGCAGTCTCTTCTCGCCATTCCACATGCTGACATCTTTAATGAATGATACAACGTGCTCATTGGACAATGTTGTTGTCCAGACTCCACCTGCAGCTGAGTGACAATGCAGAACGCCCTGAGGGAGCATTACAGGGAGTCAACCTCCTAATGCTTCCCATGGAAGGCGAGCCAAATGCGATTCTACCTTTATTGGTACAGATAGCTAATGTAGGACAGAGGATATAGATTCTCAGTGCATTGAAATTCTGCATTAAAAGTTTTGGTATGACTTTACTTAAAGCACTCATGTATAATGCATTATAGATATCTACATAACACATTATAATGCATTCATAAAGTATTATAGAGATGGCTATAACTATTTATAAAAACCCATAGCACATTATAGCCATGTTTAGTATGCACTATGAATGCTCTATGAAGCTTTCATCTATAGCGCACTATAAGTCCCTTAATAATGCATTATAATGGCTAATATTAATAATAATCTATACTTCATTGATCCCCATTGGGAAATTATCTTTACACCTCCCTCAACTTGTTCATTGTAAAATAAGTTGTCCCTGAAGGGGTTAAGGGCCTTGCTCAAGGACCTGTAGATGTGCTGAGGCTGGGTTTGAACTGGCAACCTTGTGATTACAGGCACACAGGCTTAACCCACTGAACCATTAAAGTGCATTATGAAGGTATCTATGGTACATTATGACGACTGCTTTAAGTAAACTGCTACCAAAGTTTTTGGTCTTTTAAGGTCAAGTTGAAAGGTTTATGTTTCATAATAATATTGCGTTACATGCATTATTTTGTCAGAGAAAAAGCTAATATGTGTTTTTTTTTTCTTTTTAATTAATTGAGCATTTGTAAATATAATAAATTTAATACATTTGCATACATTTCATAAAGAATTTTTCTGACAATGAGTTTTAATATTCAGATGTCTGATATTTTGATTGCAATTTTAGTAAATGGGATCCTAGACAGTCCTTTCATCTCATCTGTGGATGTAAAATATATGCAGCCTAACACTGAGTCTAATTTATGGAGAACATTTAGTTGACAATGTCATTGCTGCTCTTTGATGCTTTTGCCAAGTTGAATTTAATTAAATGTTTTTGCTTTTAAAAACATGTATGTGAAAGAGTTCTAAAGATAAATCTTACATCTTGCCGTTACTGATCTCTAGACCTGGTCACACTGTCCTTTGGCTTTAATTTCATCCGGGAAATAAACTGCCTAATTCAACACAGTATCACCTGATGCACTGTGTTGATTATAACTTGGTAGGGCTTCCTGTCCCAATCTGCCAAGCAACTGCTCTGTGCATTTTAAAGAAACACTATGTGTCTCTGCTAAAGAAAAAAATATATGTATTTCTGACCAGCTTTTTGAATTGTCATTATAAATGACATGTTGTGATGATTAATGTGTCTCAGTGATATATAAATAAGTGACATATAAACCAGCAGTGACATTTAAACAAAAAGTTTGCGGCTGTTCCTATTTCCACAGGCAATAATAAACAGCACCATCAGCCCGAACATGACGTTCACAAAGACGTCGCAGAAATTCGGCCAGTGGGCGGACAGCCGCGCCAACACGGTCTACGGATTGGGCTTCTCCTCTGAGAACCATTTGAGGAAGGTGGGTGGTACGTCATACATTCTGTGACAGTGGGAGTTTTGTGACACGATGATGCTGCATAAGGGGTCCCATGTCGAGCACAGTAAAAGCGTATATCTTTTTCGAGATGAGGTGTGTCCCCTTGAGACTCAGACCCATTGCTATAACAGCACCGTGTCCATTAATATGATCCCAGGGATCCTGTGTGGATCTTAGCGTCAGTTGATGTGACATGCAAACTATGGGCTTATGTTCTATGTTCACATGCATGCGGCATGCATCCAGTGAGCAAGTGCTTGCGGCTTGCGTGGCATTGCATTGCTCTCTCAAACTCCGAGTGATTTTCCCCTATCTCTGTCAGCAAAGCACCCACTCACTCTCTCTCTCTCTCTCTCTCTCTCTCTCTCTCTCTCTCTCTCTCACACACACACACACACACACACAGATGAGAGCTCCCACCCACATTACATAACAAGGAGCATTAATTAGATGTTAGTCTCACTGACATAATCGTCATGCTAAGCGCTTCAAAAGCAGCTCGTCTTTTTCTTTCAGTGTTTTGTGGAAAATAAATAGTTCCTGTAAGTCTCCAGGCTACTAACGTTGAGCGGCTGAATATCAAAGAATGCCTCTCATGCACAGGAATCAAGGGTTCCTTGTGTGTCAAATAACTAGCAAAAGCATGCTCAATATTATCTTCATTTTCCTGCTCATACAGTATAAGTTAATATCCACATCTCAGCAATATCAACCTCATGCAGCAGCAGCTGAGGTGATTTTGTTTTGCATTTTCATACTGTAACTACAGTATTGCCCAGTTCTCTGCAGGGACTTACTAACACCCAGGAAGATTTTCAGGAAGACTTTGTGCCATTTCTCAATCTACGTTACCGTCACACCCCAAAAATATTTTTAAACTTTATTTGCCAGCAGTTTAGGGGCGAATGATCAGCCCTCCCTTTCCTCTGCGCATAAGAGCTTTGGTATTTGAGGCTGGTGGGTGGAGATTAAATGATATAAACGGCCATTTAACTTGACTAATAGCTATCACGTGTTGCTTTTGACAGTTTAAAAATGCCCGAGTCAGACGCTGCCTGATGTCAGTGCTGCATTTGCATGCAGCAAAGATCCGTTTGCTAGCAGGATGACAATATTAAAATAGCGCCAGAGGGACACCAGTTCAAATACTCTGTTAGTATCATGTCAGTTCATTTGGTATTTTCACGTGTCCCTTTGCATTTATATATTGTGTGTTAACTATATATATAGGCATATTGAGGGAGGCTCATTAGCCTGACTACCTAACTGCGGGAGCAAACAGGATCAGCCCGGTAGATGTGAAGCAATGGCACTACCCATTCAGTGGTAATGAGCTACAACTCAGTAGTTACTTTTTTTATTTAAACCTACCTAGTATCAGGCACAACCCACTTTTGCCTGCAGACCTGCTTCAAGGATCGATGTAAATTCCTGAATGAATAAATGACGTTTATCTGACAT
Source organism: Mormyrus proboscirostris (assembly GCA_026779585.1). NCBI lineage: Eukaryota > Metazoa > Chordata > Actinopteri > Osteoglossiformes > Mormyridae > Mormyrus > Mormyrus proboscirostris. Next base: position 25,956,336 of record JAODKF010000046.1, on the reverse strand, counting down.
ATCTGTCCAAAACAACAAGGGTTACAATTCCTGTGCTTCCTGGGATATGAAACCCTGACCTTTGTTGTGTGTTCAGAGAATCCTGTTTACACTCCACCATTTACGGATCAATGTTTGTCACACGTAGGCGGCATCATGGTGCAGTGGTTAGTGCTGTCGGAGCCTGGGTTCGGTCCCAGGTCCTTTCTGTGTGGAGTTTGCATGCTCTCCTCTTGTTCTCATGGCTTTCTGCTGGGGGATCCAGTTTCCTCCCATGGTTCAAAAGTGTGCAGGGCAGATTGATTGGCAAGTCTAAATTGACCCTGTAATTGTGTGCGTGTGTGTGTGTGTGTGTGTGTGTGTGTGTGTGTGTGTGCACGCCCCCTGTGGTATGTTGGCACCTACCCCTGGTTGGTTCCCACCTGTGCCCCTTGTTCCCAGGATAGGCTCCGGTGACTCCAGTTGGGATTAAGTGGTTACAGTGATGGATGGATGGATGGATGGATGGATGGATGGATGGATGTTTGTCGCACTTCTGGCCTTCCCATTAGCTTTCACGAGTCTGTCCATTCTCCTCTTACGTCTATCATTAACAAGGTGTTTTTAGTCGCAAACTTGCCGCTGACAGCTGGATTTTTGCTTATGGCACCGTTCTCTGTATACCATATAAACGGTGTAGTGCGTGAAAATATAAGGAAGGTTCTGAGAACCACCCCGTCTGGCACCATCAATCACGCCGCATTCATGATCCCTTAGATCATGCATCTTAGCTGTGCTAATGCTTAGCCAAACAGTAACTGAACCTCTTTCAGCCACATGATTTGTTTTTGTAGAAGCAAAGTCTTACATTAACAAAAACGTTAATAAATTATCCGCTCTGTGTGTGTGTGTGTGTGTGGATTATGATTATAGTACATTGTGGGGACCAAATGTCCCCAGAATGTGATAAAAACCTGTCATTTTGACATTGTGGGGATCATTTTTCAGGTCCTCCCAAAGATCTGCGAATGCAATCAAAAAACGAAAAATGCCAAAATTCTCATATTTTGTTTGGTTACTTATGGTTAAGGTTAGGGCTGGGTAGGGGTTAAGGTTGTCATGTTGATATGAGAATTTTTTCCATAGAAATAATGGAGAGTCTCCACAAAGATATAATTACAAACCTGTGTGTGTGAGTGTGTATGTACATGTGTGATATATACATACATATAATCTGTATGTGTGTATCAGGGTGTATATAATATCCACCCGTCTTCTAACAGCTGATCATGGTCAGGGTCATGGTAGGTCTGGAAACTATCCCAGTCCGCACAGGGTACCGGGTTGCACAGGGCACCGAGCAGGGGTACACCTTGGACAGACTACCAGTCCATCACAGGGCACCGAGCAGGGGTACACCTTGGACAGACTACCAGTCCATCACAGGGCACCGAGCAGGGGTACACCTTGGACAGACTACCAGTCCATCACAGGGCACCGGGCAGGGGTACACCTTGGACAGACTACCAGT
>JAODKF010000046.1:25933185-25954747 GCA_026779585.1 Mormyrus proboscirostris | reverse complement strand
TGGACAGACTACCAGTCCATCACAGGGCACCGGGCAGGGGTACACCTTGGACAGACTACCAGTCCATCACAGGGCACCGGGCAGGGGTACACCTTGGACAGACTACCAGTCCATCACAGGGCACATACATGCACACACAATCCTGCGCTACAGGGAATTTAGAAACAGTAGTAAAATCCTTAAAACATTTAAGACTTTAAAAAGATTTTACCGTGTTATTTCTGTTCTGATCCTGTTGTAATCATCATCATTTAAGTTTTTTCTGTTCTCCAGTTTGCAGAAAAGTTTGCAGAGTTTAAGGAGGCGGCACGGATAGCGAAGGAGAAGTCCCACGAGAAGGCAGAGCTGGCCAGTACTCCTTCTCAGGTTTGAGATCCATTGGCTACTTATGAAGGAAAAGCTGTATCCAGAAAATACTTTGCATTGCTCTTGACACCCCTCAACTGTCGTTTTTGTGGTATAGTTGATGCCAAAAGATTTTAATACAAAACCCAGCTAGTGACCTATCTGAGAAAAATCTTAGAAATTTGAATTTATAAGTAAAAAATGTTTTTAAAGTAGCTTATTGGGGGAAGGGTGATTTCTCAGATTCTTTCTGAGGAACATGTGGAATGTTCATGGGTCCTTAATGAGCCGCTCTTCTAGAACCATATTTTAAGGGTGACTTAAGTGTGAAATTTGTTTATCTTGTGTTTAAGGCATTTATATGATTTTCTTTTTTTATATCACGAAGTATAATCTTATTAAATAAATGATGATGATAATTGGCTGTGCTGTGGCCCAGCCTTACATCGCTCAAGATTGTGTAGTTTGCATGGCCTACCTGTGTCGCGTGGGTCCGTTCCGGGGTCACACTATCACATACTCTGGCAATTTATTGATGGCAGTTGAACTGACCACATGTCTTTGAACTACAGGAGGAAAACCATATAGATACAGGGAGAACATGCAAACTCCACACACGCGCCCACATGCACACACCTGCACTCACACACACACACAATTTAGCGGAGATTCAAAGTAGGAGCCCTTCAGTTAAGCAAATGTTGGGTGTTTCTTCTAAAGATATAAATGATAATCAATATTATACCATAAAAAGTCATTTGAAGTATGTTTATGAGAGTCCAAATTTGCTTTTAAGACGTCATTCATGACGTAGTCTATGGTAGATCCAAAAATCACATTTTGCATAACAAGTGGGCCAGTGGAAAACACTCATGGATCCCTGAAAGGTCGGTGACAGTGATTACAGTGTCACCGGGGGACCCTCCTCAGCTGGCCGTCCGCTTAGCACTGTCCCATCCCGGTCCCAGGCTGCTCCACTGACCTCACCCCATCTATCTTTGCTAAGGAGTCGGCAACCGGAGACATTCAGTCCCCCTTCACCCCGGAGAGTGTCAACGGCACCGACGAGGAGAGGGCCACGCCAGACATCAGCCACAACGCGCTGCCCTTCCCACACGGGTAACTGCAGTATGATGGGCGCTAAATAACAGAAAGGGATTTCCATTCTGGGTGACTTGTCACTCCAGTGGGTTTGCGAAGGCCTTGCTTGTCCTTTGATATCCCTCAGCTGTGTTCCATGCGGCGTCTGGATGTTCACAGTCGCTGAAGATGGTTTATTGAAAATAGAAAGAAAAATCAGCAGGGTGGAAGCAGGCTGGCAGGAAACATCCTTCCTGATTAGAATGACCTCAGCAGAATTTTTGCCCTGTGTTTGATGCCGATGTGGGTTTTGTTGTCTTTGTCGATGCTGACACCCATGATGCTGATGATAATTACGAAAAAGCTTGAATTGGAAGCAAGTTAAATTATTTAGCTGAGTTTTTCTCCTTGCACGAGTTTTCAGTGATAATGGAACATAGTGTTTCTGCTGTTGAGATTATTAGAATGTTAGCATTGATGATGTGAATGTCTCAGGCATGTGATTTGTTGCTTAATTTAAACAGCAGTCCCTGTGATGGATTTTACGTTTCGCTGGGTGGCTCTGCCGTCACGTTATCTGAACGCGTCCGGCTGCAGTTGGATGGGATTGCCTTAATCTTTCCAAATGTGTTCTGAAAGATTAGGCCGCATTAGCTTTCACTCGTTGGCAGTGCTAAGCCTCAAACTTCATCAGCTCCCAGAACTTGTAATTAAATAAAATAACACAAATACTCACCGAATACATTTGCATTGAGAGATCAAAGTGATTAGAGCTGATTGAAGGCTTCCGGTTTCCAGGAATCTGAAACATCCATTATGATTAAGACTCGCAACCACTGTAATTGTAATTGGAGGTGTAATACAGTGGTTGTAGGACTTTAAATTCCAGATTAAATCAAAACCCTGTCGCTCGCTTCCTTGATCCTCTCCAGATTTCGCATTTCAGAATCTGGCGCATTTGTGGGTCATACTGTTCCTCCCCGTGGGTTAGGAAGCGGGAAATCACAGGTCCGGAAAGAAAGGCAGTAAGAAACAGGTGGAGTAGCTGTGTTGAACGTTTGAGGTATGCCATCCCCTGTTGATTCTATGGCTCAATCAAGCAATGAGGAATATTTTAATTGGCCAGTATAAACCAAGATATAAAGTAAGCGTAGATCCGTCAAAATTTCAGATAGCGATTTAAACGTTCTGCAATGAAAGGATTTTATAAAGCTTACTTGGGGAAACTACATGGGATTTGTTTAACTGCTTTTAGTGACTGTAAATGTTGCTATTTTATGAAAAGACCATCAGTAATGTACGATTTATTTTAATTTTTGTCTTAATTTTTAGCAATTGTCTCCAATTTGGTCACTATTCGTTATTTCAAATGTATATGGTGGGTTTTAGCCACCATTGCTTTATGGTTGCTTTGCAGATGAGTGATTTACTGTATATAGTTGTTGTGGATATCGCAGATATATGAATCGTATTGGTGTTTATCGTCCCAGCATCCTTTTCTGCCTCTGAGCTGCCGTTATTTATCTCTAAGGGGAACGTGGGTTCTGCTGGCTGACTTGTGGGGTCCTTATGTCCCCTCACATTTTAAATAAAACGTACGAGTTTCAGAATAGCTATTGCAAGATTGTTGCAAATAAATCAGCAGGACAAATAGTGTTATTAGTCATAAACTGAGGCATCTCAGGAAAATCTTAGACCGCAGTTTAGTTTATTATATAATTACATATGAGTATTTATATAAAAATGCTGTATTCCAGGTACTTGAAATATTCTGAAGGTCAAATAAATAAAGAGCTTAATGTGGTGTTAACTTTAGTTAAGGCTGTTTGCTGAATGAAATATTTGCTCCATTGAAAATATGTGCCGAATAATGGTCTGGAGTAAATAAAGAAAACAAATGAAGGCCTCATCATTCTTGCCTTTTTTCTTTCGTTTTTTAAAACTGACTTTATGTTATTTTATTATATATTTTGTGCAAACTGTAATGGTTTTTGGATTTACCCATACCAATGTAACAGAAAAATAACAGTGCTTGTATTATTTATCTGCATTTAAATGCTTTAGATAGACGGAGGTAATTCTCTCCTTGTGTCTTGTCCCCCCCTCAGCTCAGCCATCAACAAGCATTGGGAGGCTGAGCTGGCAGCACTGAAGGGCAACAACGCTAAGCTGACAGCCGCACTTCTGGAGTCCACAGCCAATGTCAAGCAGTGGAAGCAGCAGCTGGCAGCCTACCGGGAGGAGGCCGAGAGGCTACATAAGCGGGTGAGGGGGTCAAAGGTCAACCACACACAGAGGAGAGCCAATCAGAAGCAGGAGGCAGTGGTCCATATTCAAACTGAGAAAGAGGATGTGGGGCCTTGTGTACAACCATCTGTCACCATTAGGCGTCATGCTGCTATTTTATCTCAACCTTGATTTTTAGCTTTCAAGAAAATAAAACATGTATCATATGCGAAATATAATGACTTACAATGGACTGGCACCCCATATTAATGGGAGTTTTATTTACATAAAAATGTCCTGAGGGCAGGAGGAAAAAATGATTGGCGATCTCTCTGAACCAGTCAGATTGTAGAATAGGTGGGTCCAAAAAAATGAGAGGAGGTCAGACAATCAGATGTCTTGGTCCTGCCTCCTCTAGTTGCTAGGACCCACCTCTACAATCTGACTGGTTCAGAGAGAACCAATCATTTTTCCTTCTGCCCTCAGAGCATTTTTGTGTAATTAAATCTGGGTGTTACCTGCCTTGTGCCCTACCCTTCCTGGGTTCTGGTCCAGGCTCAGCATAACTTTGTATTAGATGTGAGGTTATGGGTGGATGAATAGAAGGGAATGCAAAGTTTTTTGTATTTATTGGTGAATAAGAATTAGTTTTTTATTTTAGATTTTTATTTGGTTTTTCTAACAAGTAACAATAGAAACAACATCCATTTGTTTTCATCATTCAGGTAACAGAGCTGGAGTACACATGCAGCCAAACAAATGTGATCAAAACTCACAAAACGGAGCTAAACCAGACGATTGAGGAGCTAGAATCTGCACTGAAAACAAAGGAAGAGGTAACGTCTGACTTCTGGTGTAATTTCCCCTACTACTTCAGTGGTTTGCAAACTAAATCATTTGCAGGGTTCATGAAATGACTTTTGCTGTATGCTAAACAGCCCAATTAAACTTATCGTGGGGGGCCACTCAGTGAAATTCTATGGTTTTCAGGGGTCTCCACACAAGGGGCTTGAGAACCACTGCTTTAGATTATGAAATGCAAATTAAAAAAAAAATCTTATGTAAAATACAGCCTGTTTTTTTCAGAAGGAACAAGCAGCAATTTAGTTTTCCCTACAGTTGTATAAGAAACGATGACGGCAAAGTGCATTATTTTTGGTGGAAAGCAAGAATCACATGACTTCCAATTGGTAACAATCTTAACCAAAAGAAAAACATTGATGTCACCACTGGGAGGTCTAATTGGACAGGAGACATCACTATTGCAACCATCTCTAATGTCCTTCATGCACAGATTAAGAATGTGCTGATATAGCGAAAGGTTTAAATCCCCCTCAGACTAAGACAGCGGAAGCTTGAAATGGCTAAAGGCAGATATTTAGCAGTGCTACTCACGTCCAATGTATGTAGACTTTCCCAGATAAGCTGTTCTAGAAACTAATTAGCAAGTTATTGAGGAAGTTGGGTCAGCAAATAGGCCCATATGATGGTTTACTATTGACATCCCCTGGACAGGAAAATGAACAGGCAAAAATCAGAAAGGGATCAATAATAATAATAATAATAATAATAATAATAATAATAAAAAACCCAGTTTTTAACTTGGTGCAGTAACGGTGCCGTTTACAGTCTGTCTTTGGTCAGCTGTACCTCTCCCTGGTCCCACCGCTGCAGCAAAAGAGAAGCACCTTTATTTATAATGAACTCAGGGAACGAGGGACAGGTGGAACATATTGCTGACGGAAGTAATTGGTAACACTTGTCACCTGACTCCCCCCATACCGAGTCTGATGGCAGCTAGCTGCCCTCCCCCCTTTTACACCAATTTTACTACAAAATGAATGAGAGTTGAGCCCTGATCTGCACTGGGAGCTGTGAAGAAATGTTTGTATGAACATTCATGATACAGAGATTCACAGGGATTCTGCTGACTGCTGAGTCCAGCCAATCCTTATAAAGCATGACAGTAGTCTGACACTACAGTACGAAATGTTACGATTTGTGAATAGCTAGGCAACAAATTATGTCTACAAATGACAAGCCATAAGAGGAAAATTAATTTAATAGAAAGCAAATGAAATAAATCGAATAAATCTATGCTTTTAAATACACCGCCGTTAAAGAATAAAAATGATTATAGGTAACTTGTAAATTGAATTGAAGAGCTAGAATAATGTGATATATTGCGCTCCCCAAGGTCTAAGCATTGCTGATTTTCCAGCCTTCCTTTACCTGATAACCAGGTGTGAAGCCTCTGACCAATCAGAATCGGTAATTATTAAACTAACTACCTGGGAGAACTGAAAACAAGGCCTGGATTTAGAATCAAGGGCCCCATTTGAAGAGTCCTGTGATATAGCATTAATTTCAACCTTACCTGAATTTGAAATGCTGAAGCAGTGATCCTGAAAATTACAGTAGTGATACATTATTCATCACTACGGGGGAATAATCATTTCGCTTGGCCCTTCTTGCTGTCTGTGAGAGTAGGGGGTCACAGCACAGGGTCAGCTGGGGGTCAGTGCCCCTGGGATGATTGAGGTAAAGGGCCTCATGCAGGGGCCCCATCGGTGACATCGGCCTGCCGGCCACATGAATTGGTGACTGTGGGTAAGAGTCCCACCCGCCACACGCCACCCCGGTGAATGAGTAGGATGCGGAATGGGGGGTGATGCTCAGCGTGTGGCTCAGTGGGCTAAGCCTCTCTGCCTGTGAGCAGAAGGTTGCTGGTTTGAGGCCGACCGCCCTTGCCACGTCTGTGGGTCCTTGAGCAAGGCCCTTAACCCCCAGCTCCCTGGGTGCTGCTATGGGTGGCTGCTCTTCATGACCAGCTTGCTCTCAGCTACAGAAAGCTAGTTGGGGCAGGTGTACATAGAATTTCCCCACGGGGATCAAATAAGTATCTATTATTATTAATAATAATAGTATGCAGAAGCTTTCATATTCAGCCAGAGTGTCCCTGTGACCTCTGCATGTGAGCAACCTAGCTTGTGAAAGTTAGATGAAATGTCACTGCATTCATCCGAGGCTCTCTACAGTGATCAGTCTGTGATGTTGTACTGCTGCTGCTCTTCCTGCAGGAGATCGAGGGCCTAAAGGCAGAGGTGGAGAATGCCAGGCAGTTGCAGGCACAGAGGGACTCCCTTGCCCAGAAGCTGCAGGTGAGGGGGCTTTACCTCACAGACCACAAGGGCTCGCAAGGATGGGATTTCTAGTGAAGATCCTTTACTTTGAATAAAAAGAGAACAGCTCAGGGATTTTGAAAATCGCTCGCATGTATATGACTTTGCAGAAAGAATTTACACATCAAACTATGCTCTAAATCAGTGTTTCTCAATCTGGTCCTCGAGGGCCCACAGCTGGTAAACATTTTTGCTCCCTCTGAGCAAAAACATGGACCGTCTGTAGGTCCCCGAGGACCAGATTGGGAAACACTGGTCTAAATCCCCAACACTGCAAAAAATACTGTGCCTACATTGTTTTTACTATTGAGGGAACTTACCTTCATGTCCACTTTCCAGGAGACGGAGACGCGGAGCAGAGACCTGGTGGGGCAGCTGGCTGACCTGGAGCAGAGACTGGAGAGCAACCAGCTGGGCCAGGAGGCCTTCCTGCGGAACCTGAGGACCCTGCTGGAGCTCCTGGACGGAAAGATCTTTGAGCTGACAGAGCTACGGGACAACCTGGCCAAGCTGGTGGAGGGCAGCTAGAGGAACTCTCACACCTACAGCCTGACCTGTGCCTCAGGAACACATATCCAGAGCAGAGCAGTGACAGTGGCACCGACGAGATACTTTCCGCGGGATGGGGGGGGGGGGGGCAGGGACGTTGGTGAGGTCAGGTTTCCCATCTGAGGACTGGAATTATCACATGGGTGTTCTGTTCAATATGACATTGTTCTATTATAGTGTACCCAATAATCCAACATGGCTGAGTCTACTCATCCAGAGAGTGGAAAATTATGTTCACACTTCATGGTTTTAATTCTCTGTGGCCAGACTTGGTCAAACGTGGGCGTTTATGGATGCAGTATACTATCCCTAATAATAGTAGTAATGATCATTGTCTTATTAAATGAAATTTAGTTGTATATTTTATATAAATAAAGTATAGATTGTGGAGCGAGTTTTTCTCCCAGCTGTACAGATGGCTTTGCCTTTAAATTGCATTGATTGCAGTATTTCTTTATTGAGTTGCTGTTTGCCATTTCTTGTTATATACTCAAACCTCTGTTCAGACATCCTTATAGTTTGTGTTTCCACACAGAATGCATGGGTGGGGAGGTGGTAGTGTCTCCTTGGGGTGGTGCTTGTCCAGGGTCTCCCCACGTGCCCCATCTTTCATCTTGGAGGGGAATTCTGGGCTTTGCAGATCGTCCCATTGGGAGGCGCATGGTGAGACTGCACACGGATCCGCACAGGGTACGATGTGGTGTGGGACAGGCGAGGGGGAGGAGCGGACACCCGTGCCCAGTGAGCTTCCGAGCTCCGTGTGTGGGTGCACTAACTGGGAAGTGTGGTGTGTCATAGATCCAGCCTGGTTATCTGCTGCATACGTTAATCTTGCTGTACAGACACATACACATAATATTGTACATGTGATGTGTACGTAATTTAAAACTTTTAAAATATCCTTAATTTTCTGTTGAACTGTGTTTATTATTACTGCCATAATTCCCTGGTTTGTTAAATTTGTTTAAAGTGCTAAGGCATTATTTATGCCGTACAAACTGCAAATTATGTCAGAATCTGTGTCTATGATTACTTCCATAATTATTACTATTGAAGGGTGTTCTCTATTTTTGTTTTGCATATTTTCTAACACATGGATGTTGGGTATTATAGTTGTGTATATACAGGCCCAAGACACTTAATGTTTTATACAAGACAACATTAAAAGAGCCGCAGAAATCTAACTTCCATAGTGATTTTATACAAAGAGTCAGTAAGAAATGAAAAAAACCAAACCAACAATTTATCAGTTATTCTCCATTTGTTGGATTTATGGTAAACTTTGGTACTAAGTCGACATTGGCATTTCTGGTCATGAAAACAAGGTCTGGAATTGGTTCACACTAGTTTATGGCACCAGGTACTTTTGAAAATTTGAATTGCTGATACTGTCACACAGAGAGTTTCTGAACATCGCCGGATTTTACCTGGATTATAAATCACGCTATGGCTTCTATCTGGTTGCCCCTCTTCTAGACCAATGGTTCCTAAACCTCGCCACATATTTTTTTATTGATTTAACCATTCAACTGTAACAAAACAATAATGAGCTGTAACATTTAAAGTGGCTGAAGTACAGGTTTGGAAACCATTGTTTTACAGAACCAAAGTGTTCATGCCATTTTCACGACCGAACATGCAGAATCTTGCTGCTCTTTGATGTTCATAGCCGTTCAATACAGATTATTGAGGCTGTGAAGATACTGCACATCACAGGGGCACATCGAAATACTGCACTACCGGATCATACAGAGGGATGAATATCGCAACGGGAAAAAATAAGGACGAGGCAATTTCAAGGTTATATATTGATGAGTTTTATTTGTTTTGGGGAGTAAAATCAGATTTGAAAGAGAAAGCAAAAATCAGAAGCACATTTCTACCATAGGAATGCAGGATGAAATAATAATAATAATAATTGTTAAAGCAATTATTTTACATTGAAGGTGTATTGCTGGAGACACCTTTTCCCTGCTTATTTTCAATAAATACTTAATCTTGTCCTTTTACTAACTTGTGCAAATGCATGAGAGTTTTGTTGCTACGTTTTTTCCCAAATGCATTAAATACATACATTATATATATTTTTTTGCAGTTTTAATATATTGCAGACCTACTGACTGGTTAAGTCCATTCATGGAACAGATATTTGAGGAAATAAAGAGGATTTTCTGGAAATGACAAGGATCCAATGTTCAAGAGACAATTTGATTTTTGGAAGAACTGAACAACAGAAATGTTTAGTATTTACAAACATGAGGAAATCAGGGAAAACAGCAGCCGAAATCGAACACAGTAAATAGGTGTATATATGATACATAGTGATAGATCACCTGATAGTAGATTGAGAGTGAGGGTGCTGTGTGGGTTTAAGCTATGTCAGCACTGGGAATATTCAAATGCCTTTTTTAATACTATCAACAGAAGGACGCTGCACTTCTGAGGAAGAGACTCTGGACATTGACTCACTGCTCTCTGCACCATTGGCCTGTAACACAAAGCGGTACTTCATGCTTAGTCTGGGCTAAATGAACAAAGTGAACAAAGGTAAAGGCCATTCAAGTTGGGGTACCTTAAAACCGACAAGTTATCCAGCTAAGCACCAAGTCTGGCTTTGTGATACAGAGCCCAAGTAGAATGCAAAGAAGGTGTTGCAGTCATTTTTATACCACTGATTTTATCCTCAGAAAGTTTCATGTTAAATGCTGTTATATTCATAAAATATATACAAACATGTACATAAAATATGGGTTTATGTAAAGGTGACATGTACAGAAATGAAAGCTCTCATAAAGACAGCAACAAAAAAATTGCTGAGCGTGGAGGAGGTATATTTGTAATTACGGCATCAATTAATTCAGCAAGGGCAATATAATCACCAGACGTCATTCATTTAATTTCAATATGGCGAAGAAGACAACTGAATTTCTAACGGTGAAGAGATCCACCCATTTTATGTACCCATTCATCCTATTCATGGGCAAGGGGGTCCGGAGCCAATCCAGAAAAAGCAGGGAATGACCCAGGACAGGGCACCACATTCACATGATTTAGCAACTCCAATGCACCTTAGACTGTAGGAGGGAAACCCCACAACAACACAGTGAGGATGTGCAAACTGCACACACACAGAACCAGGACAGAAACGCAAAGGCCAGTCCCAGAGGTGTGAGGCAACAGTGCTAACCACTGCACCAGTGCTAACCACTGCACCACTGTGCCATCCATGTGGAAAGATGTCAGATTTTATTTAGAATTAAAATTATCGTCATATTATTCATGAGTTAAATTAACAAACAACGACAATTTTTTTAAATTGCACAAAACTCTTACAGGTGCTTTGGTGATAATAAAATGTCCCCTCATATTAATCTGATTAAACTTTGAGTTATTTACCTTAGGGCTTAAGAGAAAAAGAAGCACAAAAAATATACATAATATACACTATAAAATTGACTTCAACAAACTCATTGCATTTAGGATTCAACTGTGCGAGTTGTGCACTGAGCCACACAGCCACATGTAGGTAGCTAATGTTGTTGTCTGTTACTCCATTTTGGTTGCACAAAAGAAAAAAAGACTTTTATATGTGAATTGTACTGTACATAAGCTTAAACCCACTATCCAAGTAAAGTCCACAGGGCAACCATTTCTGCAGAGGGAGTGACGAAGAAGTTACATTCTTAAAATATATTTATATATAACCTGCAAAACAGTCATTATAAACAGGATATAAATCTTGACCTGAAGCTAAAAATCGAATTAAAATAACATTGCTACAATAAAAAGAAAACAACCTGGATTCAGAACATTTTTATGTCCATCCATCCAAGGATGGAGGCAATGCATGTGTTGAAAGATTATTCTGTGTGGTCGAATGAGGGTGGAGTAGACCTGGAGACGGCTCCCGGATGGGGGCTCTGCTTTCTCGCCGGCGGGATCATCTACGGTGCAGACATACAAAGAGAGGGAATCAGAGGGACGACTTTTCACTCATCACAGCAACCGATCCCAAATCAGCTGGTAAAACCCTGTGGGCTGCAAAACTTGCATGCGTCTCTGGAAATAATTACTTTCTAAATGTCTTTTTGGCGCATGCCTGTCAGTACCTTCCCCGCTCTAACCTACAGCTTCCCTTGGATTCAATTAGGACTCTCAGGCACAGCAGGGCTGCCGGACGAAGCTGAGAACGAGAAGCACCTCAACCTTGGCCAGGCAAGCAAAAACAGAAACTAAACTTACGGAGCACCTCTCACAGACAAAATAAAGCAGAACTGAAGAAAGGCCCCGGCTGTTTGAGAATTTAATCCATACTCGGAATGCCAACCAGTAAAAAAACATTAAGACACTCCCTACGTTACGATGGGATTACATTCCGATAAACCTATCGCAGGCCGAAAATGCATTTTAATACAGTACACCTAACGTCATAGCCTAGCTTAGCCTACCTTAAACGTGCTAAGGACACTTACATGCTAAGAACATTACAAACAACAACAAACACATTTATTTCTGTATAGCGCGCTATCACAACATTACGTCGTCTCAAAGCGCTTTACGGCATCCCCACCCAAAGCCCCCAGTGAGTAAGCCATAGGGGACAGTGGCAAGGAAAAACTCCCGAGAAGGAAGAAACCTTGGGAGGGACCAGGCTCAAAGGGGGAGCCCATCCTCCAGGGGCCGGCAGAGAGAGTCAGACTGGAGAGATGGCTAAGTGCCAACTCACACTGTGTAAATCATAAGATTTGAGACACAACCGGGGAGCAGGGAGGTGATAACAAGCTGGTGCCGACGCTCCTTCCGAACGCCAGACAACCAGTAGTAAGGCAGCGGGTCATACATTAGCCTACGGTTGGGCAACATTATTAACACGAAGCCTATTGTATAATAAAGTGTTGAATATCTCATGTAATTTATTGAATACTGTACCGAAAGTGAAAAACAGAATGGAATTGGAATACGCATCGTAAAGTCGAAATATCGTAACACCGACCATCGTAACCCAGGGAGTGTCTGCATGTGAAACACCTTCAGCTACACTAACCGGGACACTGGTCTCACTGGAATCCTGAAGCCGTAACTCTCCACATCCCCTTTTCAGCCTATGGGATATTATTAGCAGGCATGGCGTTAATTAATGCTGCTGTGGCAGGGAGACGCGACTCCATACATCCGCCCAAAGCGGAGTGAACGTACAGCAGCTGCGTGACAGCCGTGTAAAGGACAGTGGGGATTGGACAGCGCAGCACTGGCTACTGCTGAGCTCTGATAAGACAGAAATAATGTGGGAAGGCCTTGACTTAATGACTCTCAGGCTTCAGCAGACATCCAGACGGCCCCTGCGTCACTCAGGCTGGGTCTCACGATCAGCTAGAACCTCTAAATTGAGTCTTACATTATAAATATATAGAAATTTCCCTCATCTCTGAATGATATGCCAAGGTCAGAAAAATTCCATCTATGAATAATGCAGAAAAGCAGTTGTTACCTGTATCCAGCTGCAAGAGCACTTCTGTAAAATTCCTTACACTGAGCACCTAACATTGCTCTAACACTAACTAAAATACCATATTATCAGTCTTCTGTTTGGTCCATGCCCTGAACACCTGCCAGACTTACAGTAGAATATAAAATTATGATTCTCACCTACAGTATAAAGCCAGAAATACTCAACACCAGTTAGTCAAATCATGAGAAAATGAAACTAGTTTTACATGATATTTTTCTTCTCATATACAGGACTGGTGTGCACAGAGGATGGCAGTGAGGTTGCACACTCCCAAGGTTGTGTCCTATCGCTGTTTGTGTGCCCTACGACTGGCTCCCATTCTACCATGATGCGCTACGCTGCCTGAGACAGACTCTAAGCTGACCGTGACCCTGTAATGGATATTGCTATGTAAGCATGCCATCAGGTCTAAAACAATATTTAGCCAACAGACAGGCCATTGATGAGGTCTAGGTCCCATGTATGTTCTAGGGATCGTAGGTGAAGTTTATGTCATGGTTGTAGACACTAGGGGTTGTGGGTAAAGTCTGTGGGATTGGATGCCACGGGTAGCGACATATCTGGTGGGCACTCCTGAAGGTAGCCACAAGGTGTCATAGATAAAGTGGAATCCCTGAGGGCGGAAGATGCAGACCTAAGTGTCCCAGTCAGCACAGGGGAGCCCCTCGTCCTCGGGCTCGGACTCGGGGGAAGCCTCCTTGATGCGGTACATGGCCTCCTGGATGCTGCGCACCAGCGGGTCGGCCTCGTCCGGCCGCGGTACCCTCCTGAGCCTCACGCCTTTGCGGATCTGGGCCAGAATGCTGCTGGTGTCGTCATCCTCGTTGGGTTCGGGTCGCGGGGGCCGTAGCTCCACCCGGCGCAGGCGGAAGCTGCCGCGCTTCAGCGAGGCCAGGACCTCGTCCATCGGGGAGCTAGCTGTCAAGAGACAGGCACCGCCATAGTGCCTCAGATACAATTATCTATGAACGGTGAGAAGTATTACATCACGCGTGTAATGGAAATGCAGGATCACATGCACTAGGCATGAGTGCAGTGGCGAATGGTCGACAAGCAGATGTAAATAGAGACCGGGAACATACTATCAACATAATATGAAAATACTACGCAACGATGTAGTACATGACAAATAAACTCAAAAAGAATGTGTTCACATATTTTCGCCCAGTATGGCTTTTTCTTCAGGAAGAGCGATTCACCGGACTCTGTTAAGGTAGCAAAATGTTCTAGACTTCAAGGTTTTATAATTAAGGTTCTGAATAAATCTGAAATGCATCTCACTGGCTGAAACGTCTTCAAGAAATCCCTAAATGTGAAAGTGTTGAAGGTTCCTCGCCGAAGGCCGCGTGCCGGCGCTCACCTCGCCTCCCCAGGGACGTGTCCGGGACCGGTGTCTTCCTCAGCCGCCTCCGGGCGTCGATCAGCTGACTGCTGTCGAAGAAGCAGCTAGAGGAGGAGGAGGAAGCGGCATCCGGAGGCCTGGGGACGCCCGGCTCGTTCCCACGATCGCCATCCTGCTGGACGAGGCCGGAGGGGTCCCCCTTACCCTCGCCGGGCTCGTCCCCCGCCAAAGGGGGTGGAGGAGGAGGGGGGGCTGAGGGAGGGAGCAGGGAGAGAGACACGGGCGGGCCACCATTTGAGGTCAAGGGAGGGGCCGCGGTTTGATCGCGAAGCACAGCCCCGCCTTGAGGGGGCGCCGTGGGGCATTGGGGTGGCGCCGGCAGTGCGGAGCTCAGGCCCACGCCTTCCGTCTCCGTCTGCACGCTGACTTCCAGGGTCTGCTGGGGCTGCTCGAGGCTCCCGGGGCGGCTCAGGCCACTGACCCTCCTCTTCGGGGAGCAGGCCAGCCGCAGCCGCCTTGACTTCAGGGTAACTTGACCTGGGTAGCGCTACACAGGAGAATAAATCACAGAAAATCTGTAAGAACCACTTACATAAACTATAATTTGAAATACATTTTTATTTTTCCTCTCATTTGTACTCTAGTACTCTATGAATACAAAAATATAACGCTTTTAGGCACTTTTTATAAATACTGCTGGCTATTTCACCTTTATCTTTATCACACTTTATCACAGCCCCTCCTGGTGGCTGAGAAGCTTATTGCACCTCTGCTTGCTTGAGCACTATGATGCATACAGCTTTGGGCCCAATTACTGTAGTAAGCTGGAAGTTGGATGGCAGCACATCAGAACTGGGAGGCCATCTCAGCACTGTGATGCAGATGGTCACCGGCATGAGCGCTGCCCCGGTACCTGCTTGAATCTGCGGAGCCCTTCCAGCGTTTTCTGCCTCTCCTGGCTGACCCTGGTGCTCTGGCTCTCCTCCTCCATCCGCTGCTGCTCCATGTGCTGTGAGAAGCCCAGAGGAGCTCAAAGGCTTTGCCCGGCATGTCGGGTCTTTCCACAGACCGTGACGCTTCCTGGCAAACTGTGACTTGGCCCTCGGTACATCACAACTTCACACACAATGTTTACTGGTGACCTACATCTGTCATGGTGCACAACGCACCCAGCTCTGGAAGATCTCTCACAACTGCCTCAGAATCAGTTGCTACACTAGTGGCCAAAATTGTGGAAACACCTCCAATTTTTAAAGATCGCAGAACTTTATTACAGTTACTCCAGTTACGTACTTAATATTTGACAACTGCAAACAATACTGTGTAGTAATTCTTAAAGTGTAATGCCAAAAATGGTAGGTATTTCCGCAATTTTGGCCACAAGTGTAGGTGCACATAACAAATAACAAAAATCATATTCATGTTGTCAATGAATAGAGGGAAAACACAAGGTGAAAATAGTGTGACAGACTGCAATTTTTGTAAGATTTACCATTCATGTATTATAGATTTGTTCATCATGCTGCTTATATAATTTTATAATATGGCAGTTTTCCTCGCTGCACCATGAACCCCAAAGAGACATCAGCGCACCCTAGGGGCATGTCACTCCTGTGCCAGCTCCTCAGAGCTGACAGCCGTCCCAATGCAAAGCAAATCGCACGACGCCAGCGATGGTGACAGACCGTCGCAGGCCCGCGCGGAAAGATCAAAGAGTGGCAAGGCTACGGGATAATCGGGTTTTTAACGCCACGTGCTTATCGGGGTGGGACAGCCGCTTGCAATCCCGGGCGGCACCCAGGATTCCCGGCTGGACCCGCCCCCCCTTCGCTGGCAGTGAGCCGCCTCAAAGTCTTTGTGCTGGTTGAAGAGTTTTGTGACACGGCTGTAGATATGAACAGTGTCTTCATTAGGACAATGGGCAGAAACATGGATGTGAAGAAGGTTGCATCATCCATCCATCCATCCATCCATCCATCCATCCATCCATCCATCATGATCAGAGCCATGGGCCTGCACTAGCTCTATAGATTTTTTTTTCCTTCCCTAGAGGTGAAAATGCATTGGGGATAACCGTACCTGCTGCAAGGTCTGACTGGACATGTCTTCCTCATGGCTGCCCTGCCGCTGCTGCATCTTCTGCTTGTGATTGGCGATGCAGATCTCCTAGTGATCAGATGGGAAATCAGGACAGAATAACAAACAAGCACCACCTTAGCCACCTAAATCCCCCATACAGTATCAACTTAGCATTGCCCCTATTTAGAGAAGGGTCCAGCTGCAGAAGCCTGTAGAGTGGAGCTCCACCGGAAATACGTGATCTCAACTCTCTGTTACAGCGAATAAACACTAACCTTAACCTTAACCCTAACACTAACCCTAACCGGAGCTCCACCATACGCAGCTGGACCCTCTTGCCTAATTAGCCCGACATCAGCATTCAACATATAGCAGGTCTCAGAGAATCTTAAGTATCTAAAACATTTAATTTGGCTTGCAAAAGACATAGAAAGACTAGAATAAATGTATGACATAAAAGACAAAATAACATCAGGCATAACTGACAGGTGATGTGTATAAAGGACACCTAACAGAAGACGTCTCATTTGTCAGAAAAATCAGTCTCACCCTCTTGTTCTTCAGGTAGGCCTTCTTGGCAGTAATGCGCCCCCTTCTGGCCTCTAACTGCCTCACACGCTGTTGCAGCTTGAGCAGCTCCTCTCGCTGGGGCAGCGAGTCGTCAGAGCCCTGCATGGCCTCCGTGCTCTCGAAGGTGTCATAGTAGACCACCTCCTCCTGCAGATCTGCCCCGAGGAGACATAACCGGCCTTTGCTTATTACCATCTCCATCAGTGATGCCACCCTACCGGCATGTTCCGTGCCCAGCCAGGTGCCAGGCGGGGCCACGGGGGAATCGTGAGCTTGACCCACACCAAACCTGGGCAAAGACTAACATACAGTATACAGCACCTGTCAAAATGCTAAGCACATCATGAGGTGATGTAAGTACTGCTGTGACAGGTGACCTGGCCCCCACAACCCTCCCACCTACACTGCCCACACCTTAGTTTCATATAAGGGTAAGGATAAAGTAGCCCACTGGTTCCCGGAACTTGTGGAGACTCCGTCAGGTCTATTGGAAAAGCATTCCAGGTGGAAACACCTGGAAGCTGGCTGGAAGAATAGCGAGAGTAAGAGTCTGCGATGCTGTCATCCAAGCAAAAGGGGGCTATTTGGAAGAGACTGAAACTTTTGAAATGTTGAAAACTTCTCTTGCTTGTTTCAATAATTGATATTTATTACTTCACTGTCTCAAGGCCATTTACTACAAGTTGAATTACATGGCTAAAAGGGAGTCAAATGCAATAAAAACAGGTACGTCCAGACAAGTGTCTGCTACTGTAACTAAATTACTGTAAATAAGATCGAAGGAAGCTAATGCTTCCAAGATGGAGTTTCTGTACTCTTACACCCAAATAACCACACCCTCTGCCTATCCTATGGTCTAACCCTTTGGGGACCAGGCCGTTCTGAGGTAAGGCATGGAGTTGCAGAAGAAGACTGAGCTGCAGAACCAGAGAATTCAGGACAGGAAGGTGCGGGATCCCTCTCACCAGGAAGGAGGTGGGACCCACCAGTTATCTGCCTCTGGAGGCTCTGCCACTGGGTGCTCAAGAGCACCTCCTCACACTTGAGCACCTCAAACTGGATCTCGTAAAGGTGCAGCTGGAGCTCGTAATACTGCGCCTCCAGCTGGTCCAGGCGATGCACGGCATCCTCGCCACCCTGCAGAGCCTGCATCTAAATCATTAACCACAAATAAGGTAGGGATACAGGCTAAAATGGCCTGAAGATAAGTGCAAGGCAGAAATATGACCACTAGAGGGCAGTAAAAGGACGATGTTCCCAAAAGCACATACTGTACAGTCCAGAAGATTTTTACCTTGAGACATCTTTCTGTACTTTACGCACTACTTTCAAAGAGCTACAGCTAGAGAGGTTTGCAAATGTTTGAGAAGAAATCAGCATCCCAGCAGAACAAAGACATCGACCCTTCAGACGAGCAGGTGCTTTGGAGATACCTCCTCTCTCAGAGTCTGCTTCTTCTGCTCCAGGCATATCTCCCTGGCCCTCATCAGCTGCAGCGTCTCCTTGGAGACGGCACACTGCAGCCTCTCCATGCGCTCCACGGCTGCCGCCCACGCCGCCTTGCCGAACTTCCTCTGATCGGCACGCATGCGCTCGAACACCGCTGCAGAGTGGGGGGGGGGGGGGCGGGCACTCATATGAGTCTGCCATGTAAACACGGTGATCTTATGGGTCCTAGTCGAAGATGGATGAGGACGCCAGTCTTTGTCTGGACACAAGACGCAGCAAAAACCTGTGACCTGGACAACCATGAAAAGGACAACCGTGACCAGGACAACTGTGACCGGGACAACTGTGACCGGGACAACTGTGACGTGATGCTGACAAAATAAACATTAAATAAGCATTTTAAAAGAGGCACATGCCAACATTAAGCCAGCACCTGAAAATCTAGGCAAGGATGATGAAAAATGCCATTTAACACTGGATGCTAGAGCCCCCTGCTGGACCTACGACAGAGTAATTTCAGTTTCAGTAACTTTACAAGGCATAAGTATATAAATTTCCATGCTGCTGTGTCTAATCACCACATGGCGTTAATGACTATAAATAATAATAATCTGCTAAATATCGGCATATTGGCGGCTAGAGGCTTGGTCCTTAATGTGGCTGAAGTCCCAGGAGGAGCCGTGATCTGGCAGCTCAGGACACGCTATTTAAAACCAGGATTGCTAAGAATTGCTCCATATATGAAGATTTATAAAGGGGGTAAAAACGGAGCCACTGTGGATGAAGCCCCATAAAAATGACTGAATGCAAACACACAGATGGCTGCTCCGATCCCTCATGCTTCATTGTAAAAGCAGCCAAGGAAGTTCACTGCAAGGTCCCTGCACAGCCACACTGAGGAGGCCAAAACGACACCTGCACGTGCCCTGCAGGGGGCAGAACACAGGCAACACAGGCAGCACAGGCAGCACAGGCAACACAGGCAGCACAGGCAACACAGGCAACACAGGCAGCACAGGCAACACAGGCAACACAGGCAGCACAGGCAGCACAGGCAACACAGGCAGCACAGGCAACACAGGCAACACAGCCCCAACGAGATTTCAAACTTAATGGGCCCATTTTTCAGGGGCAAAGCATTACTCCCTGACGTCCTTGGGGAGATCTCCCATTAAGCAGCCTTCGTGGTGAGCCCCCCCTCCCCCCCTTCCATTCCGTGTGACCTGTGGGATAACTGATTCCAACCACAAATTAAACTGCAGTACCGCGGTATTTGTGCATGATACCGGCGCCAGCCAAAAGCAGAAATGAAATGATTAAAACTGGGGCGAACTGGAAGGGTGCTTTTAAAATGCAGTAAAGCTCCTGGAGCGAAATGCCACTGCTATCCATTAATGGTGGCCATAATTCTGATGGGAGCAGCTTTTAGGGTTGCAAGTCCCTCCCACAGAGACAGTGAACTCAGCACACGTGCAAATACAGTACTAAGTACAGGTCAGCCAGCTATATGTGAGGCAGAGCGCGGTTACCTTTCTGTGCTTTGGCGGTGATCTCAAAGTACTTGACGGTGAAGTCCTGAATGGACAGGACAGCCTCGTGGGCCTTGCTCTGCCAGTCCAGGTCCTCCTTCTTCAGGCTCTCAATCCTGCGGGGGCCCAGATAGTCATTCTCTATGGAGATCTGTGGGACGGACAGCAGACACAGAGTAGGGTTACCTACTGCACCACACGAACAATCTTTTCTGTATAATGTTCCATAATCAATTGAATTATTGAATTGGACAGAAATACTAACCAGACTGGTATACTCTTCCTTGAATTATAAGCACTAAGCTACCAACAGCTTTACCAATCTACCAATCTACTAGGGACTATTAAACACAATTAATTTTGTAAATGACTGAAATTGAAGCCACGAGAAATGATCTACCGCTTTCAAATATATTTTCCAATGGTGCTACAAAGTATGTTACAGGAATCTGCAGCTGAGCAGCTGTGAGCTGGTTAGTGGTGCATCAGTGTTACCCAAATGCTCAGAGATATAAAGCAGCTGTGGAAGATCAAGCCTTTTGAATATAAGTGCATTACAATCTGGAGGGAGTCCGGGTCTTGGTGTTAGATCAAACTGCATAGGAATGTACTCCTTACAGCTGGGAGGGTCAGACTTAGGGCCATGCAGAAATGTGCATGTAACCATCATTCGATTCTTCCCCTAGTTCTCCCACTACACCTGATCCAGAAAGCCAGCATCCAAGCAACGCTTCTGCATTTCTTATGGAGAGTGTCTGAAGCTCAAAAATGGTAGTACATCAAAAAAAAATACAAACCGGGCAGAAAAAGGGAACCGCAGTCAAGATATCATGATGATGTTAAGCGTCCTCCAGGCAGAATGTCATGTGACACAATGATGGCAAAAGAAAGAGGGGTTTTTTTTGGATGGGATTGGGTAAGGGTCCCACAATCCTGATCAGGATACCTAATTAGAAGATTAATGGATGGATGGATGGATGGATGGATGGATGGATGGATGGAGTGTACAAAAATGCAACAAAAGCAATGTGGATTGGTTCGGCAGTAAGGTCTGGGCATGGTCATTTTTTGGGGAAACAAGCTCTCATATGTGAGATCAAGTTACTTATAGACTAACAGACAGGCCGACTACATGCTGTGTCCTCCGCCGTCCCCTTATACGCAATAGGTTGGTACTGGAACTCTGTCAAAAGGTCCTTGTTCCGCTCTTGACTCGTAGCAAGACCTAATTCGAGGATCATTGCCATCTGAAGTGTGACAAAGCACGACTGAGACACAGCAGCAGGAACACGACAGAAAAAGAGGGTGCGCAAAATCCTAAGCTATACATTTGTTCACCTCTGCATGTGCATCTGTGTTTATTTCTGTCTCTACATACTGTAAACTTGCTCCATGCTCGAGCATATTTCTCTATCTCCATGTAAACCCACTCTACATGTCTGTATCTCTGTATTTCTGCGTCTCCATGCAAGCTCACTTTATATTGCGCTCTCATCGCAATTCCCCTCACCTTGATCTGCTGTCTCCGCAGCATGGCTAGCTCACGCATGTCTCTGAAGGGCTGTAGTAGGAACTGGTAGAGCAGAGTGGTGGCTTCTACTAGAGCAGAGTAGGCCTCATCCTCAGCCTGGTAGATCTCCAGCAGCTCCACCATGCTCTCCGTGCTCCTGTGTCTGTCCAGAAGCTGGGGGGGGGGGCGGGG
>JAODKF010000046.1:25918626-25932419 GCA_026779585.1 Mormyrus proboscirostris | reverse complement strand
AGTTAAGTTTTCAGGCAGACTGGATTAGATGCACACGTGACACCCCCCCCCCCAACACTCGAGCAGAGACACAGCGACGGTGTCTGCTGCTGCGATATCCACTCGGCACTGCAAACCCGGAGTCATCGGTATGTGAAGCACTCAGGTTTCCACACGGATCACATAGCAGCCTTAGAGAGAAGCAGTGACAGTCGGCCTGGGACACAATCAGCCACATACCAGAAAATGCAAAACTAATTTTCTGCAATGGGCCTGCGGGGGCAGTTCTGGGGGGTGGGGTTTCAAATAAACGTATTGTTATTACTACTATTATTATTTACATTTATATATGGGGGCTAAAATCTTGTGCACTAGGGACAGGCGAAACGCAAACGCAAACACACTGACGGACTCTTGACGGGGGGGCGCTGGGTGGTGCAGTCGCTTCAGTTGGTGAAAAGCAAAGTTACCGACAGAAAAAAAACAAGACAGTCTAAACAAGAAATCAGAGCGAGATACATATTTGTGAAAACCGTTAAATGAGACTGCAAAGCATCGCATAAATATATCACCGGTTTTTAAAATTGTCTTTTGCTTTTCGCCCCAGTCTGTGCTCACCATTGACCTGCACTGAATTCAAATATACTGAAGCTGACTTCTTTTTCTAGACAGATTTCTATTCAGTGAGCACTAGTGGTCAGTCAGTATAATCATTTTGTATAATCATTTGGGTTCATGTTAACTGATGATTATTATTGATTAATGATAATTAAGAATTTCACATGTATCCAAATACGAAAACTACTCCAAAAAGGAAACTGGATGAAAAGATATAATTACTTTAAACCCATAACTGGGACTGTATTCTTAAGAATGTGATTATTCAGACACAAAACAATAGATAAACAAATATTTAGTGTTATCAAAAAAGAACCTATTGTTTCAGCGGGAATGGAAAACAAAATGTCACTGCTACCCGTGTCTGTATCTGTGTATGTGTGTGTGTCTGTGTGTGTCTGTATCTGTGTATGTATGTCTGTGTGTGTCTGTATCTGTGTATGTGTGTGTGTCTGTATCTGTGTATGTGTGTGTGTCTGTGTGTGTCTGTATCTGTGTATGTGTGTGTGTCTGTGTGTGTCTGTGTGTGTCTGTATCTGTGTATGTGTGTGTGTGTATTAAGAGGCTTTCAAGAAAGCCTCTTAATACAAAAAAGGCTGTATCAGGCACTGCATAACAGCCAATACCCACATCTAGGCAGCCATTTTCATTCTGATACAGCAGACTGTGGACGGAAAAATCGGCGCCGATGTCAAGCACATACTGACGGATTCGGACTGGGGTACAAGCAAAACCTGCAACGGAATCAGGTACGGCATCCGCTTCAGAGTCTACAGGTCTGGAAAGTGAGAGGGCAGATGGCACGACGACAGCGTAAAGCGGCTGGCGTCCCGGGACACCCCCATGCCAGCGGGCAGCACTACGAGGGAGATTTCACAAAGGAACGGCGACTCGCCCCCCCCACCTGCTGCAGGGCACAGCTTGGCATACGCCCGTGACAAGTAGTAGTAACTGTGACACATTCAGGTGTAGTAATTACACAGGTCTTGGGATGCCAGGCCCTATGCCATGCTGTGTCAGCGCCACACTCAAAAGCTCTGTGTGACTAAGACCCTGATAAAGAGGTGAAGTGCTTGCAAATGGATACTGAAAAACAACACAAAATGAACTTAATGAGAATCATTACAAGTCTTATACAGTTTTTTTTAAATAATTTTTTTTTCCATATATATGAAGTGGAGAGCTTCCTTGGGTTCTCTGAGGTGCAATTCTGCAAGATAAAAGATCAATTTTAATGCCCTGTTTCAAACCAATACACCCCATCAGCAGGTAGCGCGAAGCTGTTGAGCTGAACTCATTGCTTTTGCTCTGCCGCTGATGACTGGGCGAAACCTGACAAATGACACGGCCCAGATTCCAGCAGAGGACCAACCTAACGTGGCAGCTTTCTTCATGGCTGCCCACAACTGTGATCATATTTACCATCCAGCACCAAAGAGGACTTCAGATGTTGTCAGCCGGTTCACATGGGAGAGGATCCACTTGGAAAACGGAAAGGCCAGGATAATGCAGTGCTTCTATTCTGCCAGGGGATACAGAAATAAACTCGAAATCCCACCAAAGGCATTTTAAGCTCCTCAGCATATGTGACAAAGACAGAAACCTAATATTGAAAATAATCAGGAAGCTTCATTCCTGTCAGCACCAGAACAATGTGATTTATGCGTCGTGAACCTTAATCCAACCAGTAAAGGAAACTGGAAACCAAATGCTCTTCTTACACGCTTTGATACAAAAGGGGACTGGGAAAGACTATCTCTCGGACAGGGTTTCTGGTACATAACCAGTTCTCCATGGACCCCTGGGGCTTCAGAAAACAACATCCACAATATACATTGAGTGAAATGTACACTGGGCGAATACAGAATGTAACATACACGACCCCAAGGTCTGACACTGGAACCAAAAGCAGCTGCATTCCAAATTCACACTGAACACCAGCTCCCAGTTTATGCTCTTTCCTGACTACTGTGCCACCATATTTCACATCATCTCCTTGTAACTCCTATAATAAATAAAAGAGCTGTTGGCGACGAAGGCTTCAGTTCAGAGCTCCCCCAATACGCGCTTCCCCTAACGTCAGTGTCACCGTACAACCTGCTCTACGTTTGCCTTCCATATTGTGCCTTCATGAACCCCCGGCTTGTCTCTTACCTCACCCACGCTTCTGGTCCCATGAGGAACATCAACAACGTGTGAGATGCAAGTCACAACACACAGCAGATGCACCACAGGCTGACCTACTATCCTACCAGAGGGCGGAACAAACACAATCTTGTATAAAGTCAGAATGGATGAGCTGATGGGGGGTGGGCAGCCCAGGGTGTTTGGCCCCCATTTCTTCCATTACATTTAACATCAACGGCTGTTAACTCCACCTATAATCCTGTCCTTGTTTGCTAAAGCTCTTTGAGGCAACTATGCTGAGAAAAGGGCTATTTCAAGTTACTTTATTTCCATCCATCCGTCCAACTTCCAAAACCACTCATCCAGGGATCGGGGTGTAAATAGACGTTACATATCACAATATATATTTATAGAACAATTTTAAATAATATGAACTAAATAAGACACATTGAATATAAGTTTTGGTGATGTAATAAAGACACAGAATAGGTAAAAACTTGTGTGGTAAAAAATCTGATTGTACAAGAGCTTTTCAATGATCATGAATAGTTTAAATAAATTATTTATTTTTAAAGAATAGATTAATTATTCAACAGAAGCATGTAAATCTATATGAGACAACAACATAGAGATATACTGCAGTAGATTAGCAGCTTCTGTGAAAAAGGAGACACGTTTGAAAGCTTGGCAGTGAAAAGTCACAGACGGATGGTTTTTTTAAAGCTGCGTAAGCAATTCCACCCAGACAAAGGTAAATTACTAACTGGAGCTCAGCTACCATATTTGTTGATAAAAGTCATTGACATTTAAAGTAAAGGTCACAGTGCAAAGCTCACAGAGAACACAACAAAAACAGCGAGACAATCGATAAAGAGAATATTCGACTGTGTTTATGCTCTCAGAAGTTACTTTAAGATTTCATGGATAAACTCTATAAATAATCACCCAGCCATCATCAATTATTAATGTCCACCCTGCACAGTGTCCACCTCAATTCAGAGGCGCAGAGCGCTCAAACTCCCACATTCCTGTTACAGAGCTTTCACATACTGCAGTATCGATTTCAGCGAGCATCTCCCCTACAGACGACCCATAATAACAGGTGTGATTATAGAATAAACATCTAGGTGATGACAGCATGTTCCAGTATAATTTCTCAGAGCGCAAATGAGCGACACGCGTCTTGTTGGGCAGCACTGGAGTCACTACAGTCACAGCCTGGACATACCTGCCATATTTTCACAGAGTAAAACTGGGTCATGGAGAGGACAGCATTTGGAAAATGGGGGCTTGGCCAAGCAGCACACATATATTATCCGCGGAATAAGTGGCTAGCGCCCTCAACGTTTTTTTTAATTTTTTTTTTTATGTTAATGCCATTTTTGGTAACCAAAAGGAAATTATACACTAGTCACCTGCAGAGACCCTTTTACAGCCATTTATGGCTGTATTGCTTCACCACCACTGTTTTGACAGGCTGCATGCAAGGCTATGATCATAAGCACACAGATGATGCACAACAGCCTCCCGGGGAGTCACCGTACCTTAGACAGTATTTTAAACTCTCTGATGACACTAATATTAATGTAGTTTTGACCCCCCCCCCCCCCAAAAAAAAGGTAGAACTGTCACCTCAACATGTAACTGCAAACTCGTGTTTTATCTTTCAAACCGAACAATATTTCCTGAAACATTACGCACTCCATAATGTTCTGTTCTAGTATTTAAGAACGTTAGTCATATAACTTGATTTATGTCTGTTAGATGGTATTCTATCTAACAAGATATTTCATTTAAAAATCCATCATATATTATTATATATTATTACCCAAATATTATGTTACCCAAATGTTATTATATCATTATAATTATAATAATGTTTCAGACTATATCTGAAGTGTGACTCTTTGCATAGTTATTTGATTGTGCAATGCCGTTTTGCATGTTCGCTGCCCGCCCCGCTGCGCTCCTACCCCCTGCAGGGCAGCCTTGGCCCTCCGCACCGCCTCCTCGTAGCCTTCCTGCCGCAGCTCGCTCAGACTCTCGTAATACGCCTCCGGATCATCGACCTCGGCGAACAGCACCGGCGACAGGATCTTCCAGCCGCATGTGTCCAGTGCGTGTCCGAGGTACAGCTGCAGCTGGCAGCACAGGGCGTCCATCTCAGCCTGGGTGACTTCGGGGAGCCCGAACAGCACGTTCCACATCCCCGACGGCTCCTCCGGGAAGGCGGGCAGGCACGGCTCCAGCTCCGAATTGACGGCGCACAGCTGGAGGTGGACTGCCCTCAAGTCCTGGAAAGAAAACAGTCCGGCCCAGCTGTGGTCTTCTCTGGCGCTGCTTTCATAGTCGTCCTCCATGTTACAGGGATCGTCTTTGATGGACGGCGGGTTCAAACTCACGTCCCTCCGCGAAGGTCCCGTAACTTTGCAGCTACTTTTAATGGGACTTGACATCGCTGCCGATGTACCTGCCGTTGGGGTCATGGCGCTGGTCTCGCTTTCCGTTGCGGTATATTCCGCCTTTTCCCTAACCGGACTTGTACAACACGCGTGTATGTTTTCCAGGATGGACCCGACCACCCCGGCCTCGGAGTCCCTTACGATGCTCCTTCTTTGCACAGTCCTGTTGTGACAGGTGATGGCGAGTTTCCCCTCCACCTTATTCCAAGCCACAATAAAAACAAATTTGTGTTTTTCCTTTTCTTCGAAAACGTTCGGCCGGACGGCCACCCAGCCCGACTCCAAAGTATCTTCCATCGCGAATGACATTTTACGACAATCCGGTTATAACCTCTCACTTTCCCCCCATCAAATAGTTTCCGATGGCGGTACGCTGTCAAATTCACCTGCTGAATATATTCAGTACATTGTTTAAAGTGGAAAGGCGCAGCGAATATGCTGAGGGTGTTTTGCTCCTTGCGAGCCGGAGAACCGCATCGGATGCACTACAGTGTGCAGTCTGGGGAAGGAGGGATCGATCTCGACATTAACAGACTGCATGCGCCCCTTTTACTCTAGATGCGACGCAGCACAACATAAGGTCGCCTGTCGACGCCGCTTCACAGACAATGCAGACAATTCGCACGGCTCTCTTTGTTTACAGCGGGACATAGACAAAACTCCGCTGTCAT
Organism: Mormyrus proboscirostris; assembly: GCA_026779585.1. NCBI lineage: Eukaryota > Metazoa > Chordata > Actinopteri > Osteoglossiformes > Mormyridae > Mormyrus > Mormyrus proboscirostris. The sequence goes on along the minus strand of JAODKF010000046.1, from coordinate 25,926,562 downwards.
ATTCCATATTTTACATTGCCCGCCGCCGTTCCCTCTGCCCTCCCCCCAAACTGCATCTCCATCGCATGACTCGATGAGCATCTTCCAGCTCCCCGGAAACAGAGAAAGGCCTCGCAGTCAGCCTAAGATGAGCCCGTAATCGTGACGGCTCGTCCTCCCGACGGCGGCCACCATCCGTTTCCTCCGAGGCGCGCCGCGCTCCGCATCCCTCTCCATAGCAGAGGATTCCAGCTGACTGGCTACAATGACGGTTTGGGGGGCGGGGGGTGCAGGGGGGGGGGTTGCGTGGTACGAGACTAACGGAGTGACGCACTCGGCACTTGCTGCACCGAAGCCGGACCGAGGTCTGCAGCGGCGGATAGACGCGCGCAGTCGCCGCTGATTTCGGAAACGACCCTGCGCAGAAGGCGCTCAGCCGCCCCCCCCCCGTGACGTAGCTGCTGTAGATTCTACGCCGTGCATCCTCCCCCTTACAGGGTTATAGGAGTGCTGGGGAGTTTCACACGGGAGAGTCGTGGCAGGTGCTTGAATGGGAAACTGGGCTTGTACCGTGTTCAGCAAAACTCTCGGAGCCTGTTCTGTTGGCCGTGGCAGCATCCTGCCGTATTTTTGTATTATGATTTTTAAACACCGTCACACCTTCTGCTTTAATCATTAATTATTACGCTACCAAAATGAAGTAAATGCATATAAAAAAAAATACCACAGGGGCACGCAAACGCCTAGTATATTTGTATTTTTGCCAGTTTACATGCACTTTTGCATTTTTCGTGTGTTGGTGCGTAGATACGCTAAATGAAATATTAAATACGAAATTTTTGCAAACCCTGAAAATCTATGAACAGTTCAGGAGACAAATTGTGATTTAATTCCATGTTTAATACTAATTTTAAAACAGCAAAGCTAAATCGCTAAGTAATGCCATTCCAGGGATCATGACCTTGGCTTGGCAGAGGGGGTTTGCATGCTTCCTGAGCCTGGTAAGGTCTCCTGTTAGTCTTTGGGGAGGGGCCAGGCAAACTACCATACAACAAAAAACCTCAATGAAGGGTACCAAATACAGCAAGCGTGGATTCCCAGAATAGAGTTACTGAAATGCACCTGAAGCCTGCCATGTTCAGTGAGCACCAGGAGAGCAGGCCGCCCACGTAACAGAGCTGCGCTCAGCCTGGAATATACTTATGTGGATCTTCTGCATTCACCGTACACAACATTAAAGGTATGGATCTGGTACAATGCCCATTGGGTGGCTGGGATAAGTGGGAATGATGCAGATGGACTAGACTTTGACAATGGGCACTGCCTTTGGGAACGTGGTACATCCCTCTCCGGTGGACATGTTAGCTTTGCCGATATGCACAGTGTGAGCTCTGGAAAAGGACCTCTTAAATGGAGGTGGAGTCGCTCGTATTTGGGAAGGTCTCAGGCTGAGGGCTGCAGTGCACCTGGAGTTAGGGGTGGGCAGTATGGTCAGAATGTCAAAACACCACATTTTTGGTTAGAATCCTTATCCACGATATAGATTTACAAACCGACCAAACTAGAATGTACTCTATGCAGTAATGTTAATTAACCATTTAACTACGTAACCTTTCAATCCATGATCTACTTCAAGAAGCACTGCTTATAGCATTATAATAATAAACTTTATTACTGAACCTGTATGTAAAATGCTGTACATATAAAAGAAAAGTGCAATATTTGTATCAGTCAGATGATATATAAAGTTTAACCAAATTAGTTACCTTTTAGAAAAAAAGTCAACTAGGTTTTTTTTTCCACAAACTAATCACTAAGTTGAGATCAACCGAGACAGATAACTGACAAAGAATTGGTTTTGTTGGAGTAACTGTTGCAGCCTCCAAACATGCAGGTGCACTTACCGGTTTGTTCTATTGTTACAATAATAGTGTTAAGTAGTGCACTTGTAACTGGGCATTCATTGGAAGCTCAGCCTAGCCGCACTTATGACTAGTCAACTCCTCGACGGCATGTATGTTTGAAATGTGCTATTTGCCACTTTGAACAAAAGTGCTTGCCAAATTAAGTTAGTGTAAACGTAGTGCTATATTGCGATCCGTGCGATGCCTCCAAAACATTCATCATGGATACAGCTGCAACCAGTCATGAAAAATAATCATCATATTGCCCACCAGTAGGTGGCGTTTTTCTTGGTGGACATGAGGGTTGCCTCTTTGCCCCAAACAGTAGTTTCGAATACCCAGCTTTCTTAGAGTAAGTGCATGAGGAGCTTAGAAGGCATTCTCCTTGGGGCTCCGTGGTCCTACTGGGGGACTTAATTGCTCAATGGAAAGGGTGTCATGGGGAAGAATGGCTTTCTGGGTCTAAACCTTACTGGTGAATTGTTCTGGAATGTCTTTGCAAGCTATAAATTCAAACACAAGGATATTCATTATTGTACATGTTTACCAGAGCACCTTAGGCTAAAGATCAGAGGTTGATTTTATAGTCATGTCACCTGACTTGAAGTATGTTTTGGACATTCGGGTGAAGCGAGGGGCAGAGATATTAGCTGACACCCACTCGGAGAAGACCAGATGGTCCAGGTTGACCCAGCCAACAGTCAGTTTGCTGGAACATCTGGCTGGAACTTGCAAGAATTTAGCGTTCACCCTTGGAAAAACGTCTCTCTCGTGCTGAGATCAGGGACATTGAGTCTGAATGAACCATGATCACGCCTCAATCATTGCAGTGGCTGCAAAAAGTCTTATCCAGATGGCAGTCAGTGCCTAGGACCTGCTGCCGGACACCTGTGGTGAGGGAAGCTGTCAAGCTGGAGAAGAAGGCCTTCAGGGGGTCTCGAGACAAGCCAGGGAGGCTGCATGAAAGCTCATGCATGAGGGGAGTTTGGAAAGGCAATAGAGGGAGATTACCAGGTGGTCCCAAAGATGTTTTGGAAAACCATTTGATGCCTCAAGAGGGGTAGGGGAGACTTTGCTCAGGTTATGTTCAGCCAAGGGGGGAAGTGCCTAACAATTCTGGAAATTTTGTCAAGCGGCGAAAGGAGCAGTTTGAGGAACTCAATCTTCAGGAGGCAGTGCTAGAAATGTATGGATCCGAGTTTATGACTGCAGCTACGGTTGCTATGCTGGTCAGAGACCTCCATGGTGGAAAGGCTGCAGGGGTGGATAAAATCTGCCTGCCTAGAAATGCTGAAAGCAATGGATGTTGCTGGAGTAACATGGTTGATTTTCTTCTTTGGTGTTAAATGAGAGGTGGGCAAAGTACCTGGTAAATTGGGATGGTGGTTTCTATTTTAAAGAAAGAGGAGCTTACGCCATGCGCTCCAGCTATGGTGGGATCACGCTTCTCAGCTTCCCTCAGCATATTCCAGTCTGCTCCGCATTAGACTGGACCAACTACTGTCTGATGCACAGATGAGCGAGGATTTGAGGAGGGTGTGCTGACACAGTCCACAAGTGCTTTGCTTTCTTGGAAAAGGCATACGGCAGGGTGCCCCGGCATATACTATGGGCGCTGTCGCAGAGATATGGGATGCTGGGGACCCTATAATCTATTATCGGCTCCCTGTATGAATGCAGTATGAGCTCTGGCCATGTCCTCAGCACAGTATTGCAGTAGTTCAGAGCGGATGTTGGCCTCCAACAAAGGTTTGTCTTCTCAGCACTCTTTTCCCTGATTTTCACAGACAAGATATCAAGGCACAGCCGTGGCTGGAATAGAGTCTAGTATAAAAAATTAGAAGAAACGTCCGTCCAAGTAGGACCTCCAGCACACATTTGAACAATTTGATGCCGACCATGAAGTTGCAGGGATGAGAATCATGGCTTTCAGTCTGAGGAGATAGATGATAGTTCTCTCTGAAAAAATGACAGGATTGCTTGTTTCAAGTAAGGGGAGAGAGTCTGCTCTAGGTGAGGCTCTTGTGCATGAATGATGGAAAGAGGGAATTGTGAGACTGATAGTTCTGCAGGCTATGAAACCAGTGGCATAAGACGGTTCATTGAAATCATCCACACGCCTTTAACCCGTTCTGTGTAATTTAGACGCACGTAAACCGAGTCGCATGTTTTAGGACAAAGAGAGCGATGAAACTCACGCACATGGAGCAACAAGCGGGATGTAAACCCACAACCTTGGAGGCATGTCCCTTAAGTGCTTCCCACTGAGCCACGGTGCCTTTTATTACAAATGGTGAAACTGTAGAAGCTTGGTAGCCCTACGTGGCCAAACAGATGTTGAAGAAACTTAATCAATTACTACTTTTATTCTAAGGCTATTGAGATTTTGGATTCCTGATGGCGTTGGCCCTTACCCATCAAACCGTCATTTTAGGGGGAAATGTTTTTACTGACAATACCAGTGTTTTCCAGCAGGGGGTACTGAATCACTGCATAAGCTTGACATCCGTTCAGCATTCTCAGCAACTCTTACAGTTTTTCCTGGGTTGCTTTCGTGCAAATCTGACATCAGGAGCGTCATTCTCGCTGTCTCACTGCTCTTAATGTAGTTCTCAACACACAAACTCACCTGCGCAAAAGACACTAAAACAATCAGAACTTTTTCACGTGTCAAAACATCCAAAGGCAGTCAGTCACTCCAACATTGTGATCAATGAATAAAAACCTTTCACTACTGTTCTAAGACTTAAGACTTAAACACCGCAGGTTTTTATACATTTAATAAAACATTACTGATTGAGAAGAGTACTGCAAAAAATGTAGACCTAATATACAGTAAAAATGTTCAGACACAAAAATGAAGTGTTTAGGATTTATTTTAAACTTTACACAATATTACAGCTGAAACTGAGAAAAGTAAAATGATATACGTGAAACTATATGCACCAGAAAACAGACAAAGAAAAAATATACAAACTTAGAAAATAGAGCCACCTACTGTATAGTACAGTAAAGTTACACTACAAATACGTTTATATACATATATAAATATGAAATTACCACGAAGTGCAAAGTATGACATATCTTCAGCGGTGTCTTGTCTCATCTCGATTAAGCCACACCATTGTGTCTACATCACACCCAATGTCGTCCCTTCTTTTTGCACGTTGCACTCCGCCTCGACGAACCTCAGCTGTGACGTCCTCACAGCCAGCATCCGCTGCTTCCATTAGGGACATCTGGTTATGAGGCTGTCGCTCATACACCTCCCATCTGCAAGCGGAGGGGAACTTCTCGATCAGCTTGAGGAATGGTGAATATGGTCGCAGGAGCATCGTCAGCATTTGTCGGTGGGTTTCGAATCATTCTCTCACATGGTTGGAGTGCTGGAACCTCGCAGCATCCCAAACTAACACATGAAGTGGCATGTTGGCTCTCACAATCACCCTTTAGCTTTCGGGAGTGAGGTCATTGTAGAGCCCAGCCAGCGGGGCCCAATGGCTGCATCATGGTGAATCACCCCACGTTCAGTAATACCAACATATATTGTGATGTTGCCCTCATGCCGGCCTGGCACATCCACTGTGGCCCTCTGACCTGTGATGCTCCTGCCATATCTCCTTACTTTTATTCCGGATGAGTCCTACCTCATCCGCATGCACAAAATTGTGTGGCGTCTCATTGGCCAATTCAAGTATTTTCTGCATGATCCAAAGTGTTCGCATCAGAAACATCGGAAATAGTGTAGCTTACAAAAAGAAGCATCTCTGTATCCTTACCTGTATATACAGGTCACCGAGCTCTTTTACTCTCTCTCTATTCTCAAATGGAACCTTGTATCGCTGTTTGGTAGACACAGCATGTCTTTTCAGGACCCCGTCCAGGGTGGAGAGGTTCACAGATGCAATGTTTTGAAAAATGCCATTGTCATCCACAACAGCTCGCTGGATGTCCATTAGCCTAATGACATTGATTTCTCTGGCCATGTCCACAATTGCCATCTGCTGCTCATGTGTCAACAGTGGCCTTCTCCCACCAGAATGAGGCAGTGGTACTATTCTGGTAATCTTATCAATTATATTATCAATTGTTATACAGAGGTCACAGATTCAAGTATTTTCAGTGAAATGCATGAATGTGACGTTGCATATCATACAGAAATACAGTAAATATGGGATCAGGTATCTGTCCTCATTCCTGAAAGTGCGTATTATAGATGCCAACATAGACTGCGTCAGCTGAGGCTGCACCCACCAGCTTCAGCCAAACATAGGCCACGGATGATAACATGGTCCACAATTGTTGCCCTTATTTCATTAGACACCCTATGGATCCTTCTCACTGCTCTCCCTCTACCCCTGCCCCTGAGTCCCTTGTCCTCTGTGTGCTCCTCTCCCTCTTGCCATAACACGCATTCAGACACCACATCCTCTCACAAAGCCCGCTTCCTGTACCTGCAGAACACCTTCTTCATCCTCCACTGTCAGCACTATTCACTGGGTGAAACATGAGTGTCATATATGATTGTGTGTAATTACAGCAATGCCCTGCAATGCACCGTGACTGCACCGTGGCACAGCAATGCCCTGCAATGCACCATGACTGCACCGTGGCACAGCAATGCCCTGCAATGCACCGTGACTGCACCGTGGCACAGCAATGCCCTGCAATGCACCGTGACTGCACCGTGGCACAGTAATGCCTTGCAATGCACTTGTGATAGAATATTGAAAGCATGTGCTTCTATTTGTAATTAACCCTCTTCTTGTCTATTTGCTTTCAACTGAAGGACAATTTACTACTAACACTGACAGTGTGTAATTGGTCTTGCTCTTTCATACATATCTGAAAAAAGTTTAAAGTGATTTGATTGGAATTTCCAAAGCAATGCTGGACAGTATTAAAGTGACTGAGGGATCTGTAGCTCTGAGTGTTTTGATGAATTGCCAGAGTCAGATGAGAAATGCATGAACTCAATGGCAAAACGTCTTTAGTAGTCAGGTATGTGTAGAGACCAATACCACCAAATGGCACCAAAAATGAGCAAGAAAAAAAATCCTCAAGGAAATATTGTCCAAAGCTAATTATACTTAAATGCATCAATTCTGTTGTTAACTGTGTTTTAAACCACAAAAGCATTGTAAACAAAATAAAGACTATAATCTAAGGCTTGTCCCAAGATGTCTACTCTGTAATTGGGAATGGGGGTACCCTTTCATGAACGCCATGGCGACGGCATCGGCATAACAGAGAGGGCATTGGGCTGGAAGGTCATATCTAAGGCATGCCAAGACCCGGCCCAGGACTGACTAGATTTTCCCATGTAGAACCCTGACAGTGGTATTGTATGAATGCAGCTATGTGAAAAACAGTATCCTTTAAAGAGATTTTGTAATGCTATAATGATAACCAGCATATCTGTGGTTTGCATTGCTCTGGGTGTGACATTTCCCAGTTTTGTCCAAATTCCAAATCTAGCCCTAGTGCTGAGGGATGTCCTCTTGTATATTTCAGAGTAAAAGATGTCCTGTGTCATTAACTTTTATATGGCCTCTTAATAAGATCCCTGATTCCTGCCATTTCATTTGGGTTTATTTTAAGGTCAGACATGTTTTAGTTTAATTATAGGAATTATTTTAGGATTTGAAAATCAAAACAACAGAAACAAAGATATTAGCAAAAATGTGCGACAATTTAACTGGTTTTCTTGTGTAAACAGTATTAGGGTTACTTTTCCTATATTAACAATATCCGGCTTGATTGACAGCCTATTGATTATGTACAAAGGTGATTTGCTGTAAGAGTTTAAGTAAATATTGATCTGTATAATTATACAGTTAAACATACTCTTGTATAATTTTGAACTGATCCTTTATTCCCCTCTCTTTGGTCTTCAAAGGCAAATCAGTGTTTCTAGAAAGTACAGTCTGCTTTCTAAAAGACTGAACCTCCAAAGATCAAAAGAAGAACCAACAAAAACAAGAAAGAAGGACAGACCCAGAGGAATGGAGAAAGCCGGCGGGGGGGGGGGGGGCGGCTTGCAAAGGAAGATG
>JAODKF010000046.1:25891899-25909741 GCA_026779585.1 Mormyrus proboscirostris | reverse complement strand
CCCTTGTTTTTGGAGTAAACCCCGTTTCCCCGTCCTTCTGGCTCGTTTCGTTTCCTTGCCCGCTCGCCTTGCCACCGCACGTAACACAGTGTATTTCAAAAAGAATTTCTTCAGAAACGCTGGTCTTTCCTACAGTCAGCCATAGAAGGTTCTTTCATGGTGTGTTTATTTTTTATATTGAATACAGCACAGACCTCTGCCTTACTCACGTATTCTGTTGTTTGCCATCTTGTTCTGCTGTTACAGTCTCTGTCTCTTTGGAGAAAAAGGCCATTGTGTTTCACTGTTGTTCATGGAAGCCTCTAGAGCAGTTCCTGTTACTGCTGCCTATTTTGGATGGACTTTTTGGTCTCATAATTTCTCTTTCTTGTCACTTTTCCATACTGGCTGGAAAACCTCATTGACTTTGGCTCTAATACTTAGCCAAAGCTCAAAATACATCCCCAATACATTCCAATTTATCTGCTTAGGCTCACAGATTTAAAATAAAAAACAGTGTTTTTTGGTAAAATGTTTTTGAAAATACTAGAAAATACCATAACAATCATGTTACATGATATGCAAAAGCCATGGCATGAGTGGATGATCAGTCTCAGACAGAAGTCCTTTGACAAAGATGAGTCATGCTGGTTTACTAGACTAAACTCTCTTAAGTGATCGAAATGAAGAGATTGCAGAAGAAGCTATCAAATAGATCTGTCTGCGAATCTAATGGTGTATAAAATGTTTTAGTTCATCTTGCCAGTAAGAAGCTCTTGTTCACACTGCACGGTGTGGTGCTTTTCATACACAATACAAGTGTAATTCTAATAAGGGTTTCACTAAAATGCTTGCTTCAGATTTGCATTACACTTGCTGGAATGTGGGAAAATGTGGATTCCATAAATCACTGAGCATTATTTATATTACTTGGAACACAATTTTCAAGTACTTAAAATTCCAAGCTTACTTGACCAACTAAAACAATATTTAAACACTTACCACAAGACTTGCTGCAATCTTGTCATTCTTGTCTTCCAGCTGATTTCAGTATTTGGTTTTAATTGGTTTCCCATAATTCTCTGGTGGCTTTGTTCTGGCCTACAATACACTTGCACTTAATTTGCCAGACTTTGGGATTGTTAGCTGTCCTTCCCTTTAGGTCAGAAGAACTCTGTACCTCTACATTAAAAAGACCATTGTGCAGTTATGCTATAAATGTTCATGGTTAAATGTGTTCCATGCATCTAGAAGGTGTTTTAATCAGGTGAAGTGTCAAGACCAGTCCCTGCCTGCCCAGCAGGTCACCCCTTTCGTAGCGTTTGAATTCTTTTTTGATTGTAACTGGCCCACACCTGTCTCTCATCTTACCCTCATTATCCGTGTATTTGTGTCCATACCTTTGCCCTTGCTCCTCCGTTGGTCATCGTAGGTCTGTAGCTGTTGTTTGCCCTGTTGTTTGTCCTGTTGTTTGTCCTGTTGTTTGCCCTGTTGTTTGTCCTGTTGTTTGCCTTCGTTTTATCATTTGCCTACTTTGTTTTTGATCCCCTCCTCATGGCCATTTGTTACTTGTGTTCTTTTTGACTTTAATAAAGTCCCATATTATGAGCCACAAAATGGATCGTCCATTCTTCATCATGCGCTGGTACACGGAACCGTTCGGGTCCCCAGCAGATCCAATCGGATCACCCTCATGGAAACGCGCCACATGGCCGTAGCGCCGTAACTGACGCTCCCTCACAATGCAGGTAATGTGCCCCATTCAGGACTCCTCTAGCAACCACTCATTCAACGTAAAGTCAAACCAGACAATGTACCAGTCTTCGTCTCAGCTCACTGGATAATGTCCATGTTTCACAGTCATATAGCAATATGGGGAGCAGCAGGACCCTAAAGACTTGGACCTTCGTCCTCTTAAAGAGATACACCCCTTTCCAGTGATCTCATTACCCCCATGCTCTCACAATCTGTCTACTGACGTCATAGAAAGAGTCACCAGGGATGTGAATGTCACTGCCAAGGTAAGTGAACCTCTTGAAAAGGCTGACACTTTCTACACAGACATGCGGACTGCTGGCGGCTGTGTCCAAGAGGTCATTAAAGGCCTGGATCTTAGTTTTGATCCATGACACTCACAAACCCAGACATTCAGACTCCTCGCTCAGTCTCTCAAGAGCCCCGATCAGAGCCTCCGTCGACTCCACGGAGATCACAGCATCATCAACAAAGTCATGATCGGGAAATTTTTCCTCACCGTTACATGCACTACAGCCGCTGGACCCCTTGACTCTGCCCAATACCCAGCCTGTGCAAGCATTAACCTTGCTGTGTTGTTAGGGTCGGCACTGACCTATTTAACATAAGAGACAGGAAAAGAAGGCTCATATAGGACAAAGATTAAAAAGAGTAGGAGCACAAACACACCTCTGATGGACCCCAGAATCAACAAGGAGGAATGCAGAAGTTCAGCCTCCACTTTCAGCAGCAACCACAGTATTGGTACAGGCTGGCCCTATGTCCAGCAACATGGGGGAGTTCTCACAAAACCTCAGGATGTCCCAATGGGCAGCTCAATCAACCGATTCAAACGCTTTATGAAAATTGTCAAAGGCTGCAAAGAGACTCACTCGATGTTTATGTTTGCCCTTTATGAGAAGACTGCCATAAAATTAGATTGGTCCAGTTGCTGGTAGGCAACCAAGTGATCATGGATCCTGTTGAGCGTGACCCAAGCTAGGGCCTTTCCTGGCATAGAGAGCAGTATTATCCCCCTGCCGTTGCTGCAATCCAGGCAATCACCATTCCCTTTCTAGATAGGGGCAACAAGTCCTATCTTCCAGTCGGTTGGCAAGATGACTGTCTCCCAAATGGAAGCACAGTGTGCTTGCAACTTGTTTGTGTGTGTCTGTACACCCCGTTCTCTGCTTTCTCAGCTTCCCCATAAACAAAGGGTTAAAGAATGCTGGAAGGTCACAGAGCATGCCAAAGATTATTGGGAATGGAGACTCCTCCCTATTGTGAACATGAAATTGAAATTTGGTTCATAATCCCTTCTAAATATCTGTGACACTATGAAGCCTCTCTGACATTCCCTACTACTAATTCTTTCTGACATCCCTCTAGCTGTGCCGTCCACACAAAGCAACTCCATCACATTCTCAGCCTGTCACATGCAGTTTGACTAGAATCATATATTTTACCCCAGAAAGCCCCATCCAAGTGGAATGCAAAACACAACATGTCTGCTTTATGGTGCCTGTGTGAATAGATTGTCCTCCTCGGGGTCACCATGCCATGCTTAGAATGCAAGAAGATCCAACTCAGCAACGACTGGCACAGATTCTTCAGCTCCACAACAAACCATCCGTGAGGCAAAGCAATGTCACTCTGCCCAAAATACTAGGGAAGGGTGGACACTTACGCCCATGTAATTTTCCCATGAGGCTTTGCATTCTGTAGGATGCATAGACTAGTTCATTGATCATGTGTTTCTCCACAAATATATAATAATTATTTAATATTCTAATTAAAATGTGATTGCGCCGAAATGTAGGGAACATTTTCTCTTGAACCGTGTTATTAACTCATCTTAAGAAAAGCATTATTGAGAGCAACAGGGACTCAAGAGAGGAACGATTTAAATGTTGCTGAACCTCCATCACCCTGCATACTTGGTGACCTTACAGCAATGAATTTTCCATCCCAAAGCACAACAGCTTTACTAGTCGTACTAACGGTCGCCAAAAACGAACTCTTTAAAATGGAAAACATGCAATAAAACAAGCATTACACAATGTTAAAGCCTTCTTAGGGAATACATATCAATGGAAAATTAACTGCCCTAATTAGGAACCATATTTCAACCACTGAAGAAATTTGAGAACAATTAATCAAAAAATTCAGTCACACAACTCATTAAAATACAGGCTTTCCGGACAGTGAGTCTCTCAAGTACATATATGCAGACATCGGCAAAACAGCACACATACACATGAGAAAACACCAATCCACATTTGTGATCAATGCTCGAACACCAACCCACAGTACCATGAAATGCAATAGTCTATAATCCATGCTACCCAGTGTTGCCCTGGTGATATTAATTCTCAAACAGGTATTTCCTGGCATTACTACTTTTGCACAGACCATATGGCTTTTATTCCATTTGGAAGACATGAATAACCTGTAATGAAAACCCAAGTTCATGTATTGACGATTCTGAATGCATCTGCTGCAATATATAGGAAAACATTTGACGTTAACAATGAACTAGATACGACACACTCTGCCATTTGAGTCCTGTGCACGACTACTAAAGCAGTGCACGAGCACCGTATTGCAGTGACTACATCAACTATAAATTTATTCTCAGTTTACATAACTCATAGTTTATGCTTCTTGACCCACCTATAGGGTTTTTGGTTCACCAACCAGTTGAAAAAATATCTGTGGGAAACTGTTAAATTGCAATCACATGATCCTTTATTTAATGTTAATATTAAAATATTTCACGTTTAATCATGCAATAACCACACAGTATAAACATAGGTAGCTTTATGAGTCCGTTAACTAATGCATACACCATATTGTGCTTGGCAAGGTTTGGCAATACTGCACTTACACTGCAATGGCAGCTAGACCACTTTGTTCATACTACAGCTACTAATATTACTATTACTAAGAATAATAATGAAATTATAATAAAATTGATGATAATCCATATATAGCGTGTTCACAGAAAGTCTTGGGATTATTGCTTAATTATGCATAAATGTTTTAAATATATTCATTGACAAGCAAAGTTTAATATATCCTTAATATTTTAGCATATATCTTCCGCACAGACATTTTCTTTTTCAGTGTAATTTTTTGACTAGCTCATTCAGTTCTGTTCCTGCCATTTTGCTATTGAACACATGTGTTTGGGGTTTTATTTTACTGCAGCGATGTTACTAATGAAAAAGTACCCAATGATACTGTGGCGACGGGCGAACCGAAGCATCGCAGGAGCAGAGAGAGACATGGAGACTCATTTGCCGGAGAAAACAACCTCTTTATTCACAGTGCTTAAAAGAACTACCACGGGTACCCAACAAACACCGGAAAAACGAACAAATGGGAAACACAAGGTTGTCAGACACCGAACTGCAAGATGCACACACGGTGGGAGATTTACACACGCCAAATACACACAAGGATCGGACCAGGTACACACAAGACGCGGGCAAACACACGCGCGGCAATACGGAAATGCGACCATTAACATTAACAACGACAACACAACGATGGCTATTTACAATTGCACGCGGGGCCTGCTGGGACATGCGCCCAGCCGGTGCTACAATACTAAAACTATTAAACGGTATACAATGCAATTTGAGTTAAGCTGCGTACTAATATGTCTACAATCATGAAAGTAAGAATCATGTTACTCGGCTCTAGGAATGCCACGTTGTAGGAGACCAACACTGCTAGGATATGATATGTTTTACTGGCAGAACTTCTTCTGACTGGAATGCTACTCTGATCAATTTTAGGTAAATATTTCTTTGATTTTCAATACACTTCTGACCTCTTACCTTGCTTGATCTGAGGATGAGGTGGTGTCAAGTTAAAGGCAATATCCAATTACTAAGCTGTCATTCTAACCCTACAACCCCAAAGCTATACTCAGCTTTACATGAAATATCCACTTCAGTCCAGTGATGTGGTTATCAGACAATGTAGTGCCTTACAAAAAATTCCCAAAATTTTCCATTCAAACACATTCAGACTGAAATACTGATGCCACACTCCATCTGGCCGATCTGTGCCCCAAAGGTCCATTATTTTTTCTGCATATTTGGATGGTATGTTGACTGCCTTGGGGTAATGTTTACAAATGATTAATGTGGAAGATGTAATACATATCTCAACAAGCAAAGTCATAGTGAGTTTTGAAAATGTTAGCTTAGATGGAGACTTTATTTTTTTTTTTTCAATTAGTGTGGTGTGCCAGTGATCTGGTTTGCCTCAGCTTCAGAACACGGCAGTGAATCTCTCATCTGCGTTGTATGTTGTGCGTATGTTTCCTATAAGGGAGTGTGAGTGTTTGTGTGTGCGCCCAAAACAATCTGGCTTCCTCTCCAAGGCGTATACCTTGCTGGAGCCCTATGTGGATGGGATATGCAGAAGCAAAAGAATTCTAGTGCATCTGTACTTGCACAAAAGGCAAATAAAACATCATTTCATTCATTCGTCAAAAACTAGTCTAACACTCACTGTCTCACATGTCATGACAGCGCATGTTGGGGTGGTATGGTGACATGGTGCTTAGCACTGTTGTCTCACACCTTGGGGTCCAGGGTTCCATCTGTGTAGAGTTTTCATGTTTCCCATGTGTCATTATATTGTTACCTTCAGGTACTCTGCCCCCCCCCCCCCCAGTCTAAAAATTCTATGGTTAACTGGAGTTGCCAAATTGCCCATAGTATGTGCATGTGTGAATCAATCATGTGTGAATGTGACCTGCGATGGGTTGGTGACCCATCCTAGGTTGTTCCCTGCCTGCAGTCTCCAGGTTAACTCACTTTACCAAAAGGAAAAGTCTAATGTTCAAATCGTATCAAATTGTTTAAAAATACCCAGTCTTTAATGTTGCCAGTTGAATTAGATTATATGACGATTGCCTTCTCCAATGAGCTGAATTAACAACATCAATAAAATGTATTAAATTAACACAGAGAGCTATACACAATACAGGAAACTACAGAAGATTTTCGGAGGAGTTTTTTGAGGTCTTTATGTGAGGCTTCAGCAACCAGCCATTCTTGGCGGTTTTGAACATTTTTAATGGTCGAACAGTAAAATGCGCATATCAATCGCACCCCAGTTTGTAGCTTTATATACAAATTTAAGACCTTTCATGCCTGGGAAAAAGTATAGGAGTCCTGACAAATTTGATTAGTGGTAGATGGATTTATATATGAAATTAAAATTAAGAATATTGCTCCAGTTCACAAGTGTGCCCCCGTGCGTGAGGGAGCGGGAGAAAATGGGAGCCGGCTTGCCGAAGCAGTCACTCCTTCTCTTTTTGACAGGCAGTCCGGACTGGGGCGGGGGGAGATGCGGCTGAGAGAGCTGTGACTGAAAGGGGGCGACGTCGGATGGGCAGGAACTGAATATTAGATTTGGTAGAGAAAACCCCCCTGTCTCAATGTGAGAGGCAAGAAAAAAGGCGAGGGGGGGAGGGAGAAACCTTAAAAAGAAGAAGAAAGACCACCGACACCCAAGCAGCAAGCCGTCCGCGAGTAGCTGGAGGAAGGAAATAGCCGTGAAGAGGGTGTGCGAGGGGCCGTTTGAAGACTGACTTCGGGGGCATTTTTGCTGCTTATAGAGCGCGATGGTAAGTATGATCAACGGAAACAAAGCTGCACTTTCACCTGACGCGGCTGATGTGCGCTTCATACAGTCATCGCCACTTCGGGTTTATCTGAAACTCGCGAAGAAAAAGTTCCAGGGCACATGTGAATGAAACGCTCCCCCCACGGGCAGCGTTACACTGACAGTTTATTCATGGCGGAAATTTAAAATAAAAGATCGCAAATGCAGCACGCGTAGAGTGACAGCTTAGGTTTGTGAATAGGATGTATTTAATTAACGAACAAGTCCGTCATAACGTAAAAGAAAAAAAAAACGCCCCCCATAGCCCATACCAAATATTTAAGCGTTTATGTCGATTCGTATGTGGCGAAACACCGGCGGAGATTACGAGAAAAAAGACATTAGCTACCGAAACGCTGCATATATTAGCGGAGTAATTGCAGTTCAAACGTGGATTTGCTAATGTTCGGTGGCGCTCCTTCGATTTCCCCACATTTGGGGTAAGCGATGAAAAAGCAGTTAAATATAATGAGAAAATAGCGGTGACTTTATTATTGGCTTTTTTAGACTTAGATATTTATATATGCATACTTGTGGTAATGGAGCTAAATTATGGTAGATTGAATCAAATTATTACTTTCCTGTGGAGCGAAGATTGCCATGAAAACGGCAAAAATGCCGAAGGCATTACCTGAGGTGAAGTTTCAGACTGTTTTAGAGTAGTTTTAGAGTGGTGGTATCTGTATGTTTAACTCCACATAGACAAAAATAATACTGGAAATTCCGTAATTGACTATTGAATATTTTATTGTGCTGTTTTCAGTTTCTCAAAGTTGATAGCAGACCTAGACACTGGAAATGCACTCAAGCACAAAATCAGAATATTCAAAAAGGCATAATTTTTTGTATCATTTATTTGTTTAACAAAGCGGCATTAAATGGAGAGTGGGTCGATGCTGTCTCTGGGGTGGAAATTTCCAGATAATCAAGCAGGGTCTCATCCTCAATTATTGTGATAATGAGGTCACAGTCTGGTGTAGGGGGTCACCGCTATCTTTGTTACTTAAATGGCAGTCTCCTTCCTAACTCGTGTTTCTCTGTTGTCCCTCAGTTTCTCTTTTGTGTCCTATTTCTACTGGCTCTTGACACCATCTAAGAGGAAACTGAGATGTAGGTATAGCACCTCAAAACCCCGTGACTTTGAAGTATCATGTGGGAAATTGCTAATGTTCTAACAGAATTTAACATGAGGACGTAAAAGCAGTTATCAACCTGCAATAAAACACCAGCCATTTAACGATACACTGTATGGTTTCTCAGGATTACACTAAGACCACTGTTTTAATAGTTTTCAACAGGACAGAAGTTTTACAGTGACCCTGTACTTGATAGCCAGTTTAGGGAGATGAAGACGGTCAGAAATTCGTATGTTTTTTAGAGCACATGTTTTCTCCAGGGCTGAATCACTGCATTTTTTTATGTAGTAAAATAAGCTTTCACCTGACATTAATTTATTTATTTAGCAAAGCGATGTATTTATCTAATGGGACACACAGTTGAGATACCATGGTCAGTCAGTCCCTGGAGTATTTGAGGGTTAAGAACCTTGCTCAAGGGCCCAACAGTGACATCACTTTACCGACCACGGGATGTGAACTGCTGACCTTCCAGTCACAGGCATAGTGTCCCAACCCCAGCTGCACACTACCGCAAGATGTCATTTTCTAACTGGGAATCAAACCCAGGCCTGCCTCACAAGCCTTTCAAATATGTATATTATATATTCCATATGGCAAAATTCAAGGGGCATCTATGGGATAATTTGCTGTTGGTGAATGGCACGGAATAACCCACGACATGGCGCCAACCCATTGCAGTGCAATATTATTAATCCGAAATAAATCTCTTTAAACACATAAATCCTATACACGAATGTAATGTGTATTAGTTACCAAACATGTGAACACAAGTCTTCAGATACAAGATATAATTTATAGCCAAGATATTATGTATAATCCTGCTAAAGTCCTTCCCATAAATACAAAGCCTTTATATTTCGAAGTATAAAATTACTGTAGTTTTCAAATGTTGAGATGAACGACTGTTGTTGGGATCACTATGCGGGGGGGGGGGGAGTCAGTTCGGTCTCTTTTCCTGTGTGACTCACCTGCTACTGGCTTGGAAACAGACCCTGTTCCCACAGAGAAACTGAGCTTCTTTATGACCTTTGTCTCTTCCCTCCATTTTCCTTCCATATCTAGTCTTGCATCTTCATATTGTATTCACTTTTATTCCAATACATATTTGGTTTGGTTTGTGAAGTAGACCTGTAGATCTGCTTCCCCAGAGGGGTGGCTCTCTTGTGTTAGTGTTTCAGATACAACCCTTATCTGACTGTTCCTTTAGGGAACCTGCCACCTATAGCCCAGTATGGGGAAGGTTTTCCATTATTTAAGAAGTGTCTGTTTCCCTGTGTAGTCTGGTATCTGTCTGTGCCTATTTCAGTTTGTGTTGCTGTGCTGCTTTTGGTTGTTGTGCATGTTGTTAGCTTTCTCCAGTTATGTTCACTTCTTCATTCATTTATTGTTGCCAAGCTTATATGTTGTAATGCTGGCTGCAATGATTACGAACTTGCCGAGTGCCGTTTCGATTCTTTCACGATGAAGTCTTATTTCATAGATGGCTATTTTATTCAGTTGGTGCAGAGAATGGGTTCAATTCCAGCGCTACACAGCATGGCATGTCCTGCCTTTCTGTATCTGTGGAGCAGGAATTTGACAATAAGCCTTTGGAACTAGGCTCCAATTTTTATTTAATTCTGGAGCCCTTTCAAAAAAAAAAAGGATAAAAATGTGAATGCTACACTGTTCTGATATGGTTAAAATTCTTCAACACAAAGACCATTATCCCAGAAGGGTAGGCTCATTAAGGCGTTCACTCTCTTTTGGGTGCAGTGAACATAATTCTTATTAAAAATCATTCCAGTTGTTTTGCACAAAATCGCTCTTCTGTGAGGTAGGGATGGTGGTCTTGGAGAAATGTACCTGTGTCGCCCCTACTGCCTTTATGGAGTTGTTATTTCTCAGGAAGGTCCTATTACAGCCTAATTATGAACATCTGGTTGCAGTGTTTAAAGAAACAGGCCTTGTTAATGGAGAGGCTCTTTTGAACTCTTTAACCAGGCTCTCTATGTCATTCCTCAGGGCATTCCATGTGTAAAGGGCAACATAGCAAACTATGTCAAGTGCAGCGAGTTTAAGGAACTCGGCAGTAAATTAATCATATATTGTAATGCTACGTACTTTGGCTAAAGAACTAATCCTTCAGATACCATAGCATGCAGGTACTTTGTATGCTTGTAAGGCATTAACATTTTAGTACCACCTTCTTTTATGTGGAGCTGTTGCAGAGCTGATGTAAGGTTTCCCGATGTTTCAGCCCTGCTTTACTCTCGCTTTCTGTTTCTTGTCTCACCAAGTGCCCTTTGAAGCCTGTGGATTCAGGAGCATCCGGTGCTCTTTGGTATTGTGGGGACTCTCCATTCATTTCTATCAGCGTAAACCTGAAGTTGACAAACAGAAAGAGCTGATGAGAAATTTTGAATTTTCAGATGATTCCTTTATGTCAGATTAACTTGTTTATGGATATAAATGGGCCTGGCCTGTCGTTTTGCAGACCACCTTCCATGTAGGATCCTGCTTGGAGGATGTAGACTTGAGTGGTTATGAATTTGAAGCGTTGTGAGGGAAAAGCTCATTTTCTGTTGCCCGCTGTTTACAACGTGGCGCCGAATTCGGTTCAGACTGGCCTACGATTTGTGAGTCAGCCTCCCACCTCTTCAGGGCTGCGTTACGTGTGATTAATGGTTACTATGGCTTTCACCAAATTCCGAAGGAGTGCTTATTTTCCTTGTTTCCTTGGTTTATTACTTTGTCCATAATGATACATTTGTTTATTTACTGTGAGTCACACCTTGCCCTGTTTGCCTTTTTCCTTTGGGAACACTTTCCTTGGTAAAGGTCAGGGTGTGTCTCTAGTCTGATTTCGTACCAGTTGTAATTATACCTCACTGAGAGTGTTTTTTTCCTTTTCTTTTATACTCACGTCTGAAACATTTTTAGTCATGATGTCAAACATGTCGGACCTAAGCTCTGTAATTTCATTGCTCAACAAACGCATAAGTTTGTAGTTCCAATGTTGCCAGCATTTTTGCGGTTTCACCTTCAAACCACAAACCTAAGAGAAAACTTATCAGTAATCTTAAACTTATCATTAGTTACAAAACACACCGATAACTGGTGATACTTCAGCACCGGTCCTAGCCGATGTGGTGGCCCTGTCGAGCATCTCTGCCGACGTCCCCAGTCTGAGGCAAAGGGAAATACACTCGCAAGTTGGCTCACTCTCAGAAGTCGGCACTCTATATTGCCTGTAGGATTGCCCGGTCCTGCATGGAGTCCAGTAGCCACTAGGCTGAGCTTCTAATGAATACTGAGTTACAAGTGAAAGTATTGGCACAAGAGCTATAGAACGTCGTTCAAACAGAGCAAAAACCTAATAAAAAAGTTTACACATTCATTATTCAACATATTCATAGGTTTGAGAGAAATTCTGCTGTATTAAGTAAAGAAGCTTTTAAATAAAGATGTTGATACATGTCAAATACATAAATCAAGGGACAGAAACAGATATCCATGAACATGTGCGCTTTTGTTCAGTTTTATTTGCAAATAGAATTTTTAGAATTAGAATTTGGTGATTAGTGGTCATTGTCAACACACCACACAGTGCGCAACGACGAAGTGTGTCCTCTGCATTTAACCCATGTGTGACTTTCGTGACATAGCAGGGGGCAGCTAATTCAGCGCCTGGGGAGCAATGCTTGGGGACGGTACCTTGCTCAGAGTACCTCAGTGATATATACAGTGATATAGTTTACCTCAGTGAAAATACAGTCTTTTCAATGAAGTTCCAACATTGTACTGTTAGATATGTTTTAATGTTGTGCATGAATTTTTTTCCTGTTACACAAAAATCAGATAAGTATTTCTGTATTTATGTAAAACACTGTATTTGTATTTTATTCAGACACTTTTGTCCAAAGGAAAAGTGCTACATAAATTTATAGTTTTACAGTTATGAATTTTGTTTTCTTCGATTGCGATCGATGTTAAATCTAGATCTGAGAGCGTAAAGCCAATAACATTTATATATTAGAGACACAATCCTAATGGAGCCCTTTCACTAGCTGAATTCATAACGAATTTAAATCTTAACTCATTGTTTTTTTGTATTCATCTTGTAATCTCTGTTATTCAAATGTTTATAATTAAGTTACTTGCTTGATATTTGTAGAAAATGGTAAATCTGGTGATCCTGACCCAGATAAGTAGTTGAGGCATAGATGGATAGCTAAAAGGGAAATATATAGTTGAAATCTGGGACAGATTTATGTGTGGCCAACATACAAATTACAAATACGAAGCAAAAAAAAAAACTTACACAACTGACATAATACTAGGAATAAATCAGTTCTGTAACGAGAAGCCCGAAACAATACCCAAAGGAAATTGCACACTAGCTAGTTACTAGCTACTAGTTACTAGTAAACTGTGTATATCCAATTGTCAGCATCTTGCACGTAGCTCCAGATGAAGTGTCAGTGCTATTTGGAAATAAGTTTTCTATGGTTGAGATGATGCTATAGGGATTGACTGTATTCTCTTGATTCTGGAAGCTGTCTTAGCATGCCTAATCGCAATACTCCCACCGAAACTGCAAAACTATTCGGCAAATACAGGGAAAATATTTTTCTGGTTTGTTAAAAATTCCAGCCCAGTAGGTTTCACTTTTACCATTACAGTTGCAAGAACTTTCACTTTTACCAAGCAACACATTTTGAGAAGCTTTTCAGCCTTACAAAGTAATGTAAAATTCAGACTGTTCACATGTTATATGTTAGTCCAGTTCCAAAGCTTGATGTGAGGTCAGGATCAGTGATGAACAGGAGTTTTTATTGGCTGAGCTGGTGTGGTAAGAACGTAGGAACATTAGAAATTTACAAACAAGAGGAGGAGGCCATTCGGCCCATCAGGGTTGTTCGGGGAGAACTCAACTAATAGCTCAGAGTTGTTAAAATCTTATCTAGCTCTAATTTAAATGACCCCAGGGTTTTAGCTTGCGCTACACTAACAGGGAGATTATTCCATACTCTTAACTACACACTGTGTAAAGAAGTGCTTCCTCAAATTTATTTTAAAATGTTCTCCCGCTAATTTCCACTTATGGCCACGAGTTCTAGTATTTAAACTAATATTGAAATAGCCATTTGGCTGAACAGCATCCAGACCTGTTAGAATCTTATATACCTGGATCATGTCCCCCCTTAGTCTCCTTTGCTCGAAGCTGAACAGATTCAGCTCAGCTAACCTCTCGTCAGAAGACATTCCTCTAAGACCAGGAATCATTGTCGTAGCCCTACGTTGCTCAAAGGTGTTCCCCAATACACACTAAGACACCATGTTTGCTGTGCCTCTGAGATGGAGAATAGGGTTAGAATGCTGTGTTAGAAACCCTGCAGGAAATGATGTAGATGGTGGATTTTTAGCTAATGGCATGTCAACTAAGCAGCTTAAGAAAATATTTTGAGTGTAATGAAGGCATCAACGGCACAGTGTTGTGCATTTCACGAGGTATGAGAATGTTGAGAAATGTTATGACTTGTTTTTGAAATATTTGTTGTCTTGTACTTTTATGACGTTTATCAATACAGACAGCCATAGGGGCTCACCAATGTTAATTTTATTTAAGCATCCCGATTGCTAAACAACATGCTCTCTACGAGTTCTGACTTGGAGCAAAGAGTATGTATGTCTTAGTCACCTTTGATTTGCCTAAGGTATGTTATTGCGCGTTCATTTTCAGTCTGAGCATATTGCATGATATCCGTTACATTGCCCTTATATAGGACGGGTTATTAGACATCTGGGTTTCATCTAAAGGAAATCTCTTTTACTCAGTTTTGTATTGGTTCCTTTCATTCTTAGCAAAACAGAGTGTCTAACATGAAAGGAACTGATCTCTAGTGTTGGCATGCTGTCTACCTGCAATTGTAATTGAGCTAAATGCTCTGCAGATGTCAGATGTAGTTTCACATTTTATGACATGTATGAGTTATCCCTGTAGACTTTAACTTAAATTAACTTTTTACATTCTTCGCAGATGAGCTGTTTTATTAATCTAAAATGTACCTGTTACCGTCCGAATATATAACACATATGCACAGTATGTGAAAATCAGTATGCAAATAACAAGCTTGATCAACTTATATAACAACTGACTTGAACTCCATTAGCTCTGCAGAGCTCTTACTTCACGTTATTATGTAAAATATTTAATTATAATGTACTGTCTGGAATAGGCTCCATGCTTCGATGTGACCCTGAGCAGGATAAAGCAGGTAGAGGATGGATGGATGGATATTTTAAAACCGCAGCCTCTGGGTTGTAACAGATATATCAGGTTCTGATGCTTTCTGTGTCTTTGGGGGTGACCTGTATAATTTTTGGTCCACTCCATCCTTTCCATCGTTGGTTTATTTCAGGTCATGCACCAACATGAATTGTTGTCTCCTCACTTTCAGGATAAGACCTGTTTAATGCTATGGGGTTCCACAAATGTTCACCATAACAATAAACGTTTTTCATTTTTCAGTTCATAAACAAGACCAGTTGTTTTTCAGACAGTACAGTTAGCACAGATTCTTACAAACACATCTTTCTGGGTTAGCTGTCTTGGACCCTGAACTATAAGGCCAGATCATGTGGCCCATATTATAGGCAGATGATTATCATTTATTTTTATGTAATTTTCTTAAAGAGACAGTGTTTGTAGTTTTTGGATCATGACAGAAATTGTTTCACATAGTTTTTTTCTTGTGTTCTACGCCAAAAATGGTGCAAATATTTTTGTATGCTGTTTAAATTTCACAGAATTTAAGGAACATACGTAATAGCAATCTAGGAAAGAAAAATAAAGGTACACATTCTTGTTCACTGTCCTGTTTTGAATATCATTTTGTTCAGTCAACATGTCTTTACAATTGATACAAAGACAAGTGAAATCTGAGACCTTGCAGGCATTAAAGGAATGTACATCTCTGTAATTTTGCTAAAGTGCTGCTTGGTAAACAAATTAAAGGAGATGTGACATTCAATATGATCAGCTAATATTTAACGCACGGTAGTTATTGATTAAAATAGAAATGCGAACAGTAAGATACAATTATCCAACTGCCTGTCAGCTGCTTATCCACTAGTGCAGTGATTCCCAATCTGGTCCTTGGGGACTCACGGTCAGTCTACATTTTTGCTCCCTCCCAGCTCCTGATAAGCAAAAACATGGACTGTCTGTGGGCAAATGTTGTATATAAATAAAATGCATACGCTTCAAACGTATTGTTGGCTTCCTCTCGGCCTTGAGCCTTGAAGACTGTATAAGAGAAGACTGCTTGTGGAAGACTATTCTGGTACTAAGTGGCTTTGATGGCATAGCCAGGAATTAATTTTAGGACTGGCTTGTGAAAAAAGTAGGTTGGAAAGAGGCAGATCCCAAAACACATCAGGCATAGAGGGGAACATTTTACTCAATGTTTAAAGGCCCAGAATAACCCCTGGATAATTTTGATATATCTTCATGCATGTATATTTAAAACAATAAAATAATAATCTTAGCTTAAATGCAGATTGTAAAGATCACGATGGTTCTTTTTCAGGGCAGATTAATGGCTGCTTTGCGTGGGTTGGGATGAAATTGCAGAAACCTAGTGATACCTGCGAGCATATCATTTAGGATGAAAATCCTGCTTCGGTCACTTTATGGATGGATTGTAGGTGGATTGTGGATGGCCTTCTCAAAATGGCGCCCGTGACCAGCAGATGCTTAAGGGTATTACCAGCTCGGTCTGTGCCACCATTATGAGATGACTATACAGGACAAAATGGCTCCCCCGGTTCTGCGAGGACGGCGTCTGCGGTCGTGTCTCCGTCAGAGATCGTGTTTCTACAGCTGTCACACTAGGAGACAGTCTGTGTTACATTTAACCAAAGCATAGCTCAGTCGACCCACCCGGCTATGAAATTGGCCTCCTCATGCAGAAGCATGATGTGCATGATTGTGCTGCCTGCGTCTTTTGTTCAGCCTCCGAGTGACTAAACAGCCCTCGTGGAATGTGTGACATTCCCAGCCGACAAACACGGGACTTTACTTCCCTCAATAGACATAATAATAGATGCAGCATGTGTCTGTGCCTCACCCTGTATAAATGAAAAGCCTACATTTGAATGGATCACACAGATATAAGCTTGAGCCTTTTATAGAAGTATTTTAGTTCCTAAGTCCAATATAATGCTTTGTGCTTCAATATAAAGGCTAAATCTAAATTATTTTAGGATAGTACTTTTGTTTACCTAATTTCATATGGAATAACAAGCGCAAAGTGTTATTTCAGTCATTGATTAATCTGAAAGGTATTAGAACAATTCCATGAGTAACAATAACTAATCCATATAAAGTGATTTTAATTGCCCATCAATTAACGGCTTGAATAAAACCCGATTCAGTAACTGGGAGTGAGAGGCAGTATTCACTGTGTGCATTATGGACTGAGAAACTCTTTTCCCAGTGCTTTGTCTCAGGTTTCATAATCTGTTTAGAGATACACTTTAAACTGTCATCAGTATAGTGACAGAGGAAGCATATCAAGTGTTGAGTTTTCAATGTCATATAATAGGTGTCTATTTGTTTTCTGTAAATAGAGTTTGTACTACTGTAGAGCCCCCTAGCTTGTCTGGCTATGTGTTGGAGTGTGTTCCTCGAATCCTTTTCTTTGAGGTAAGAGATCTCTCTCTAATGTTAATCAATGCACTAATGTAAATAATTATGTACCATAGACAATCAGGAAGTTAGAATAATTAGAAAGGTATTACTTCTATCAACTGATGATGGACAGCATAGAAAGGCAAGTTTTAAATATATTCATCCGTCCCAGTTATCTGTCGTGCTTAATATTGCTTACCTCAATGAGTTTTAATCAGTAATGTAACACTCCGTTACCCCTTTTCAAAACACGGATGTTACCTTTACAGGGAATTATCAACAGGAAAAAAATACAGAAATGTAATAAAGTTTAACTGTTTACTGAAAACATGTATATAAAATAAATGAAATCAAATATGCTTGTGAAACCAAAAAGATTAATTTGAGTAAGCTTGTTAATTTAGCCGTTCTTTCACGCAACGAAACTTCATGTGACGTTCGGAGTGCAGGCGAGCGGGCAGGAAAGCAAACGAGCCAGAAGGACGGGGAAACGGGGTTTAATCCGAAAGCACAGTTAACAGGCACGGACATTAAACATGGAACATCATATTAACACAATGACCGACACCAGACTAAGGGAGACGTGGACTCTTATACACGGCTAAACGGGGATTTAACAAGACAC
>JAODKF010000046.1:25876726-25891799 GCA_026779585.1 Mormyrus proboscirostris | reverse complement strand
ACACAATCGGGCAGGAACACCAGGTAATGAGGTGGGCGTGGCACACGGGAGGATGGAACGGAGCGGATCGTGACACTTCACAGTATTTCTCACCTCACCAAAGACAATAACCTAAATTTATACACATACAACTCTAAAGCTGGCAGTTTTATACTAAACTGACGTAAACATAAAATCAGAACCTGAGATGGAATGGGTATCCAATCACTCCCCCTCCCCCCCGCCACCGGATTGGATAGTCCCTCCAGGTAGAGGTTATTTTTTTCTTTATTTATTTTAATTGTTTTTACATATAGACCTAAATTCAACATTTTTTTACAATATCAGGTTGACACTTTAACAGTATTTAAACAGAATAAACATCAAATTAGATGCATTTACTTTGGAAATCAGTTACCCAAAATTCCCATACTGTTATATAAGTATAGAAAGAAGTATAGAAGGCACAGTGGGCGACAGGATGCCAGTCCACCAAGGTGCTTTTGTATAGGGCACACACTAAGGACAACTTACATTTGGTTGACCTGAATGTTTTTGGCCTGGAAATTCACATGGACTTCGAAACAGAGAAAAACTGCAACCTTTTGAGGTGAGACTACTTACTAGGCCAACCATACTACCTACAGCAGGGCTATTCAACTCGGGGTCCTCAAGGGCCAAGCCCTGCTGATTTTCCAGCCTTCCTTTACCTGTGAGCCAGATGTGAAGCCTCTGACCAATGAGAATCAGTAATTATTAAACTAACTACCTGGGAGAACTGAAAACGACGCCTGGATTTGGAATCGAGGGCCTGAGTTGAATAGCCCTGACCTACAGCAAGAACAAATGAACAAAAAGCCATCCAGGTTTTTTATATTTAATGGGAAAATGGTTCAATCTATCTCTGTGTTTACCGTAAGGTGGGGGGGGGGACAATCTATAGCTGTAACTAACTGTAAGAGTATAAAGCAAATTTGCTGTGTGTGGTAGGATTTTGGTTAGCAGAGTCAATGGTCTGGCATTCTGGGATTTACGGCTTGGCAGATATGAGAGTGCAAAATGGTAATTATGAATGTTCTGAATTTGTTTGCCTCTCTGTCACATCCCAAGGGTGGATCAGCTTGCCTTTCCAAACATTCAAGATAATTCTTCATGGCCATTACAGCATACGTACAGTTTTTTCAGAGCTATTTTGTTTTCAAAGACATTATTCACTTTAACCATTGAACGTATTTCACTCTCTGTCACAAAGACTGCAGTAGATGCAAACCTGTTTTACGTTGTCCTGAGATTGCAGCACCCAATAGGTTAAGGATGGAAATCCGTTAAATAGCATATAGGCTTATAAGGCTATATTAACTGGAATGGACAGTCAGCTGGGTCATCTGCAAGTCTTCCACTGGTAACGACAGCGACAGTGATTACACAGTGTAACCCTTTTGTAGTGGAGCCCTTTCCACGGCGGTCAGTAATAGTGGAGCCCTTTCCACGGTGGCCAGTAATAGTGGTGCCCTTTCCACGCCGGTCCGTAACAGTGGTGCCCTTTCCACGCCGGTCAGTAACAGTGGTGCCCTTTCCACGCCGGTCCGTAACAGTGGTGCCCTTTCCACGCCGGTCCGTAACAGTGGTGCCCTTTCCAAGGCGTAATAGTGGTGCCCTTTCCAAGGTGTCAGGAGTTATCATCTTTCTTGAACCCTAGTGTCCTGTAGCATTTTCTTCTTTTTGTTTGGCCTGTATAATGTAATCTTAAATACATGTTTGAAGTAACTCTTTCTGTTTTATTTTCTCCTGACAGTCTTGCAACACTAGAGGGAAGAAAACCTATTTAAAAACCTCATCCAAGAGTAATTGCAGTGCTGCGGTGGCTGGTTGGCTGATGTCATCTGTATGAGACAAATTGGGGCTTGCCAGATGCACAGATGGATGTGCTGAGGAGAGCCTTGATACAGTGCTGGGGGGCAGCTTGTCATTATGACTCCATAGACTGGCAGTCATGGCCTGAAGGTGTTATTTAAACTGATGTGAGGATCGCTGCTGGGAATTTCTGCCAGTGTGCTGTTATCTAGAAGACGTGGCCTGTAAACATCCTTGCCCATGTCAGTGGGTATCTGCAGAATTGAGGCCTGTGAGCCTGTCCAGGAGATATATATTTTAAGCTTTCCTTAAAAAGTCTCAAGGCTAAAACTTGGGACAATTATATGTGTGGGACTACTGGCAGCGCAGTGATTAAGGGTGTGAACTGGTGACACGTGGGTCCCTGGTTGGAGTTCTAGGAAGGATCATCAGAGTTGCTAACGCTCATGCATCTGGTGTGACACTCACGCTTTCAGACTCACATCTATATTATTCCATTATAAACCTAAAATTAGCTACATCAAAAGCGTTGTGATAGTTTGCAAACCCTACCGGCAAATAAAACTGTTACATACATGCGAGCAGATTTGTCTCGAATTGAAAATCTCACGCCAGCCAGCTGACCGAAGTCGTCAGCCCTGGGTCATACAGAATTATCTTAGCAAAGAGTCATCTCTGAGTGAAAGCTGCGAGTGAAGTATCAGATAAAGAACCAGTTCTAAATGGACAGTACTGTATGAAAGCCTGGGTACTAGAGATACAAGCATAGATGTTTAATAGTTGTCTCTGGAAAAATGTAAATGAACACCCCCTTGAATGAATACCCCCTACTCCTCTTAAATGTCTTTTAACTTTGTACCTAGCACAGCACTGGGTGTAGACGTAACGCTTCCCCGACTCCACAGAGACCCAGGAGTGCTTGCATCTTGTGCGGTAGTTGGTGCACACTGGCCGTCACTGGTACTGGGCTGGCTCTACCTTTTCGGGGGCCCTAGGCAAAGCTTTACTTGGGAGGCCCCCTACCAAGAAAACCGATGATCAGTTATTTCGCTTCCTGGGAAATGCAGGTAATTCAGGGGCCCTCGGCAACTTCCTCATTGAGTTTAGCTAGAGGCCACCCTGTTGTCAGCCTGGTTGTAGATGTTGCATTGTGAGTCTGACTAAATCTCATTTGTTAGTATTGCTATTGGCAGCACTTTTAGGAAACGTTTTTTCTCAATCGTGTCAGTATATCTTTCCTACAGAGTGTTTTTTTAAATGTATACAAGGCTGAACTCGAAAAGAAAGTATCCTGACTGTCAATGACCAGAAAGACCTCATAACAATGAATTGCATGTTTAAAAAGCTGCACTAATTAGATATCTGCCTGATTATGGCTTTCTGCTAATGACGTGTGTGAGTGCATTTATATATTCCAGTTTAGAAAACTACTTTGACGTCAAATGTTTTGGAACACGCATCTGTAATTGTGTGCTGCCTTTGTACGGACCTCTGATTCTAAATTATGTGTTTCTAATTACATTGCATTATTTGTATGATAAAGGAACTAGTTGCCATGGTGGTTTGGAATTTTGCTTGACAACGCCAAGCATCTGACTACCATTAACAGTCCACTCCACCTGATTTCACAGACTCAGTCTAGATATAAACCCTATTCCTTACAGTTGGGTGAGTGAAGTACAATGTGAGTGCTGACATTTATGTAGAAAGAGTAAGACTGTGTCAGAGCAGTGACCTCATACTGGAATTAAGTCCATATGGGCCATATTTACACTGACCTACATACTACGGTTTGGACCTTCATCTAATTGAGTATTTTGCTATTCCATTATCACAAATGACTAAACACTGAGAGCACTTTAAACAATTGTGACAAAACCAATTCTGAAAATGCAACATACTAATTATGATTGTTGCATGGCTGAGTGTTTTTTTTTCCCAAAGCTATTCCCATTTACACCAATGAATAGCTTCAATCAGGAATAATACCCTACAAAACACCCTGCTGCTTGGGGCACTTCCTACCTGCTAATCGGAGGTGGGTAGTTCATGTCCAGAAAGTAAAAATCCAGACCAAGATAATGGACTGAAGTTTCTTATCCAAGATATAACTGGAGCCCCATTTTCTGTGCCATATTACACATTAGCTACACATCCTTTTTTTGTAAAATGAGCACATTCCTGCACATCAGTGGTCTTGGGGTTGGGGCAAGGGTGGCAACCACCCTCCCTGGTGCCCCCATGGTTGAAAAGAATGTTGCTAAAGTGCTCTCTGGAGTGGCAAAAATGCAGACATTGGCTGGCCTTCTCTTGGCAATCTAGGGTGTTCATGTCAGACAGTATGACGATATGCCCTATAGAGCAAGAAAATGATGAAGTGTCTTAATGAGTGCCCTACTGGTAGAGAATATGTGATGCAGTGCCCTAGAAGGTACCTTCACAGTCCCTATCGGTACCCTTCCAGTGTAAAAGTGTGCCAATACGAAGTGCCCTCTATGCCACCTCTACTGTACATGATTAAGTGTCCCAAAGGGTGTAGTGCTGTTAAGGGTACTCCTAAGGGGTGAGAAAACATGAGGAAGTGCCCAAAGAGATGCGGCTCCAGCCGATTAAATGTGATACGGTGCTGTGTAGGGTATCCGTCCATGTGTGACAGTGTGGGGAATCATCCTAACGGATGCCCCTCCAGTGGAGAAAATGTGAAGTAGTGCCGTATAAGGTGCTATTACAGTTGGGTAGACTTGACGAATCCTATGGCACATTTTAAAGGTTTATAGTGCCCTGTGTGTGTTTATCACAGAAGTGTAGGTATACTTTCAGTCTGGCTTCCTTGCTGAAATACGCCATGCAGTAGGCGCCCTTTTTATTTTTTTTGCCCCTGCCATTCAAACAACCCAGGAATGCCCCTGTACCCGCAGTTCTGTTTGTGTATCAACACAACAACCCAAGGTGAAACCTAATTCAAGGAACTTTAAACTGGGGGATTAGATACCGTTTCCTGAGTTTGTTTTGCTGTTTCATGATTGAGGAGGACCATAAGTAGCTGCAGGAGGTGGAGGGGCAGCTGCCCCCAGACCCATCACAGCAGGGGGTCCATTACAGGGGGCAGGCAAATTTTACCTAGGGGAGTCCTGCCCCTGTTGCTGCGGCCCCCCACTGTGAGACCCCTCCTCAGTCCCTGAGTAGCCAGTCCGTCATGTCGGGACTTTAAATGTGAAATACACTTGTATGTGTAGGTGTCTTCTCACAGTGGCTTATGCATGACCAGTAAATGGGGGTTTAACCCTAAATCACAGTGCAGAAGAGGATGAGGACTGGGGTAATGCTAAAGGTTCACTTGCTTTGAAGGACTACTGGCAAGACTCGAAATATTCATCTGATATTCTTGTGATTTTATCTTCAGGAAACTGATCTTGTCTCTGGACTCAGATTCCATGGAGGAGGTTCTCCGTAATCCTCGACCATGCTGGTTTAATTACATTTATTTCATGTTTTAATAAAGAAATAAAATGATCAGTTTACCTTGAATTATGTGTCAAGATAGAAATTCTTAATGTATGTGTAGTTTTTCCAGTTAACGAGTATCTGCCTTGGGGGTGATTAACATTATATCTCAGCACAAACTGTAATTTATCTGCATCGAGAATTCAGTTGTTTTGCCCTGCTGCTACATAATTGAAGGCTCTTGGTTTGATTCATGCTTTATATATTTTTTTTTTAATAAATGTCAAGCAAAGCTACGTATATTCAAGTACAGACAAGATTTTAATCAGTGGTATTTGTTTTAAGACCTCTGCTTACCATATTAAACTCAAAGTAGCTCTCTGCTAACTGGGGAAAAGAACTATTCACAGCAAGTGTGCACAAGCAAGCATTCTAAACAAGATCACTTGTTATGAATTCACATGTATTTTACCCTTAGTGTCCGTAGATGAAAGTTTACCTTACCAAAATGACTCACTTTGTGTGTGTAAATGTGTGTGTGTGTGTGTGTGTGTGTGTGTGTGTGTGTGTGTGTGTGAAAATGTATATATTATATTATGGGGACCAATGTGATAAAAACCTGTTTGGCCTTGTGGCACCATTTTTTGGTCCTCAAATGGGGAAACTCAATTTTTAAAAATCAGTTACTGTACTCAAAAGAAATAAAAATGTCAGAAGTCTTGAATTTTGTTCTGTTACTCATGGTTAAGGTTCGTGCTGTAGGGGTTAAGGACGGCATTGTTGGGATTAGGGTTTTTCCCATCGAAATGAATGGACGGTCCCCACAAATGAATATAAATATGTGAGTGTGTGTGTATTGTATGGGGATTCTGCCTTGACATGAATGTGAAATTCACATCAAGGCGGAATCCCGATTTCTTCTGGCTATATGCTACTATCAGCCTGTTTAACCCAGCAGGCAAACAATAAGTCTTACAGGGCTGCTGTGGGCAAGATGTGGGATTCAGCTATAACTTCTCAAGGAAAACGACTTTACTTCCATAGTTCAATGAGAAAGATTCAAGAATGGAAACCAGTACCAAATGTGCAGATGAGTGAAAGGAAGATTTACTGAGAATAGGCATACAGTAAATGACGAATCAAAATTCCTTGAATGAGACAATTATATGCTTTTTTTAATAGGATATATTCCAGCCAAGAAATCTATTCTCTGCATTTAAGTGTTCCCTTAAACCCAGTGGTTTATACCATTTCTTCCTGTAACTAGTTAACTATAGGCCTCCCATCTGACTTACAAAACTTGCTTGCCGCTGCCCACGCTTGTCTGAGCTCATTAGAGAGGCCTTTTCAGGCAACTCGTAGCAATTGTCCTGGAGGCTAGACACGGATGGCACAAATACTTTGCAAACGGCAACCTGGACTGTAGTTGACCATCAGCGGAACTGAAAAGTGTTCAGAGACTCTCAATGCAAGTTTAAATTAAGGACTTAAATAGTACTAAGGTCAAATAGCCACAGTAGAGGCTTTTGCGGCAAGAGGAATCGTGGACCGGCTGAACTCCCAGAATCCCTCAAGGCTGCCCTCTGTGGCTATCCAGCTGGAGTAGGACTCTCTTTTTGCCACATCATTGCCAACATGTGCTTCCTGTTTGGGAGATTCATTGGTGCTCCCTTACTGCCCAGTACCCTTATGTTTCTCTGCCCAGCTTAGCTAAGGAATACGGGTGAAAAGGCGACATTAAGAATGACGCTTCTTATTTGCAAAGGCAGTTTGAACATTACATGCAATCTTGCATTGCTTTACTGCTTTATTCTCCATATTTAGTTGTTATACAGACGTCCCATCAGTTATTATTTACACCTATACCTATATCTATGCCATCTGTGATTATTTAGTTACATTACATATGATATTGCAAAATTGTAATAGCCTAAATCTCAAAACCATCTTCACCTTTTATGCACTCATTTTGTACTCAATTGTGCACATTGTCAAAAGTCATTAAAGTCAATATTAAAAGGGGGGGAAAAGACACATCCCTGCTGGACAACCAATGATAACACAAGGTTTTATTATGTCGGTAAAACAAAACTACAACTAAAAACTAGAATCTGTTAACACAAATGCACAATTAGGAAGTAGTCTGACATTTTAATAGAACTGGAAATGATAGTACTTCCTTGTGATTTATGGGTCTGGAGATAATCAACCAGTACCCAGAGGTCAGGATCGAGAGAACCACCTTCTTAGAAGGAAAGCTTGGTAATTTCACCCTAAATGAGATGAATGAGGACTTCTCCCTTACCCGATTTTTGTGATGTGCCACATGGCATGTGTGTAATCTAGCGTGATTTAGGGTGTGGTCTGGTGATGTGCTGGTGATGCCCATGAAAAATGTGTAATCATTGGTTGTCCAGCCGGAATGTATCTTTTTAAATTGGAAGTGCGCATTGTTGGTAACACACTTAGGAAGGCATTTTGTGCAGAGACGTTGAATAAAATTGTATTAAGCAAAGTGCAACCTCTTCATGTCATACTCGATTGATTCCTTTTTGTGGTCCAGAACTCTGATATTGGTGTTCTATCACTAAGAATGAAGATTGTTTGTTTTTCTGTACTTTATTATAATATTGATTATAAAATTCACTGAGCCAGGGGAGACGGAGGGTCCCAGCTAATTTTGTCGCAAGAATTTCAAAATACCATGGTATACCATATAACTGTAATACCACCAAACCTCAACTAATACCTTGAATACTGTTCAGAATTATTTGCCTGTTACACTATACTGCATGTATTTGTTGCAATATATCTGCCCTTCCTAGTATGCTGGAATATTTCTGCTGTATTCATGCCAATGTAGGCCGTGTCTGAATTCAGGGGCTGCATACTCCAAAGGACATAGTTGGTAGGCTGAGTCCGCAAGTTTGTGCAATGAATCATGGAAGCACAGTAGTGAACTGAAGGATGGCAGGTTTACGTCCAAGATGAGACCTTTCAGCTATTTCACCATGAGTAATTGAGCTAGGCTGAAACATCTATTTTCTGGATAAGCAGATCAACTGAATGATGATAATCTTTGAAGCAGTGGTTCTACTGACTTGGGTCATCTTATGAGAGTCTTGACAATTATGAGAGTTGATTGTTATATGGTATTTTTGAATATAATCTCCTCTTGGATAACTTAATTCTACTAAATGAGTCTTGATGATGCCTTTTAAATGACTATAAAAGAAAGCATCTGAATGTGTCTGTTTTAGATTGAATCTGAAATGCATAACATGGAGAACATTGGGACTTTGAGTTACATCCTCACCCTTCTTTGTGGAGTTCATTCACTTGTGGTTCACTAGAATCTTCTTACTGGGTCAACTACTGTTCCAGGCAAAACCAAGCAGTTTCCCACTGCCAGCTCTTTGTCACTAAAAAGGAGGGAGGTTTTTGGCTGTGGAGAAATGAAAATTGGAACCAGAAGAGGTCAAACAATGCTGCCTTTGTGTTTGTACCCATTTCATTGAACTTGACTCTTTTTATTTGCCTTGAATTATATGATTTGTCTGGTTCTTTTGTTTAACTACACAGGTTTTTATGCTTTTATACTTTAAGAAGCATCCACCCTAAAACTACCAATAATGTGACTAGTTTTATAGCTATATCAGCTGTCAGCTTTAGTATTAAAATAACTGTTTTTATTCCCTGTTAAGAAGGAGCAATAATTTAAGGAGATGATTACTGTGCCAAAACATGTGCTAAGCAAAACTATCAAGTATCACCTCAAGTATCTGGATTCTGTCTAGAATATCCATCAGTCTAGGTAATGGTGAACCCATCCATCCGCGCATCTATCCATCCACCATAACCACTTATCACCCATTTTATAACATTTAATTTCTGATTAATCAATACAGTAATTAAAAGTGTACTACAGGATTATTTGTACCTCCTCAAGTAAAGTTTTACCAATAATAACAATGTTTTTATTCATGAATATAAGGGTTACTCTGATGTTGAACCTTCCTGACATACAATAAAGGTCTTAAAAGCTCAAAAAAGACATGCCATAAATATCCAGTTCCATCCTTGGCAACCATCAACAACATCGTTTTGGCATCTGTTTAGCACAAATGATGAAAGGTGGAATCCCCATCCATTTACTTTCCTGTTATTGTTCAGTCTTTTGTGTCTGACCCCCTCTGTGACCTTGTGGACCCCCTTCATTCACGAAAAAGCTTCATTGTCTAAAGCTCTTCCTGTGCCCCTGCAGCCGTAGGATGTTTTCGGCCTGAGATGGAGCCGGTTGTTAGAGCGTTGACCCAGACCGGGGAGTCCTCTGCGGGCTGGCCTGTGGGCGGTCCTGTCAGCTTGGCAGTTGGCCAACAGTATAAGCAGTTCAACAGCCCCTCAGCACACAGGGGATTAGACTGGCTTGCTGCTCCCACCACACAATCTGACATCCACTCCCCTTTTCTCTCTCCCTGCTGACTGGCAGGCAAAGCCGTAGCTACTTTTCAGGGGTATGACTCTGCATACTCACTGATGTTCTGCTGTTTGTCATCATTTCCAAGGCAACCTCATCTTTGCCCACATCTGTCTCTGCTTTGTGCTTGCAGCTGTACCCTAAAAAGGAAAACTAGGTGTAAAATAAATGAATTATCCAGTTCCAATCTATTTTTTTTTTCAGGAACACAAACAATGTGGCGTCAACGAGACCCTTTGGACCATTCTGTCCCCATGCCTAAGTCAGTCACATGACTAGGTGCTCTTTTGTTTGATAATACCACATGGTTATAGGGCAAAACCAAAACTTGGTTAATCCATTATGTTTTCAATATTCTCTCACGTGGCATAGTAACAGCTTGGGAAAATCTGTGGGTTTTTTCTGGCACAACTTTTCTGAGTAAGAAGATGTTCGTGGCTGCATAGGTTGTGCAGTCATTTTGAAACTCTGAGTTGGGGTGATTGAATCCTGATCTCATGCCTGTGCAGTTCATTTTCATGTTCTCACTTTTTTGTGTTTATTTCCTCACACACTAATAGAATTTAGAAACATGTGATCCAGGAGAATTGGTGTCTCCTAATTTTCCTTGAGGTGTAAGTGTCTGATGCATATTCACAGGGTGTCTTCTGCCTGATGTCCTGGGTTTCCTGAGATGGAGTTGAAGGGGTTGCAAGGTCAAAGAGGGGATCGGCCACAAAAGGCTGAGAAATAACAGGAAACTGAATGGATGGGATTCCACTCTTCATCATTTATGCTAAACAGGTACCAACACAATGCTATTTATGGATGCCATAGATGGCACTAGACGTTGATGGTACTCATCACTTACATTGATGAATAAGCTCTATGGGAGATGGATGGGTTAAGATAGGGATTTGCTTTAAAATGGCACACCTGCTTTATAGATATTATTTTCATAGAAAATATTAAAGTGGATGTTGTTTGCACCCAGGTGTCGGTAGCCAGCAATGCTGTTTGCACTCATGGTGGATAGCCATTGTGGTTGTTTGCACTCGGGGTGGGTAGCCAATGTGGCTGTTTGCGCTCGGGGTGGATAGCCAATGTGACTGTTTGGTTATCCACACCGAGCGCAATGTGACTGTTTGAGCCTGAGAGTATATTATTATTATCCATCCATCCATCACCGTAACCACTTAATCCCAACTGGGGTTGCTGGGGGGACTGGAGCTAATGCCGGGAACAATGGTAGTAGGCAGGAACCAACCCTGGGCAGTCGCCAGCACACAGGCTGCACACACAGCCACACTCACACAACTACAGGGCCAATTTAGACTCGCCACTCAACCTGCTCTGCATGTTTTTGGACTGGGGGAGGTAACCGGAGCCCCCTGCGGAAACAGACGCGAACCCAGGGAGAGCATGCGAGCTACACACAGAAAGA
The DNA here is from genome assembly GCA_026779585.1 of Mormyrus proboscirostris. Taxonomy (NCBI): domain Eukaryota; kingdom Metazoa; phylum Chordata; class Actinopteri; order Osteoglossiformes; family Mormyridae; genus Mormyrus; species Mormyrus proboscirostris. Next base: position 25,880,622 of record JAODKF010000046.1, on the reverse strand, counting down.
CCGTACGCCCGTCCCGGGGGCCGAACCCCGGACCTTCTTGCTGTGAGGCAGCAGCAGCACCGCGCTGATCCATTATCATTATCATTATTATTATTATTATTATTATTATTATTATTGTTATTATTACCCACTTTGGCGCCTACAGCCATTGAAGTGATGTGCAACCATGCATGCAGCACAGTGTTAAAAATAGGATTAAAAAAAATGTACTTAGTATCCCAACCTTTAGTTAGATACACACAACTGCATTATCAGTGACTTTTCAATGTAACACGGCAGTCGTTCAAGGTGAATGCCAAGGGAACTGTGTCAGCAGCACGCGATGACAATGAGGGTCTGAGAAACCCAACATGGTCATTGACACGTCACTAAAAATGGTGGCGCCACATTAGTGTGGCTGCATCTGTAGGTGCACGGACGTCTGTCAGGAAAAAGGTACCAGGGAGACCCAAAAGGTGCTGAGGTCTGTTTCACAAAGAAAACAAGGGAGCCATCTGTGTTGTGGGACCACCTGCCAAAATCATTCCAAATAGGAAGCCCTTGAACCAATAAACATAACCACTATCAATGGCACTTAAAATAGGCTTTATATATTCATCGCCTCCCATGAGGCCAGTGCTGTTTCAGTGCTGACTTCCTATGCGTGGGTCAGTAACACATGCAATGTAAGAATTCTGTGTTAATCCATTATTTAGTTACCAAGGCAACAGTCTTTTGCTGAGTGATTTACTTAGCTTTTATTAAATGTGCTATTGTCCAAAAGTACGAGCGAAGAGGCGTCCACATAAAGACAATGATATATGTCATATGTGAGTTCATTTCTAAATAATTAAAGGGACAATACGAAGCATGAGATGGGAGCTGGAAAAGGGGCTGGAGCAACACAGAGGGAGAGAAAAGACCGAAACGAAGCGAGCTAAAGACAAAAACAAGACACTCTAAAGGAGCCATAGTAAAAAACACTATCCTACTGACCTAAGCAATAACCAGACCTGCATCGGGTGGCAATTGCTCCTGATCTAGTGTTTATAACATACAGTTTCTATGTGAAGCCAGCATCCGTAGGGTAACTTGCTTGTCCAGTTTACCAGACCTAAAACTCACACAAAAAGGAATGTGTCCCTAAAAACATCAGCACTCTCCATCACCCAGCAAAACATCTTTATAGAAGGTTCAATGCAGAGGCGAATTCTTGATTGTCCAGGGAGGGTAACTGGCCAATGCAAAGCGACAGCTTCCCACTCCAACTGGGCACTTCCACCTATAATAAAATGAAACGGGGACGTACCAGCATGTCCGGCTGCATGCTGAAGCCTTTCATCTATACGTCGATACGAAAGCAGTCCTGTAAATCACCTGACCACTGCTGCATATACTGTATTGTCAGATGGGAACATATAAAATGTATTTTTAAATGGTTTACAAGCACTTGCACATTTATAACTGCTGTGCTGTAATTTTTTGTAATGGTCTCTTGCATTCAGCGTGCGACAAACCTCATTTCTGAACATGTCATGTCATGTTTATCAGCAACCATATCAGTCTCAGTGTCCTGCCTAGTTTCTGTTCTGTGTTGTCATGGTGATTATATTATACTAACTTGATCTTAAACACTATGGTATACTACATTTTAACTGCAGCATTCAAAAACAAGAGAGCATATCCTCACTATGTGGACTTCAAAGCTGTGGATTAGATAGCTCTGTGGAAATCCAGAGATGTGATTGTAGCATTTTGTTTTGAAAATAAGCCTCTGCTTCAGTCACATGGTTTGAGTAACATCACTGATTCCTATGAAATTCATAAAGTTAATGGCAACACTAAGGACTTTACCTGGACAGGAGTGACTTTTAGTCATCTAGCACATGCACTTAGAAAATGATGTCCAAAATGTATTACTCCAGTTGAATTTACTATGTAGTCCATTCTGCTTATCAAATGCAGGTTGGCTGAGAGCCTGCAGCCTATCCCACAGGAAAAAGAGCACATCCTGGACTGAATAGCTGTTTATCACATGGCAAACACGAAGATACAAGAGCAATTTAGAGGCACTGATCTTTTAGGGAGAAAAGCCACACAAATATAGGGAGGCAAACACCTCAAATGCAGGAATCAAACCCTTAGTCCTGTAGGTAGGAGGGCACAGTATTGCATACTGTGCCACTAGACCATGTGAATCACAATCTAAATGTCAGTAAAGGCTGCCAGTTTGAATCATGTTTCAGCTTTGTTTCCCCACAAGGGGATTTTTTTTAAATATCTTTGGAATGCAATCAGAAAACTGACATTGCCATAGGTCTTGTATGTTGTTTGGTTACTTATGGTTAAGGTTAGGGCTGGGTAGGGGTTAAGGTTGTCATTGTTGGAATTTGGGTTATGCCCATAGAAATGTATGGATACCTAATGTGTGTGTGTGTGTGTGTGTGTGTGTGTATTTGTACTCACTGCTCATGCTTCACTCAGTTCCCTTCATGTATTCTTGCTTTCTGTTCAACATGCTTTAATGTGGAAGGATACATTAATAGCACTCAAGGTTACCTGAATGAGTAAGCGCACAAATAAGTTATTTCCTGTGAAAGTTACTAATAGATTTGACTGCTGTTGTAAGCGTAGATTGATTGCTGGAAGTCCCCACTGTACAGGCTGCGAGGGGGCAGTCAGTGAAAGGAACTCTTGTCTAAAGGCTGTTAATTCAGTGGCTGCCAGAAAACACAAGTGTCAAACATTGTGGTCACAATACATTCATGAGCCCTTCCTGCGGGGAGAAGTGGACTGGGATTGCCAGCCTGCAACCTGGGATCGTTTAACACTGGCGTCTGGAGTTCTAAAAAGCTCAATTGCCTTAATGTTTTTCTACATTTTTGTTTTATTCAAATATGTAACATTTTAAAATTAGAGTCTGATCTTTGTGATTATTAGTACAGTTTATCTCAAGTTTAATATGCTTTTGTTGTTGTGAAAAATAAAAGAAATTAATAGGTCATAAAAAAAAAAGCGTGGAAAAAAAAAATCAGTATTGGTATGATTCATAAATGTCACGTGACCAGATAATCCATGTCAGGGAGTGCTCTCTGAACTAGGGCAGGGTGCATAAACTGTCATTTCAATGAAAAGCTTTGCCTGGTTTACCTGGATTACACTTTAGCACTGAGTGCTTGCTACATGCTGATTGGTGAGTCTCCAATAATCAGGCACGTGTCACTAATATTAACGTGAAACAGCTGGGCGAGTCTTTGTATCAAGGAAACAAACCAGTTAAAGTGCAGGAAGAACAAAACTATCTAGCCAAACACAGGAGCCTTTCAGTTTTCAAGTTCCTTGGAAAACCCGAAGTTGCCCAATGAGTCCTCCTTGACATGGATTATCTGCTCACCCTAAATAAGTCAGAGGTTCAGTGTGCTTCCCTACATTATGATGTTTAGAATTATGTCTTGTCACCTGTTTTCATTACTGGATTACTTGTTTCTTTGCCTAGCATATAGTTAACTATGCAGATAGTTAAGTTTGCATATATTGTTTTTGGAAATAGTTGAACTTGTGTTTTTAAACCCTTTAACTGAAACATTAGCTGCAGTTTGAAAAATGGTGGGGGGGTCGACAACCTTAAATGACTTCAACAACCCACAACAAAAATGTCTCAACATGTCAAATAATTCAGGAAAATAATACTCCCAGCATGCACTGCTTAGCTTGGCTGGACTATATAACGTGAAATACTGTTTGCTTTAGTATTCTGTTCGTCGGTTGCATAAGCCTGTGTTCTAAAGCCTCCTACACACGTGTTATAGACATCAGCCTTTGATAGCCAGACCAGGGGTGTGTGCAGTCAGATGTACTGTAATGTACAGGCTACTTCTCTGTTTTTACGGATCAACATGTTAATGTGTGCTTTTTTT
>JAODKF010000046.1:25858756-25871542 GCA_026779585.1 Mormyrus proboscirostris | reverse complement strand
GGCCTTACTTCGGTTTCTGTTGGAAGACAGTGGAGGGGTATAGTTGGGGTGGGTCATTGCATAGGTCAGGACCCCCTAAAGACATGACTGTCCCAGCAGGGACCCCACCTCATTCCCAAAGAACTATGACATCATGTCTCACATTTTGGCTTAAAAACAGACCAGGATAGTGGGAGAGAGGAAAGAGTAACTGAACACAATGACTTAATTCCCAAATGAAGCATTCCACAATTCTGACAGCTTTGTGAATTTGTCTTTTATTTCCTCACTTAGTACATTGTTTTGTATTTACATAGAAAATGTGTATATAATTATGTCAAACAAATCCAAGGAAGAAAATAGATTACATAATCACACCATTTTACAGAAACAAATGTTCTTGGTCTTCTTTGGTGATAAATTGAGCGTGGTGTGTGTATCTTACAACATTTTGACGTTTTGAGTCGTGTTATATTTATCTTTGTCACTGATAAGCAGTCAGTAAATTAACAGTTTCTGTAAATGGTGCATAGGGAATTGGCACTGAGTACTGGTTGGGCATCCCACCATCTGTTTTACTGCTATAAAGAGGGAAATTCAGTCTCACCATTAAAAAAATGCCACTATGTCTGTTAGTGTGAATTTTCACAGTTAGATGAGTATCCCCCGTAGAGTGTACCCTATATCTGCCCTGTGCTTCCTTAGATAGGGATCAGGATCCCCGGAAGAAGGTCGAATATTTTGTATGTGAACATATGAGTCACTTCTAAACACGGCCCATTTTGTGTGTTGATGTATTTTCATTAATCTGACATGAATTAACTTCATCATTTTAAAAGCCCCATAACATGTTAACGCCATAATACTGAAGCAAGTTATTAAAAGCCATCACCATACGCTTTAAGTGATTAATCACTGTCTTACTGAAAGTTAAAATGGAATTTTTCATAGTACCCCAGCCTTTGGCAGGTCTACGTGTGCCAGCTTGTTGAGGATAGCGAAACATGATGAGTATTTGCGGAGGGAATGGCTGAACCGACAGGTGTCTGGATGCCGGGGGTCGCCGGTGGGGGGGGGGGAGCAGCTGTGTTTGAAGACCTTTTAAATATTGTAACTCTTGGTGCTCATTGCTAAATAAACAGAGGCCTAGTTAGACATTCTGTTCCACACCACTGTGCTGGGACTGTCAAAAGAAACCAACAAGTTAGAGAAAATGCATTTAATTTGCCTTCCTCTTTAGGCATTGCCTGGGTTTCCTGCAGAACCGCGTTAGCAGACTCTGTTTTATTGCCACCGAAATTCTTCAAACCTGCTGCAGAAGGAGGGGTGTAGCGATCTGTCAGATGAAGGTTAGGATTGTGCAACAGCTGTTAAGGAGCTGGGTAGTCAGCAAGGAGAATTTCACAAGGTTTTCTAGCTGTACACTGCTTTTTCTATAGGTTTATACAGTTATTATGGTTCTTCTGTTTATATAATTGGACACCTGGAACTAATAGTCATAAAATGTCCCAGAAGCTTGTTTGACATCTATTTGCCATTGACAGACATGGGAATTAGCTGCGGAGCTCATGACGACTGCAGCTTCCTGACCAGGGTGACCTCTCATTACCATGTGTCCGGTTCTGACCGCTTTTGAGAGCAGGCGTGTCCTTCTCAGCAGGACTGTCGGAGAACAGAGCTCCTTTTGTGAGGAGCAGCAGGTACCGCGGGCCGATGGCCGATAAGCGTTTGCAACCCCACTGAACAAGATAAGCTTCAAAAACAAAATCCAAAAGGCCTATCTTTCAAGGATAGAAAAAAAGAGCCATAATCTGAGCGCTGAAAAGGGGGGGTGGAGTTTGCACTAAAGCATGGGTCTCTGAGAGACAGGGGCCCTAAAAAATTTGGAACATAATTGGATTAGTCGGGCTGGTGGGCCCAATATAATATGCTTTCATGGGGCCAAAATCTGGAGCAGCAGTGTTGCTTGTAGATCCTACTCTTCTTTTTCTATAAGCCTGAAAACTTTTCAGTTGGTCCTTGGTCAGAGCAGCTTGTTTGACTTAACACTTTTCTGCCGTATCGGGCAGGAAATGATTAAAGAAACGTATGAGTTTAAAAGTGGAGACCCGAAGTTTTTGTTCCTGCTGTCTGTTACAGGGCACGCCGACTGACCTTGACTGGCAGAGACATTTTAAAAGCGACTGTGTCCATCGGAGAGTCTGTTGCTGAATCATGTCTAAGCATGTGGGAGGGGGAGGGGCACAGGCCCACTAAAGCGTGCTGTTTGTTAGCTTGTACGCAGTAATGTGGCGGTAGAGCTGTGGTAAGATCCTCCTCCTGAGAGCAGCGCTATGTTTACATGGTAGCGGTTCTGTGCCACCAGCTTGGCTTGTCGGTGGCAGATGTGACAGGACATCCTTCTAATGACAGTTGCCGGCTGCCGGATGGAGGGTGTTCCCAGACCTAGACAGAGGTTGGGGGATTTGTACTAGTTTGGAAGGAAGTGAGTTTGGAAGCTGTCCAGCTAGGGCTGTGAGAGCAGCGTGTGTGCTGGTGCGTCAGAGCTGATTCAGAGCTCCTGCAGCTAATACTTGCACTTCTGCAACAAGTTTCACCCCCCCCCCCTCCCTCTCGCTCTCTCTCTCTCTCTCTCTCTCACACTAGATATACTTCTGGAGCTCCCTCAGTAAGACGTATTGCTGTGAGCAGATGTAAGGCACACTTGCGGTGCGCGGAGAGCCAGCAGGAAGCAAGGTCTGAGCCGAGAGGACGGAGCCAGCGGAAGCTATCCAAGAAGGATCACGGCCACTGCGGACTTGCTAAGGGTGCTTTTCAGTTGGGCTTCTTTCTACAGTGAATTTGAAAACCTTCACATTTTGGAGTATAAAGGAACCAGACTCCAGGACTTCTAGAAGCTTCAAAACTTTCAGGACACACCTGCACCATGTGTCATGTGATCGTGACATGTCGCTCCATGCTCTGGACTCTTCTCAGCATCATGGTGGCCTTCACTGAGCTCATTGCCTTCATGAGCAACGACTGGCTGGTGGGAACTGCCGCTGGATCGACCATCAACACTGGATCGTACGGGTCCCCGGACCCCTACAGGCCCACGCTGGGACTCTATGGGCGCTGTCTACAGTTGTCAAGGGGGGTCCAGTGTGGCCCATATGCCACACACTTTGGGGAGATCGCCAGCGGCTTCTGGCAGGCCACTTCCATCTTCCTGGCAGTGGGTATTCTGCTGCTGTGCACTGTAGCCATCATGTCCATCTTCACCTTGTGCTTCCAGAGCATCTTGAAGAAGAGCATCTTCAATGTCTGTGGTCTCCTACAAGGCATAGCAGGTGAGAATGCCTCTGTATACAATACACTTCCTGACACAGTCGTTACAGGAGTAGTACTGTGTCTAAACTATCAGCAGCATTTTTTTTTTCAGACAAAGGAAAAATTGCTGTTTCATAAAGTTATATTTTTTGTAGCCCAGAATGTTTAATGGAGAGTTTAATTGCATATTATTTGTATAGCACCCTTTTCAATATAGTTTCCCCAAAACACACAAAGATCATTACGGTGAAATGCTTGTTTCATTTTACTGTTTAGGTTGTGGATTTGCCCACTTGTTCCTATCCTCCATATCAGCATGAATATTAACGCTGGTGTAAACAAGGTGCTGTAGTGAAGTTTACACGATAAGGGGAGTAGGGAACACGCTAGCAACAGCAGGTTTATTTGCTGAGATCCAAAAAAGTCCATTTACAGGTCCTGCGTTTAGTGTTGGCCCTTTAAAATCACAAATGTTGGAGCAGTTCTTGAATCTCATCTTGTTTTGCCTCATTCTGCAATTCTGAGTGGCAGAAGTTAGCCCTGTCTGTACTTCATGACGCTTACATAACAATACATGTATGCTTCACTCAACTCTGTCAAATAACATTTGCATCTTTGGATTTTAATAAAACAAGACAAGATGGGCAGTTAGCCTTAAAGAAAAGGTACAATATATCACCTGAACTGGGATAAGTAAATAGGGAAAAGGAACGAGGAATCATACAACATTATGACAGTACGGTAGGAAACTCAACTAAAGCAGGATGATTACTGGATGGGCAGATCAATATCATCATAAATGTCATTTATTCTGGAAGGCAGCCATTTTGAGTTACAGGCATGTTTTTGTATTTGCATGAAACAATGATGATTTGTTAGCGTAGTGTTTCTCAGCCTGGTCTTCAGGGACCCCCAGATGATCCATGTTTTTGGTCCCTCTCTTGGAGCTGGGTGGGAGCAAAATGTGGACTGTCTGGCGGTCAGCGAGGACTGGTTTGAGAAACACCGTATTAGCAGACACGTATCAAAAGTGATAATTAAAGGTTACATGTCTTCCATTTGTATGGATATTGATTAAATATTGGGTTAAATTAAATTGATTTAGCATTTTTCTAAAAGGCAAATGTACTTTCTTGAGATTTAAAATGGCAACTTTATGGCTTTAGGTCCAGTGCTGTAACGGCCGCACTGCATACCTGTTTGGACAAGCTCGGGTCGGCGTAGCATTGCCGTCAGGTCATGCCTCTTAATCTGTGCCGCTCTAAACGCAGAAATACAGCAGTGATTGATTATATGTGCAGATGCCTGCATTAGTTACCAGAAGTGACTATGCGGCACGAAGAGGTGTAATGTGAGAATCGGTTTAAATGCATGTCATTTCTGACAGTCAGCATTTGCCAGTGAGTGATAATGCGCGGGTCTGCAGGGAGGAGCGCCGCAGGCAGCCGAATTGTTAGAGGAAGTGTTGTGGGGGAGGGGAAGGTCATCAGTTAATGGCTGATGTCACCAAATAGCAACCCTGAAAATTCAGTTTAAGCAATTGACTTGTTGAACTTTGACTTTGCAGAGGAGCTCAGAGACAAAGCAGTGGCTGTATTCAGGGCGGGGGGGGGATTATCTGCAGTGAGAGGGATTATTGAATGTGAAGGATGCTACATTTTTTTTGCTTTGTTCACAGTCATCTAGAGGTTTGTTCAAATCAAAATTTATAGGATGGACAGTTGTACGTGAATCATGGGAAGTATTGCAGGGTAGATTACACTCATCATCACGGTCGTACATATAGTTTTGAATACCTGAAATATTTGCATTAAAGCCGTTTCAGTCCATCTGTGAAATTGTTCCGAAAAGCAGCTGCCCAGTGTGAGATTATATGGGCACACAATGTGAAATTTACACCATGTCACTTTAATATAAAGTTAAATTAATATAGGTACAGAAACAGCTTGTGGTACAAAGATGTTTTTGTATAGAAATGTATAGTTTTTCATCCAGTGGGAAGTTCTCTTTTTATTTCTCTTCTACTGTATTGTTCTCACCTCCTGCCTGCTGCAGCCGTCAGGCCGGAGCCTCCATACATTCCTGGCTTTGCTCCCAGGCCTGTGCAGTGACCAAACTCCCAGCCCAGAGGCAAAAGAGGCACAAAAGTCTCCTGCAGTAGGCTGGCACCTTGCCAATCAGAGCACAACCTAACCTGCTGGAAAAAGCCAGCATCAGGAGTCACGTGCTAATGGCTACATTTCACTCCCATCCACCCCTTTTCTACCAATGGGGTGTGAGCAACTATAAGCTTGTGGGGTAAACAAATTTTTTTATAATCGATAAGGATTGACCATTTTGTATATCATTAATAAGCACTAAATAAAGGCAGTCTCCATAGCTAGAGTACCATGTGAATGAAGAAATATTTCTATTGATCAACAGCAAGTTAAGCATAAATTTGTTTTGTTTTGTTTTAAGTATCCATTCTGACAGTAATTGCATTACTATTTTCTTTCCCACTTCCATCACAGATGGTGTATGCCTCCCAAATTGCATAACAGGATGCCTTTCACAGATGTGTCAGTCTAGAACATTCCTTCAACATTTTTTCCCCCAGTTTTTTACGAGGAACAATGATTAAGGTGAAGTTGGCATGGAAGACTCCATAAACTAGGGATGGTGTGAACTATAGCAAACATTCCTTGACTGCGTTGTCTGTGCATTGGTTTGAGATATAGTACAAAACCAATAACCAGCACCAACTGTCTCCAAGTGTCAGTCATCATCTGTCAGTCATGATCATGTTTATCCACTTCAAAACTTCTGGGAGATTTTGGAATGAGTGAGTATGTGTTTTCCAACAGCATCAGCAAAACACCAGAAAATGGAATTTCTTGTGAAAGAATTATGTTGCAGTGCCTTGAGTAGAGATCTGAAGACTTGTAAACACTGTGCCATGGTGCATTGAGGCTGCTTTGATGTTTTTGGTGGAGTTTTCATTTATGGTATGAACGCATTTCACGTGTTTTACAACAGCAACAAATAGTCCTGATAGTGAAGGGCAGGATTACTGAGTGGAATCTTGGTAAATCCAGGATCAGTTTTAAACAGAATGCTTTAATATTTCACCCATGCAGTCTGACTGACGCTCTTAGTAAAGGTAAAGCTTCAGGGACTGTTCTATCTAGTACACAATTCATGGTCTGAAACTTTAATACCCAAACATTTTCTCTGTCTCATTCATTAAGGTACCATTGTGACAAATAAAACCAAGAACTGAATCAAAATAAGAGGGTAACTTTAAACGCTGTTTCAATTATAAAGCACGGTACTGAAACACAAGGTGCTGTTTACATTCCTCCTGGTGGTTGATCTGCATATGGAGCCTGAGTCCATGTGAGAGCCTGACTGGCTCTATCATCTCTCTCATTGAGTGGCTCCATATAACTCTGGTTTCCCCCTGGGGAACGTCTGCGTCTGTCTGCAGTCTCCGCTTAACACTGCCGCCTGCCTCTGCTCTGGCCTTCTGCACCACCATGGACCTCTCGCTGCCAGAATCGAGGGCTCTGGGCACTGTTTATACCCACTACTGACTGCCTTTACACTAACAACAACCACCCTGAATTATGCAGAAGCTTCATCCCTATATATCCCTTTTTAATAAGTAAAGAATTGTTGTTTTTCTGCTCTACAAACCTCAAGTAGTTTGGATGTTTGACAGAAGGTCAACTACTCGTTTTAATTTATCTGACTTTTATTTTTTTTTTACCTTAACAATGAATGATAGTGGCAGATTTCTATATCCAACAGAATCAGAATCACCTGTATATCTCTTGGGTACATTTATCAGGGATTACATTATACCCAGGGAGTTGTTCTATACTTTGGCATGATGCAGAATAGAGATCTAGACACAGGCACATAGTGTTTGAACGTCCCTAATGCACTTTTCCAAAATGAAGCAGATCAGTTCAAGAATTCAAAACCCTTTTTTGGGTTATTAGATTTTATGATGAGCCACTTTAATAAGAGGACTAAGAGCAAAACTGATGGCTGTTTGTCTGCCCAGACAAATAATGATTTCACCTTTGGTCCAGGAGCACATTTAGAACGACAAGCACACGCGACCCGCCACAGGACAATTCTGCCACTTCTTCACTGCTCCAGATACCCCAAACTGAGCCCCTCTGACGAATTGTAAGACCCCCCTGCCATCCACGGGTTAACAGCAACAATCTGGAAGTCAAGCCAGAAAACACATGGAAGGAATTTGTGACCTAGATTTTATTTCCGCTTTTTCTAATATGGTTCTGGACTTGAGGGGATCAGGGTCTAATACGATGTCACTCTGCTTTCCTACTATTTGGCTGTCTTCATAACCCTGGGGACTGAATCAGCGCCGGCTGGGGCCAGTCTGGGAGATTGCAAGGACTAAGCTGACGTGGGTTTCCCTGCTTCCTTTATGACATCAAGTCCGTTTCCGCAGCAGTTCCCCCACAGGCTCACTAGCAGGCTGATGGCTAACGCAGACATCATTTTCTCACTTTTGTAAAAAACATAAAAAATCTTGTAACCAGAATTTACTGTCATGTAGTTACAAAGGGTGGTAGATCACTAGAAATGTCCGATCTTAGAAATGGAACATGGCAATATTTCCCACCCCTAGAGAAAGCGTATTATATTTATTTTCTTAGCAGGCACACTTGTCCATTGACCTGCGTTTTCTTATTTTTCCCACATTTCCATTGGTTCTGCCGGTTTTATTGACTGTTGGTGGCAAACACATTATCTGAAAAGTGGCTTTGTGCAAGTCCCTCTGTACTCAAAACACGCCTCACATTGTCAGTCATGTGTCCTTTTAGCCTCTGAGTAGGACAGCGTACTTGTACAGGCTGATTGCATGTCAGGCTTCTCACGTTAATCATAGGAACTGGAGAAAGCAAAATACTGTTATGGTTTTACTTGCGATTCAAAGGCAAGCTGCTCCAACCTTATGCAATATAATGTTATAAAATTTTATAAATATTTCAATATTCTTTTTGTTCTTTAAGTATACAGTATATGCCCCTGAATCTTCTGCACTCATCCAGCTTAATCTCTGCAATCCAAATTCAGAAATATTGCTGGCATTGAGGCATTATTTTTACAATGTTATCTTTAGCCAAACCCAGGTGTCTCCACATGGATAAGACCATCACTGTGGATGTAGATCTATGGAAAAATGTTTGCCTTTGCGCAGGAACGCTCCAGGACATGTCTGCAGAGTTCAGGCAACTCGGGGATCCAGTGGAAGCCAAATCTCTGACGGTCTTTAGGCCCAAATCAACAGGATATAAATCCAGCTGTCATTGCAAGATGCAATATTTTGATTTGAGGAAATTGCTTTTTTCCTGGAAAAGGAAGGGGTTTTGTCTTTGGTCTTAATGAAAGGTTATCTTTCACCAGTTTACTTTGGTAACTATCCTTAGTCTTCTGGGCTGCAGACAATAGCCTTGTTAAGTAATTGTACATATGCTTCCCTACATAACAGATCACCTTACAGAGGTGCTTGCTCATGTTTCATAGTCTTTACGTGGTTAGTTCCACATAATTATATCAAGATGTTTCCTGTTGATATATCTTTTTCAATATATATCTTTCCTTCAATGTAAATTCAGACATTAACTATTTTCCGAAAAACAATAGATTTAGCATGTCATTTGAATGGCAACACAGAATATGCTACGATGTGAAGTACTCAACCACAATCCACAAGTCTGGTGTTGTGCTCCAACGAAGGTCTCATATTCTTATAATAATGTATTGTATTTATAATTATTTAGAGTCATACACCATCTTTGCTGCATAATTCCAAGGTGAAATACTTTGACTAAAGGATTTTAAAGGATGTTTCTCAAATTATTCTTTATTATACTATATATTCTTCTGAAAGAAAATATAAGCAGGGTTTATCAGACAGATTGTGACTCTTATAAACAAGGGGGAAAAATCATATTGTAACGGCAAAACCGCATATGAGTTTGTCTCAGGCATGAAGAGGAAGTGCATGTCTGACCGGGGCCTTTTCTCCTTCTTCCCAAGGTCTCTTCTTGATATTGGGCCTGATGCTGTACCCCGCTGGCTGGGGCTCCAAAAAGGCCCAGGATTACTGCGGGGCGGACGCCTCCCCGTACAAAGTGGGCCTGTGCTCTCTGGGCTGGGCCTTCTACGCGGCCATTGGCGGCACGGTGCTCACCTTCCTCTGCGCCATCTTCTCGGCTCAGGCTGAGATCGCCACCTCCAGCGACAAGGTGCAGGAGGAGATAGAGGAAGGCAAGAGTCTCATCTGCCTCCTTTAGACAAGAGGACCAGGCCTGGCCTTCAGAAAAGAAGGCCACCAAAGTATCAAGACATCAGTGCCGCCAGGAGCACAACCTTCAACCACTCTGACCACTATTTTTTGCTCTATTTTTTAATTTCCCAATTCTAATCTTTCAAAAGCCTGTCTACAGTATAAGGAAGAGTTACTCTGCCATCAAGTGATTGTAAATATTCTTGTATATATTGTACAGAACCTCAAAGAAAATGTGAAATGTATTTTTTGTTAACCTTGAAAATCACTAGATTTCCAAAGGTTGTTTCATTTTGTATATATAGTTATGGTGACTCCCATTATTATCTTACTGTAGCTACACAACTGAGCGTAGCTTTTAAAATCAGCATGCAGATGGACAAGAATCGGAAGATGCATAACTGACTAAATAGCCGATGCCCCTTTCATCAGATGAGGACCTCTCAAGGATAGACCAAATGTTCACTGGTGATGTTCCTCCAGCAAGTCACCTTAAGGATTTATTCACGAGGGGAGTTACTGTGGACTTCTCTCTGTTGATGTGTGACATGACAATAAATGGAGTCATTTAGCTATCTCAAGACTTGCTGGAAATATCGCACAGAAGAAAGAAGCGATTGTACTAAACCACAATGCCAACAAATCTCCTCCGGCATTCCTTTCTTATCCTTTTTATGTTTGTTTTAGGCTTTTTTTTTACTCACTAGCTCACTGCCAAAAATGAAAAGGGGGAAGAGGCAGGTTTGGCCCCTATTTCCCTACATCTTTGAAGAAATGTGTCAGGGAAAGAAATTCACAGACTGGTACCAAAAGTGTCTTTTGCAAGGGGGAAGCACTCTGCCAAAAAAGGAGGTTGTACCTGCCTGGAGAACATCCCTCAAGATCCTTTAGCACGCTCAGTGTTCCTAATAAGGTCTTACACCAGCGACTGTTTTCTTAAGCTTGAACATCTCCCACAACTGATAATACTGCTTAGTGCATGTGCAGGGTATAGCCAGTTGGTGGAAACCTGAGATGACAAACCAAAAATATCTTGTGCTAATCTGTACCCCTTGTAGAGAGGGGAATATTGCAGAAGACTGTATTCAAATGATATTGTCTTCATAGATCTGCTGGAGAATGTAATTTTGTCTTACTCATTACTTAAGGTTCAAGTACAATAACATGCGAGTTACTAGCTGCATTACAATTAATACTGACACTAAAGATACAGACACAGTGAAACAATGGTGAAATACTAACAATTATTAAGCAAGTGCAAGATATGCTAATACAAGGTTCTGATCTTGAATTTTTTGTCTTGAAGGTACCAGCTCATATGTAGTAAATGACTAGTAAATGCACAAATGTGATCCTTGTTTCTAACAATTTGCCCTGATATGTCGTAATTTTTATTGTAAGTAGCTAACTAGTTGGCTCACAGTAATTTTAGCTTGTATAGCTAACCTTAGCTAGCTCGTTGCCCGGCCTGTTAGTGGACAGAACGTTACATGGTCTGATTACCTTCTGACTTTATGCCCATATGCGTTTACCTTTTCGAATACTGCATACACCAACGGCTTATTGTGATGCATATTTCCAGCGTCTGTTTTCATTTTTCGGAAAGGCAATTCTTCAGTATCTTCGCACTGTTTTAGGTTATCATGTCATGCTCTACAAAAATGTGGTTCTAGCCTAAAAAATAAAATTTTTATTTTAAACTATTATTACATTTTGGTGGTGCTTATTAGAGGATTGACATTTACAACGCCTGGTGTTTTATGCCCAAGACCAGTCCATTTTGTCTTTGTTTTGGGGAAACTTTGATGAATGATACCAGAGTTTTTTTACTATTCTTACCATTCTGATAAATTTATTGCTGACATTTCA
Source organism: Mormyrus proboscirostris (assembly GCA_026779585.1). Taxonomy (NCBI): domain Eukaryota; kingdom Metazoa; phylum Chordata; class Actinopteri; order Osteoglossiformes; family Mormyridae; genus Mormyrus; species Mormyrus proboscirostris. The sequence goes on along the minus strand of JAODKF010000046.1, from coordinate 25,860,072 downwards.
AGAAGAAAATAATCTGTAGCATATTGTACTGTTTTAGTAAAGAAATTTCACTCAAATCTATGAACAGGCTATTTGCATGGTCAAAAAGTACTGTAAACAGAAATGCAAAAGTCAGATTTAAATATAAAAATGAAACATCATTATGGATTATGATTTGTAAAACTCACATTGCACCATTCAATAAAACTCTCTGTAACATGGTTTTTAATACAAGTATGAACATGCCAATTGAACACAAAATATTAATTGACTATATATAGAAAGGAGACATCATTAGGTATTGCACTCCAATAAAAGACTGCACTTGTTCAGCCCTGCTTGGTCTCTCTAATCCATCATCCATCTAATATCCATCATTAGAGAAGCGTACATACTCCTCTACTTACGAACTTTCAACTTATGAACTTTCAGACATATGAACAAAGACGACTGCAATTCCAAATTGTTTGTTTGGGCTCCTGTTTCCTGTCCGCAACATCAATTTATTTTTTTTCTGCATGCCAATTCCGCCTAGTATGACTAGTTCTTTGTACTTGCGTATACCCTTAAAATGATGCATTATCTTTGGGTTTGTCAAGCGGGCTACAGAATTTGAATATTTGGACCCCAATAATCACTATTATTGGATGGCACAGTTAAATACTATGTCAGAAAGGTCACAGGAAGATAGACCATTGGGCTCCAATGAAATTTAGTCTACAGAAAGTTTGCAAAAGAAAGTGAGACATTTGGCTGGAGCCTGCAGGTGGAAAGATTTACTCCCCATGTTCGTCCCACATTTCAGACCTGTTGCCCATGAACATCGGTATTGCAGCAATTGCAGTACATTTAAACACACAGTTAGTACAATGTATCAGCTGGCTCTGTCCTATCAGACTGGCCCAAAGAGCAAGAGTGTAGATTTGGGTCTGGATGATAGGGACATGTCCCTACCCACATTGTGGGGGTACTGCGTGTGTTTAGGGTCAAATCAAAGCTACGCCTTTACCGAAGAGGCATCCTGCACCTCAGTCTCGGAATGTCCTTATCCTGGAAAAGATCTGATCTCGTACAAAATAACAGCTGTATTCGTTTCCCTACTTATGCCACATTGACAGCAGTTCAGCCGTGTCAGCGTCCGTTCGGTGGGAGAGGTGTCCATGATATTTCATCCTTTTTGGGTGATTATTTTGCCTTCTGTATGTTAGGTGTTTATCAAGGGAATTTTTTAACACTGACACAGAAGTTCATACAACATTACACACTTGGGCTCCCCTGATATGAATAAATCTGGTTCCGTTTATATCACACATCAACACCAAATGAGGAAAATCCTT
>JAODKF010000046.1:25840239-25858656 GCA_026779585.1 Mormyrus proboscirostris | reverse complement strand
GTGGGGGCATTTTTTCCCAATTGAGTGATTATTAGTTGCTAGAAAACAACATGCAACAGAGAGACTAAATGTGAGGGGAGTTAGGGTAAAGGATTCTTCTGGGAGCTAAGTTCTGGCAAATAACCGTAACACCATTTGTGCTCCATAAAATTATTTTCACCAAATTATATTCCAATTGTAAATAATTCATAATAGTTTCCAACTGTAGGGGATGAATTAGATCATCATTTACTAAGTGAACCATATACTACCAAACAATGACATAAGTGGTTTAGTCATCAGCCTGGTGAGCCTGGGATGCAGATTATAGCATAACCCAGCTTCAAAGGGGCGATGATGATGAGCATCCTTTAATGAGACAGTATATATCCCTTCTAGACCTCTGTATCTTTTCTGAACTAAGGTTCATTAAGTAGACCTAAAGAACAGTTTCATGGGAATCCAAAAAAATGCATCTGTTGGACCTCAGGAGAGTTTGGTAAAAAAAAAAATCTTACTTCTTAACCCTGGTAGTCTGTGACATATTGTGTCTAAGCTGCCTCAGTCCTGCAAAGACTTCTGGTTCCAAAGCAGGTCCTAGGAATGAACGTGTACTGTATACGGTGGCTTGTGCTCAACAATCCTGTTAACCTTCAATGGACTATAGAGTGACTTCAATGTAGAAATGTCTGTTTTAGATAAATGTGATCATTTTAGATCATGAGCAAAGAAACATCATCCTTTTCTTTAATTCCAATGAAGACATGAGAAGATAAAGAGCAGAGCCTTTTGAAGGTGAAGAACCTTTATGAAGAAAAAAAAAACCTTGCTGGTAATGGTGGTGGTTTATTTTGACCAAACAAGGAATTTTCTGAAATGCATATATAAAGCAAAGGAATAAATGACTACAAGAAATACAAAACAGTGGTACTTAGCAACACCAACCTGTATAAGTGAAAAATGCCAAAAAAAAGAATTAGATTCTGTATTTTTCCAGGTACATACTGCCCTCTACTGGCTGCTGATGGTGGAGCTTCCAATTCCCTTTTGCGATTAGTTCACAAACTTTGCTCTGGGAGAATATTATAGACGGTGGTTTTTGTTACCGCTAATCACTTTACGATTGATTGCTGTTCATTAAATTCAGGCAATTGTTTAGTTTGACATTTGTAAGTTTTTTTCTGGTAAGAAGGCTTTACAAACATACATTGGATCTGAATGTGTAATTATAGATCTGCAAGTCCAATTAAGTACATTAATAGGTCAATGCCCTTCAGTAACCAATTTAAATGATTTTATATGAATTTATTGATTTTTTTTTAAATACAGCTTGAGGTGACAACAATAACCTAGATAAACTGAAATCATTTAGTGTTTCTACCTTCCTGTTTCACTATGAATAGAATTTAACGATCTTGATAAATCAATGTTTTGTCAACTTTTCACAAAGACTATACTCAAACTGTACTTAAATTGACCAAAATACAGGAACATTCAACTCACCTGCATAGCAATAAAGTATAGAAATTCAAAAAATAAGCCTGAGATTTACAAATGCAGTTTCAAAAGGAACATTTTTGAAGCCGCCCAAACATTGCACCCATAAATACCTCTGGAGCCCCATATTAGCTTGGTAAGAGCGTCAATTCACCAATCATCATCTTCATTTTGCTTTGATGTCCTATAACTAAGGAAGGAGGTACTCTAATATACTTCCAAAATAAACTGAAAGTACACAGAGGCACTCACAGTAACCACACGTAACGTCTACACTTTTTAAAAATAAAATAAAAAAAAAAAAAAACAGGGCAAAAGAGTAAACTGTAGAATGTGAGACTACAGTTCTCACTCATGTAGGCATCTGGGTTGAAAGGAAGATCATGACCAATGTCTGCACTGGAAAAAAAATGGTACCTTTTTGAGTGAAGTAGTTGCATTTTATTTAGTGTTAAATACATATACAAAACTTAAACTACTCAACATGCGAGAGGGAAAGAAACCAGGGTGCATTTGTACAGGACACTGCCAAATTTACAAAATATACAAACATCCCTTAGTCCACTGGTAAATGACAACACCATAATCTGCATTACAACCATCGGTACTTTCAGTGCTGTTCCACTACACACATTATTAGTTAAAATTAAGTAAAACTAGAAGCAATGATGAGAAAGAAAACAAATCCTCACACATAATGGAATTTCCAGTTAAATTTTCAAATGAGCAATTATAAAAAATGTGGGGCAAAAGGAACATCAATGCACATTGCTGGAATTTTTTTAAACAAGATTTACGGAAGTATAGCAGACAGACAAGCAGGGAAATCAAGAACGGAGAAATCTGTAAAATAATCACTGATGTGAAGGGAAGCTTCTGCAGTTTACAGAGCTGAAAATGCAGCGACGTTGTAATTCATTTTTGAAGAATATTTCATTTTAATTCTCACACTTAAGTGAGCTAAGGACACCGAATACCAAGCCTCTGTTCTAACAATGACCACACCGCATGAATTTCAGAAACTCTACTGTAATCACGACGACAGCCAGAGGATCTGGATATTAAGGTATATTAATATATTAAGTTGCTGCTCTACAGGTAAGATCCTGGGTGGAACCAAGCATATGTAGCAGACAGAAGGGAAAAAAATGAAAAACAAGCAAAATTACTGAGTTAAAAATAATCTTAGCCTCCCCCATTGCCCAGTTAATCAAGTTACCAAATACTATAATTAAAAAAATAAAAAAACACATATACAAATCAGCATGAAATGGCTATTCTGAGTTATATTTCCCCCCTCACCCAAATGTCAGCCATGAAATATTTACCTACCCTTAAATAAATTAAATAAACCAAACACTCCTGACATTTGATTTCATGTTTAGCAGTTTGGACAGCAGTCATAATATCACTTCTGAGACCTTTTTTAAAAAACTTGGCGGTGAATATGTATTCAATCGTGCAGATCACCCTAGGTCGGGGGACAGACTATGGTAGACATTTTCTCATGCATTTAATTTACATGTCCTGAGCATTCCTGGTTTTAAATACCTTTGAATTTATGTTCATTATGAAAAGGCTGGCGTTTTATTTCATTAATGCAATCAGTACAAACTATTTGGGCACAGGTGGGCATAGAACCAAATAACAGTCTCACCCACTCGTTAGACATGTAGAATATGAAGAACAATAGCTATTCCCAAATACACAGACACTAAGCCATGTGACGGGTGTCAGCGGGTGGATAATCATTAGAACCCAGCCAGACTAAGACTTTAGGATCCTAGACACAGGATAAATGTTTTCGCCAATGAAGCGCATCGACACGAAACCATCTGGCAAATCAGAGCATACAGGATTTCAAATAGTGAATTGTGGGTTTCAGAAAGACTGCAGAGGAAGCACCACACAAATATTTACAGGCTCTTCCCATCAGGGGCCCGTCTGAAGGGGAAGATCACAGCTAAAGCAGTATATTGAGCAGTAAATCGCTTCACTTTGAACCACTCTTTCAAATCTAGGACCTGATACTACAATAAATGGGTTCCGTTGTGCAAATAGACTAAAGCCATAATGATTTTTAATATACCAATAAACACATTTTGCTCTTGCTTGCATTAGGTGGGGCATTATTCCTGGAAGAAAGAGTATTCTTACATAAACATGCACACCATTTCGGCCAATTAAAATTATTCCAACAATGACCATGATGTAGCCAGTAGGTGCCGATGTACAGCGACTCCCGGGAAATGTAGTCCTGCAAACTTGATAAACAGCACAAGTGTTTTTCTGATGCAGCGTTAATGTATGAGCTTTGGATTCTGAAGCAATGTGTGTTTGCCATGACCAAAAAGAGGGCGGGGCTTGTGTTTTAAATAGACGCATCACAGAAATGTTCACCTCTAAGAAGCAGACTACTATACTCCTGCAATTAAATCTGACTGATCTCATTTATTTGCAGAAATAAGTCCTGGTCAACAAAGGGCTGTTAGCAGGGAGCCAAGTGCCTGACAAGCGCAGCGAGAACCAGCAATCACTTTTCAGCCAGCAAACAAATTCAACATTCCCTTGGCAAGTGGGCAGCTGTGCAATGGAAGTAAAGCACGTTACAGTATAGGCCAGGCTGCAGCAGCTGAGCCACCGTCACAGAACGTCAGAATGAGAGTCTCCATTATAATATATTAGCCTTATTAGCTACTCCCGTAACAGACATCTGTCATGTAAACATTAGGTTAATGCTAAACATTTGGCTAACATTTTAAAAATTAAAAAAAGGATGAGAAATGGTGGCACAAAACATGATACGGGATGCCGTCTGCCGTCCCTGCGCCTGCTCCAACCTCTACATTGCGGTGAGAACACTGACACTCACACACGCACGCACACACACACACACACAAAGAAAAAACAGCATTATGGGATTACCCAGCATGCCCACAAGTAGAAGCAAGTCCAGCTCTGAGAGGCTTGAAGGACAAGCAGATGGGCTGACTCAACCTGCAGTTCTCTTAACATTTTAGTTTATCAAGCCATTCTAATGCAATTTACAAGTAGCCTGGTAAACTAGTCAGCCGACTGGTCAACATAAAAATTAAAGTGGCTTTCTGATTTTCCATCCGGGTTCTACAGCCATTTGAGATTTTTGAAATGTACTAGGATGAATGAAATGGTAAAAAAAAAAAAAAAAAAAAACCTTCAGAGTTTATAAACACACACTGATATCCTTCCAGTATGGCAAGTTAAGCCAGCCCCCTCCCACATACCACCACTGGTCATGTTATAACCAACTGTGGGTGAAAATATAACTAGGACCACTACAGATGAGACTCAAAGTGACAAGCTTCTGCGCTTAGTTTTCTTTAGTTTGAAAATACTGGGGCTCGATCATAAAGACATGCTGAATGACATGGAAGGGGTGGGATCAGAGTTGTTCCTCTCCTTCAGAGGGGAGTGTTTATTAAGCGTTAGGGTTCAGTGAAGTCTCCACACAGCCTGGGTTGGTGTGGTGTGGGTCTGTTCACCGAGGTCTAGGGAGATTGCAGCAGAGACCCCGAGGTCACTCAGATCTGACCTCCCTTGAACGCTCCCCGGGCCGCACTTGAAGCAGCGTTGGCAGCTGCCGTCTGCACGGTCTTGTTGGCCATGACGCCCGTGGCAAACTCCTGCTGGGCCTTCTCAAAGCTGGCGCCAGTGGTACGGTAGAGGCCGTGGACCTGCCAGACAAGGGGATCCACAGAATAGTCTCAGAACTCCCAGAATACGGCCGCAGAGGTCCAAATGCTTCCCTGGGGAAGTGTGGTCAATATTTATATTACGTTATTTTCTGTGCCCAATGTTGATCCACTGCATTAAAAGAGCTGGACTGAGACCAGCCTGCAGGCAGAATCTTAAATTAACTAAAAAAGAGCTGAAACGGCAGGCAATCCTAATACTAAGTCACACATTAAAATTGAGTAAAGATAAAGGCGAATGTGGTGGGAATCCGGCCCTGGTAACAAATTACAGTGCTTTGGTACTCTCACTGGCTTGATTCACTGGACAACCCCTGCCAGATAAAAATACCTCAACTGTCCCTCAAATGCACTGCCTGCTTGGCCTCACTAGTCCTACTGTGGTAGGGCCTGATTATGGGAAATTTACATTACATTAACATTACATTACATTTACATTAAACCACTTATGAGGTTAAGAAATAAAGAAAAAAAAAAACAGACAGTAGATGACATAATTCATAATTTTACCATTTCAACAACTACAAGCAAGATTAAAAGGTCCTAATTTCAGTGCCCAGGGCACACAGTAGACTACTTATTAAATTAAATAGGCACTTTATCATTGTCTCAGTGCAGAAACAAGTTAAATCTTTAGTCACTAATTGACCAGACAAATTGCAGTCCTCCAGGACCTCATTTCAAAGGGATGCCTACGGTTTATGGCACATACACAGCGTGCAGGAAGGGAATGGTACTATACCTTTTTAAACATGATCAGTGAGACAACGGCGGAGGCGGTGAAAAGCGCCGCGATCAGGATCATCATGATGCCCACAGGGATGCTGGTGTTCAGACCAGTGAGGGCTGAGATCCAGCCGCTGTTCGGAGACAGGGGTGGAGGAGAATGGGTGGAGCTTCGGGACGATATCGCCGCATACATCCCGTGTGGCTCGCCTCGGCATCCTGCACTTAAATATTTCTACTGAAGACCGTCAATCCATAGCAATGAACTAATGAGAAAATATCAATGAAAGCGCACATGCAGAATCACATAGCCATTTTCACTATCCCACCCACAATCACTACAGTAACAGTCCTATCCTGAGCGATTTCCCCGATGGCTACGAGACAAGATTAGTGCAAATAAGGGTAAGATGAGCAGAACAGCGGCAGGGATGTTCCCGCAGGAAGCGGCGCGAGCGGACGGCGGACTGACCTCGCGCCCCAGCCTGTGATGCCGATGGCCTGCAGCACATGGACGCCAAACTGGCAGATATATACAAAGAAGAACACAAAGAACCTGAAGGAGCTGTCACTCCTGCAACAGAAGGGCACACAGTTAGAAGTCCTTTAAATGCTAGCGTGTCTCTCTTGTTTAAAAAAAAAAAAAATCGAAATTACACAAAGGCCAGTTCATTACAGGTTTTCAATTTCAGAGGAAGCAGGGCTATTGGCATCACCTGAAGGCTCCGTACAGAGGCCTGTACCAGCAGACGAAGGAACAGGGCGTGAAGAGCATGAACCAGAGCATTGACAGCCCAAAGTCCACTCCCCGTGCGGTGTCCACGCAGAACCAGGCCAGGCAGCCAAAGATGTTCACAAACAGCGTCGCAGTGTGGACTGACGGCGGAATTGTGGTAGAACATTGGAAAATTTTCAGCGTTTGGCAATCAGCTTTTAAAAAGCTTTTCAAGTGAGAGTGCAGTTTGATTTATTTAACACTAATATTAGCTGAAAGCACTTTACCATTGCTAATCTGCATTCATGCTGCAATGATTATCGCCATTAGCAAGTACTCACACATCCATAGGTAGTACATTATCTTGACGGTCTTTTGAAACTCTACAGGTATATCTACGGCAATATCGTGGTAAAAACAGGGGCCAACAGGGAAGTTCTCTGGAAGAGGAGGCCAGTTGTTTTTCCTTCCTAAAAGGAAAGAAAAACACGTCCTTTGTTTTTCCATGTGTTATTTTTGTAGGAATCAACGTCCGCTATTCTGAAGAGCAAAGACATTGTTTTAACACCTGTTAAGGATGGTCTTTAAATACTATTCAGAAATTTTCTCTAGGGTGCCATTGTCCAGCTACTTTGCCATTTCATTCTAACACATGCATCAAAGGCTATTGTTTCGTTGTGCAGCCTCTCACCTGACGCACTGAGGGACTGCATCTCCCTCTCCCGCCGGTCCAGTTCGGCCGCCTTCTTCTCCAGCTCTTCCTGCCTCCGCAGCAGCTCTGCCTGAGCACGGGCCTGATCCTGCAGGGGGGGGTAAAGATGGAGTTCCGGAACCAGGTCTGGGCCAGACAATCATTCATTATTAATGCGACCGTGGCATTGCAGTTCATGCATATCAGCCACTTCCACTGGGGAAAAAGATTCACAGCTACCATTTCTTCTCAAAGCATTCAGCACAAACAGTCTAATAGAATTTGAATGCATCTGTTCGTCGTCTCTCTAGATCTGAGTTCTGTGAGATATGACATGAATTTATGAATTTAATGACACTCATTTTATCTAAATGTAAGAGTCCTACTAACAGTTTGAAGCGAAATTGAAAATGACGAAGCTCCTTTTTCGCCATCTGTTGCTTGCCTGTAGAAATTATTTACAAAAATGGCATCTTTAAAAACTTATTTTTATTTACTTTGAACGAGAAGTGCTACAGAGTGACATCATACACGAAAACATAACCGACATCTGATTGAACAACGACAGGGAAGTGAAGCATCTCTAATTGATGAGACTGAATGAAACAGGACAGCTTCTGGAAGAATAAGACAGACAACAGGCTGGCAAAATGGTGTAACAGGTGGTGATGCGGTTCGGGGGGAAGGGACGGGGAGGCAGAGAGCAGCCCGGTACCTGTGACTGCTGCTGCTGGGAGTAGGCCGGTGGCTCCTCTGTCGGCTTCATGATGGCGGGCTGCGTGCTGGCTGTCGGCGGCGCTCTCGGGGCTGTGCTTGGCGGAGCCTGAAAATGAAAATCGCCAATAAGACTTATTGGGACGTGAAAGCCAAAGGTAAAGCGGTCTCGACTTTCCACATAATGCACAAGCATTTGCATCCAGGGAAATGCATACTATCAAGCTCAAACCAAACATTATGGCTTCCTTTCCGAACTATATAAGCCAGTGTAGGACAAATCATCTGTCCACGGACGGCTCTAGCCATCTTTTAGGCCAGGCAACACCACCACTGCAGTTAGTTGTCAACATCATTAAATGCTCGGATAAACTGTCAAAAACAACACATTAGAAAGCCCCACCTATAACGGATCTGCATGGACATGACATGGCGATTAGACTGTCAACTAATCCATAACTCCAGCTTTCTATCACTTATCTTGCAGAGGGTCCCAGGGAGCACAAGGCTTGCGCTGAAGAGTATAAGGCACTTATCAGAGGTTCACCCTGGATGGGACGCCAGGTCATTGCCGGGGTACGAACTCGCACACACGATTTCACACTCCGGGAAATTTACAGGTGCTAATTAGCATAGCAGCCTGTTAGACATAGGAAACCCAGAGTACCTGAAGGAAACCCATGTGACAGGGTGAGAATGTGCAAACTACACAAACACATACCCTCAGTGCAGGGGTGAGAAACAGAGCAACCCAATGGGATAACATGTGGCACATTATCAGCACGGTACTGGTAAAAAAATAAATAAATCAAATACTGTAATGTGAGTTTTTTTTTTTTGCAATAAATAATGACGGATGTATGACGCAAAACAGAGTTGAAAAAATATTCGATTCTCAAATTCATTGACAAAATGAAAAGTTGGTGGTTTTTCCGCAAGTTGGTGGTGTTTTTGTGCATGAAGCATTGCTGACACACAACCTGCTTTTGCTCAATATCGTCTCTATAAAATTCAAAATGTTTCCATACAGGAGAACATGAACGTCTTTTGGCAAGCAGTCGTTTGCTTTGTCATCCTCTCTCGTTTTGTTACATTTCTCAGAAACGCTCCACACTGTTTCAGTCCGATTACACAGAGCAAAATGATTGGCTTGGAGAACACATGCAGCGGTCATGAAAAAACACAAGTTCTATTTGGCTATATAAGCAAGAGGGCTTGCCTTCATTTTAGTAGTGATTATCTTGGGAATAGTGGAAAGTAATTTAAGCAAAAAGACAAGATAGGCCAATGCATAAGATTAAAGGAAACATAGACAACTATAAACTATGGCTTTGCATGACTGGACAGGTCTCTCAAACCTGATATGTCTCCTTTTTTTTTCTCATTTTTAATGTAAAGTGGTTCCACATAACTGAGGCTTCAGTTATTTGAAATTTGAAATCAATGCTGTTTTTAAAATAGAGTAATGCAGTTTAATCAAGTGATAGCAATAACAGCTGTAATCTCAGCCCAGCTGATTATCACGATCCATGACATTGCAGATCCATAAAATGCAATGTTGATATTAACGTTGCACATTGTGCCGGCCTAATAACTACAAACTGAAATACATTTCTAAAGTAGTTTTCGTTATCAAATTCAAAAGTGTTTACAATCGATAGGCCTCCCTTAATATGCGATCTTTAAGCTGTGATCTTTTAGCGCCAATTCAACAGCAAGTCCATGAACGGATACAAACAGTGAAATCAATAGCAATCTCCTCTCTTCGAAGCAGCTCTCCGTAGGAGTGGTGCTGTGGCATTAACAGGCAGCTGTTATTTAGATTCCCAAAAGCATTCTCCTACGTAAATACTGTCTTGAGATCCTCTGCAGCTCAATGCAGAGCTAGAAATTTTCATTCAACAGGAAAGCCCAAATAAGTGAAAGCGATGGGAAAATAAAATTCGAAAGCTTGACATACAGATAATCATCCCCTAACACATACAGAACCTGTTACCAACGTAGTGAAGAGGAGTGATTTTATTACAGAATTCCAAGAGGCTTCTGCGATAGCAGCCATCTACGAAAAGGCAGTGATCCATGTCCTGAGTGAAATGTCAAGCTCAGGCTCCCTGCCCTCAGGACACCAGAGCCAAACCCAATATCAAGACTCTTACCGACAAGCTCAAGGTTATTTGTGGGACAAAGACTAAAAAGGCTAAAAATACACTTCTAGAAGTATAGGCCCAGAAAAATAAGCATGTAAAAGAAGAAGAAGAGTGAACTACAAGAGACATGACAGCAAGGAGAAATAAGTACAAGCAGAATATCACAGAACACATTTAATAATTTACACTAATTACTTCTTAAATCTGCAGCGTAGACGTGCAACTCCACAATCTGGTAGACCAGCTGCATAATAAGAACTTTAGTGTAGTAGTAGGTCGAACACCATGACTTGTTTATAAAGTTCACCAGAGGCAACTGCAAAAACAGTTTTCAGCACTACATTTGCACAATGCCATTCTGAGACCTGCGATCTGAAGTCAATGATCTCAACAGGGCGATCCGCTAAAAGAGAACATCTGAAATGACATGGAGCAGTACTGCTTTCATGACTATAAACTGGGGCTCGACTGACTGGGGCAAAGAAAAAAAAAGGGGCAATACTGGCATTGGCAGAAAAACCACCTGCATTAATAAACTTATACATGTATAATATTATTATTAGGGGTCCCCAGTAACCAATAGGACAAGCGGTTTCACAAAATAGATGGATGGATGGATATTAGGGGTCCAAGCAATGTAACAGCTGGATCCCTGTTATTACTGTTGTTATTATTCTTCAGTGTCCCCCCTACCATTATATTGGGGGGGCAGCCTCGCCTCCCCAACGCGCCTCCTTCCCCCCCAAGAGGTCAAGTTATACTTATTTAATTTTATTTTCTATATAGCGCCAGATCACAACAGAAGTCTTTTAAGGTTACCTTTCCTACAGAACAGGTCTATACGTTGTCCTTTTATTAAACAAACTAAATAGCCTTATGTTATTTATCTTATTTACACAACAGCCTGTCATTTTTGTCTCTACATGGTAACGTGTTCACGATTCTCCTCTCCTCTTTGTATCTCGCATGCCAGAGTTCCGCCCCAATGCACACGCGCAGACACGTGCACGCACACACAGGTGAACACACTCCCACCAGCGGACAGAGAGCACGCGTCGGAAAATATGTCGCGTCAACCACCTGAAAAGCAGACAAAAATATCTGCTTTTTTTTGACTGCTGTCATTAAGAGAAACAAATGAACACCATGAATCCCCCTCCAAAGCTGTAAACCTTGGGGAAACACTTAATAATAATAATAATAATAATAATAATAATAATAATATTATTAATATTATTATTATTAATAATTAAGTTCTGGTCCATGGTTGATACCTGACCGATTATTCCTGTTGGTGTACATGGTAAAGACCAAGGCAAACTAATTCTGCCGTTACATTTCTGGGGTTAGACCTATACGGTGAAAGACTGATGACCGCTGTCCGAAGTATCAGCATCAGCATCCGCAACATTCACATGGCTGAGACTGTACTGAACACCCAGAAGAATGCTAGGGGTCTGCTACAAGAAATTCAGACCCTTCAGAAAGAGAGGGCTGTTTACCCAAATTAGGGGTTGAAAGCCCACCTCTGCTGTGTGTGGAGTTGCAGATTCTCGGTTAGGCTAACTGGCATCAGTAAATTGTGTGCAGTGTGTTGAGTATGTAGGCATGTGCCTTGTGATGGACTGGCATCCCATCCAGAGTGTTCCCCATCCCTGTGCCCTGTGTTGCTTGGGTAAAGCGGCTGAAAAATAGATTAATTGGGGGGAGGGGGGGGGGGGTACCAAAGCATACCAACAGTTTTTTTTTGGCTAAGCTCTTCTAAGAGGTTTAAAAAGGGCATTCAAATTCCCTGATTTAACCGGGTATCCCATGACTTACCGAGCAGGCTGCTAATTTCCGCAGAGCAGCCCATTAACAAAATGTTTACTGCCAATGTAGACAGTACAGCTGGCTGACAGCTGCGGCGGGAGATACTTTTTCGCTTGCAGACATTTACATGTCTTCCCGCCTACCTCTTCATCAAAGCCACATAAATATATTCAGCATTCACTTACACATGAATAAAACATAAATTTATTAAGTGAACAGAGTGCCCTTAAATTAACACGGAAAGTTTTATTTTAACCCTTGCTCAAGAATAAAATGCATCACGAGTTAAATGGAACAAAAGGTATTTTCGCTCTCTGGGAAATTGATCAATGAATATTGTTCTTCAAATCCAGAGAACTGAATGTTTGCAGATTTGATGTAATTATCTGTACACATCCAGTTTCAATATATAAAAAATATACAAAAAAACGAATGATCTGCGGTCATTCATTATATTGTGTCATAGACCGTATATTAATGAGTAACTGATGTGGATTAGCACAAGAGAAATACTCACCGTTCTGGCATCTGTGAAAGGGTTGTATTCTTCCAAACTCTGGGGGACATTCCGTGTTACTTGAGTCACTGAGGGATCCTAATAAAGCAAAAAGAGTTGCCATTAGACAAACATTGGTAATATTTGGTTAAAACAAGTTTCTCGACAGAAACCATGAATATTCCTCTTGCCTATCGCAAAATCTCACTTCTGTGTAGATATGAAATAAAGTCTCAGCTACACAGCTCAATAGCTGATTCAGTATGGTCATGCATTGAATGACATTTCGGTCAACAGCAAACTGCATATACAATGGTGCTTCCATAAGATAATGGAACATAGGGAGTACATAATACTTGATGATCATAATACCTATGTTAATGGTTTTTGTATTAACTATATTGTACTTTTTATCATTATTTTGGAGAGTACTTATTAAAATAAAGTTTACTGTAAGAGTATGATGTGTTGTGCGTGGTGTGCAAGCACACTATGATGTCACATTGACAAAATCACCATTTCTCAGAACATATTCCCATAATTACGTGATGCATGATTTTGTCATTTGTTGATCTGTATTTTATCTCAAAAAAACATGACAGATCTACTTTGCTCATTCCTGTTCGCTGAATTAAAACCTGTCCAAAAAGCGATAGCTTTGAGGATGACATGAAGAAACAAAAAGGATTCAGCACGGATGAATGAATACTGCATGAATACTAAATGCATAAAGTCGGCTGCTTCTTTCTAAGGGATCGACGACAGGTGTTTTGTGGCGTTCTGGGATGACTATATGGCGATGAAACCACAGCAGCCTGTTTTGTGGCAGGTCTGTATGTCTGTGTCATGTTAGGGTGTTGATGATTTAAAATAGAAAGAGACAGATTTCAGTTCTTTGCCACCTGTTACTGGAAAAATATCCATAGGCATTTTGCAAAATCTATAACATTAAATAGATTAGAGTTTGCAGCATGCATATTCAGAAAAGGGCATTATTGTTAATTACAAAACTAAAAGACTGCTTGCTGGCATCCCATCCAGGGTGTCTCCTGCCTTGTCCATACTTTACCTAGAATAGGCTCCAAGCTTCCCTACAATGACCATGACCTGGCTGAAAAATGGGTGGATGAATAGACTGCTACAGAAAGATGTAATAACCTTGTTTCAATACGAGTAAAACTGTAGAAATATTAGGGAAATTAAAGTGCTGCGTTTACACAGATTATACTTAACATTTTTCATGATCTTGCACATTTTCAAAGTGACCATGCAGAAAGCTTGTTATGCATCTCACCTGATAACCATGCCTACAACAAAGCCATAAGGAGTGGAGTAACAAGTGAACTACTGCTAAATTATCATTTATGACTATTTATTACAAAGGCAGACATTCAGTAACAGTAGTACTTTACAGTAAGACAAACCGGTTACCTATAGCAGCTATCTAGCACTCAGCAGGGTTGCTGAGCAGCAGTTCCTATTTTTTCTTTTGGGGGGGGGGGCAGCAGACAGAATTAGCACAAGTTATATTTAAAGGTTTCTGTGATTCTTTGATTAATTTCTGTTAACTTGTTGCACTGATCATTACGATTTAAGGACACGTAGCTAATCATGTAGTAAGCAAGTCACAGACCTCTAAAATATTCAGTGACCACTTATTCAACAAGAAACGCAGCCATCTGACGCAGGAATGTATAGCAGGCAACATACAAACACCCATTCTGCCAGAATTGCTTCTCCAGGGCTGGTTTGCAGCAAAGCCACGGGCCTATTCTAGCAAGCACAAGCACAAGCACAAGCACAAGCAGAAGCAACACACTACATAACACCATTCCACCGAAACCACATGTATCTGGACTGCCGGAGGGCATAGTAAATGAAACATTGGGAATGTATGACAAACCCAGGCCAAGACAAACAATGAACCAGAAACTGAAGAGGCAGATTTACTTGAGAAAAGAAAAAGAAACCGAATAAACTAAAAAGGAACTAAAAGAAAATGCACTGAATTACTCATTACTTGACAGCCTAATTTATACTTATCTATTGGAATTATTACCAATTTACACAGCAGGATACTTCATGCGGGTAATTTTGACTCAAAAGTATCACTGCTAGACCTCTGAATATAAAAAGCAACCTTTCAGCTACAAGTGTGTTCTTGATGGAGGATGACAACTTAAATTGTTTACAGTTCAACAGCATTGCACAATGGAAAAAGTCAGTATTTAGGTATGAGATTCAATACCCTGCTTTAAATTCTTGCTGCATTCTCTCCATGTCACATGCGGTTTTGACACAAAGATTTTTTGATAGGCAATTTTGTATATAGATGACTCATTTTATTGGCTAGAACACTTATGAGCACTTGTTTTTATAATCTTACCACAATCTAATGGTAAATGTTTGTTACTCAGTATATTACATCAAAAAACCAAACACAAACTATTGCATCGTTCTTCCATACATTTCAATCATCTTCATTCATTTTCTAACCGCCAATCACCTTATTCTTTGTCATCACCCGAATAATAATTCATTCTATGATTAAACTAAACAGCAAACGTAAAGTTACATCAGCAGACAAAGTAGAAACTGCACACAAGGACGGTGACAGAATAAGCTGGCAGTGATAAGTGATCATGTCCTTGCTTTGGGATAACGTCCAGGGGTGCTACCTCCCGCCTAAGAAATTGGCAGCGTGATTCAGAGGAGAGAGAAGAGGAGAGCAGCAATGCCCATTCTCCAAAGCTATAACTCCTGCATAATCAAGATCAAGCTAATAATGGGTGTGGAAAACAGAGGCATTTTGCATTTGTCAGTATTGATACTTCTTTTGCATTCCACGGCATTTGGAGAAGATAAAAAAAACAACCTTCATGCAGATTTAAAACAGACACGGGAGATAGAAACTCACACTAAATATATGTACTTCTGCATTTTAACGAGTTCGTCTTAACGTGCTACCACTGTCGACATCATCACTAGCCAAAGTGGTTAAAGTGACTAACGGGTAAAACGACATGAGGCCAGTACTTTCAGTTTTGCAAATGTCATTTTACAGAGCTTTCGGGGAAAAAAAAAAGAATTTTTACCGTCATTTTCCAGGTGTTCAAATGATTAATAACAATAATAACAATAATAATAATAATAATCGTGTGGCTTCGGCTAGCTAGGGTCTAAAGAATAGCATAAAATATGCTATACTAGGCTATACTATCAACTCAGTTCCTTGAATTGGTTTAACGATAGAAATGCATGTTAATTAAAAAGCCCGTCAGGAGTGAGCCTGCATTTGGCTGGCACCTTACACACAGGTATAAGAGTTGAAAGCCACATTCCAAACGCAAGCGAC
The DNA here is from genome assembly GCA_026779585.1 of Mormyrus proboscirostris. Classification (NCBI taxonomy): domain Eukaryota; kingdom Metazoa; phylum Chordata; class Actinopteri; order Osteoglossiformes; family Mormyridae; genus Mormyrus; species Mormyrus proboscirostris. Next base: position 25,842,793 of record JAODKF010000046.1, on the reverse strand, counting down.
GATCAGTGAAAATCTCACTTCGCAAAAATATCGTTATCAAAGGTAAGGAAATCTGTCAAGGGGCTTCTGTTCAGCTGAGCCGCCGCTACAAGCCAGCATAGCTGCCCCTCAGCAGAATAACCCCGACAGTGCACCAAAGGCCCAGAAAGCTAAACACCCGTGTGTTTTTGCCGGTATTCCTCGATGTCAGCCGAACGGCCGGGCTGTAGACTGCATAACGGAATCCTTCCAGGGTCTGCTAGGGACGCGCAGCTCGTAAACCGTTTATTAACGTAACCACAGAAGGACAACTGTTTTCGTTAGCTAGCTGGGTAGTTTACCCGGCAAACGGTCCTACCTGGAACGGATTGCTAAAGTCCGGGTCTGCAAATGGGTTGCTGTCGAAATCCGACATTCTGCGTTATCTGCCGTGTTCAAACTAGAGTCTTTCTTACAAATTATATTCTCATCTACGTTTAATGCATAAGCCCTACCGCCCTCAATCAGCTGCCACAATGGAAAGGAGACCCTCAGCAGCAAAATGGCAGGAACGGAAGTGACGTCATGTTCGGTTTTTGTCACGCGCCGGTGGCATAACGTCACCCGCTGAGTGAGATATGAGTGCCAGTTACCAGGCACCTCAAGATTACTATGAGTAATTTAACCCTTATGGATAATTCAGCCTGTATCGACAACAACACTTATCAGCCGATCTATTACTATACCGGATTTTTCAATGCTTAGACGTGTATATACGTTTTAGTACATATAAAACATTTTTTAACTGAATCAGAATGAGACCTTATTCTCCAGGGACCCAACGTTGAGATGAATTGGTCACAGTGAGTACACTTAACACCACACCACACAGAACTAACTTAAAATCACTAAACAAGATATACAGGATTCATACTGTATAATATACATAATGTACACATATTCAGCATGATACAAGGAAAAATATAACAAGTTATACACTATACAAAAGAGTATCATGGAACAAGTATTACATGTGATTGCTTTTTTGCCTCTTGATCATGTATCAATGCAATTCTGCATTAGCAAGATAAAGAAAAAATAACATATTTGTCTACAAATCAACTAAGTCTTGGGCAAACCTGTTTCACTGCTTGGAATAAGTTCTGAGAAAGAGAAACAAAGCCCAAAGCATACAATGAGTCTAAGAGCAGTGTACCTTGCAGAGAAAATAAAACAAGCATACAGTACATATGTTCCATTTAACTTGTACATAGTACTTGTCGTGCAAAATAGTAGATGGTAAACGTTATTTTATAAAATTGTTCTTTTCAGCAATAGTTAGTAATTGTCACATGTCTGAGTACATGGTGTCAAGATAATTTCAGTACGTCTGATGCAGGATGGTTGCTCAAATGGATGGCATTGTGAGCATGACTTGGCACAGTTTCTGTTTGTTTTTCTGTCGTAGTCCAAATATAGATTTCTATTTGTGTGTGTATGTGTGTGTGTCTATGTGTGTGAGAGTGTGTGAGTGTGCGTATGTGTGTGTGTGTGTGTGTGTATGTCTGCACATTCACATCATGTTATAGACTAGTATCCGATCCTATATCCACTTTCCTACAAGGCTACCTTATGAACTTTGGCCTCATGTATTTCTGTTTATCTAGAAGTGAGTAATTCCTATCGCGTTATTTGGAAAAAGATTGCGCACAACAAAATTTACTTACGTGAACCTCAACACACCTAGTTTGACAGTGAGTAATGCAGTGCACATTTTTGCGCAGATACATCATCATGGAATGAGAAACTCTCTAAACTTCACACCTCATTCCTCCTGACTACTTGAGTATTTCCTTCTACTCTTATGATCAAGATTGCTGGTGATGGAGGCTAATGCTTGAAGATTGAACATGTTGAGAGGGAAACAAAAAAAAACAAGCTACTTTGGTCATTAAAAACTCTGCATTCAATATTCAATACATTCAATAACTGAAAACTCTGACCTTTTATTCACATAGAGCTGATGAATATATGTTTTATATTATAGGAATATACTGTGAAACATATTAGGATACTGATTACCGTTAAAAACTGTAAATTGTAAATTAAAGTGAGATTTGTCTTTGATACTACTGTAAAGCTCTAGGGTCATAAATGTCTAAATAAAACAAGACTGAAATATGGAAAAATAAAAATAAGTGCTTCTTTGTGATATGTGACACTGTGATTTGTGTGATGTGGTGGGTGGCTTGGTGCTTGTCATCAAAAGGTTGCAGGTTTGAATACCATGGTCAGCAGAATGTTCACATCATCTTTGTGCCCATGAGCAAAGCTCTAAGGCCTCAATGAGGGGAGCAAAAAAAAGGGCCAGAAAAATAGCCGATTCTGTGTTCTGATTCCAGTGTTTATTCTCACCTCTATAGGTGTCTCACCTATATAGGTGCACTAGATAGGATATAAGCAAACAGAAGAATTCCTACGTACTTTTACAAATGGCAAATAAAATATTATTTCATGTGTGGGGGTGGGGCTCGATGGCGAGCGCCTGGTGGCCAGGCCTATACCCATGGGGCCTGGCCGGGCATAGCCCGAACAA
>JAODKF010000046.1:25805855-25837174 GCA_026779585.1 Mormyrus proboscirostris | reverse complement strand
AGTTGGTGGAATGAACTCCCCCTAGATGTCCGAACAGCTGAGTCACTGAATGTCTTCAAAAAACGACTTAAGACACATCTTTTCCAGAAATACCTAAATTAGCACTTCTGGTATTAACCTCTGATCTCTTTTCAAAAAAAAAAAAAAAAAAACCTGTACTTTCCCAACAGAGTACTAGATCGCTGGTATTCATACACTGTAAAAAATTTCTGTAAAAATACGGCCAAATTCTAACAGTAATTTACTGTTTTTCCAGAATAAGGTAAAATTCTGAACAAATCTGATGCTGTTAGGGGGCTAAAAAAAAGGCTGACTGCTAACAGCAGACTACTGTATAATTTCACGGTATAACGCAGTATTTTTTCTCGGTAGAGGAGGGTTGCTAACTGCCCCAAATTGTCCGGGACATCCCGAAATATGGGTGATTATGATTCGCCCCTTTCAGTGAATGGACGAATCAAAATCACCCATATTTCGAGATGTCCCGGACAATTCGGGGCAGTTGGCAATCGAGTGAGCCACATGTCACATACCTTTATAGTTACTTCCAGCATCATTCGTTATCTTTTAATTAATCAACAAACAAGAAATGTAAGCAGCATTGTACTGAGAGATTGAAACTGTATTTGAGAGTCTGGTTACCCAATTTGTGACATAATTTAAGATGACTGAAACGAGGCTGAGCTTGGTGTCTAACAGTCTGATTAGCATTAGCTTAACACGTGTTCGGAGCAAATACTGGGGGTAAGTTGTGGTTTGAAATGTTTAATGTCATGCGTGAACTTTATAATTTAATTTATTTTATTGTACCTATGTACAGTTTGTGGTCAGGGTACAGTATTACTACAGAAGCCAGTAAAGAATTTAACTAAGCTAATAGCTTCTCTGCAAGTAGGAGGTTACTCTGCAGCACACATTAATTAGCAGCAGCAGGCAGTGCACAAGAGTGAATATTCAGATATTTTGTTTTCAGTTGTTGAAAGTTTAAATAATTCAGACACAAGGTTCGTTATACCATTTGCATATCTAGTTTTCGTTTGATTTTGCGTTTATAGTGCGTTTATGGTATTTAAGTGAGTATTTGTGGATCTTGCAATGAACATACAAAAATAAGGTGCAACATTTGTTGCAAGACCTGCAGCGGTATCTTAGCCTACGTGAGGCACATGCAAAGCCATAATTGTATACCTAATGTGTCTTTGAAATGTGGTTTTGCTGGATGCAGTAGAGTATTTTGTAAATTTTCAGCCTTTAAATGTCACATGTATCGCCATAAACAAAAACACAGGATTGATATGGGAAATGCTGCTGACTTAACATGTAATGCTGACTTCTGTAGTGCCAAGTGTAAGGATCTACAAAGTCTTTTCTCCCATCTGAAATCTCATATTAAAGAAGGTAAGTCTGTTTCATGCCCTTTCCAACAATGCAAGCAGACATTTACAGTTAAGTCTACATTTACTTCACATATGTCAAGAAAGCATAAAGATTGTAGTGAAGAAAATCTGATGGCCTCAGTTGCAGCTTCAGCAAATCCAAGCAGTTCATTTGAAAGTGATGATGAGCACTATGAACCAGAGCTAAATGTTCTCAATCAATTCAGCTCTCAACAAGAGATTTTTCCACAGGATACAGACAACAGCCAATTTTTGAGAAACTTAACTTTGTTTTATCTGAAATTGCAAGTAAAACTGCTTTTACCTTGTTCTACTGTTAACACTATCATTGAAGACTATCACCGTGCTCGTTTACTTTCACTTTAACTGTATAGCATGTGTAATGCGCGTCCTGGTAACATACAGTAATCATTTCATAGAAGTGACTTACGACCGGACTGTCGGAACCAATTGTTGTTGTAGTGACCTGTACTTGGCCAGCAAATCTGATTCTGAGAAATGTTTTTCTGCCCTCTAATTGTTTCATTTCTCTCTCTCCTCTCTCTTTTACTCTTTCTCATGTAGTGAGCAGTTGGCCAGGGCAGATGAATATCGACCACCAGGACATTGTTTGTGTTTCACAACAGGTTTTTGCAATAATTTAATTTTAATGCAGCTCAGAATTATATTAACTTTATACTGAAATTGTTTGTTTCCATTTATTTTTTTTTTTACTTTCAGTTAAAGAGATTTTTTGTTTTATGCATTCGCTGACTTTTAATAAATGTTCTGTTCCATAAATATGTCACTTGCATGATTGTCTTTTGTGTTAGGTGTTTTAGTGGTTATGCATTTTTAGGACAGCAAAGGTGATCATATTTTACATCTCAATTCTGGATCTTAAACTTATCTCTTATAACTCATTGTTATTTAAAACATATGCTGCAATTGGTAAAAATGTTAATACTAATTTTTTTGGCTGTTTATTGTAATGTTAAAAACCGTTAGTGTGTACACTATTCTGGAAAGTCTACTACAGGATTAAATTCATTCTACTGTAAAGTACTGTAAAAAAATCACAGTAATTAACTGTTAAAAAAATACAGCAATAATACTGTAGAAATACAGTAAACTGGCGACTACAGCTGCCAGTACTTTACTGTAAACTACACATTCTACAGTAGAGTACTGTAATAAATTTTATGGTAATTAACTAAAAAAATACAGTATGGATACTGTAAAAATACAGTATACTACTGGCGACTACAGCTGCCAGTAGTTTACTGTAATTTTACAGGGATTTTTTTTACAGTGTATGATACAAATCCAAAATGGTTAGTCAGGAATATTTTCTAAAATCTCTTCATCTGATATGGAATTACCCTTGTGCAATTACATAGTCTAGGCTTGCATGGGCTATATTTAAATATAAAAGAATAGAGGTAGAGTCTTACCCAAAAAGACTAAATGCTGCAATTAAAGGTGCTTCAACAAAGTATTAGTTTAAGGGTGTGCAGCCTTATGCAACCAGAGTATATTATATTTTTTATTTTTGTATTTCACCCTAACAGATTTGTTTGTTTTCCCATTTAATTGTACCGGTTATAGGTCACATTAAAGGTGGAAAAAGTTTTGAAATGACTTATCCTGTTCTCATTTTTTCCATCACAAAATCCTGGCATTTTCAACAGAGGTGTGTACACTGCACTTTTATACCAACTGTATCATGCTCTGTATTCTGTGGTTTCATTGATTGGTTTTTATTAAACACGATAGCAAAGTACATCTTATGGTTTATTGTTTTTAAGTACAATTAATCCATAACACAGGAAATCCTCGATTGTCTTTACATGCCTTAAGTTTCCCTATTTTGGCCGACCTCCTAACTGACGATTTCGTGGCTGCTGATCAGCCAGAGGTCTTCAACAGTGGTTTTCAACAACGCTCCTTATTTTCAGAAATCCCATTTACTTTCCCCACAGGCTTTTTGCCAAGGGAACCAGACTTGCTCTCTATTACTCTTTGGGATTTGGTAGTATAACGTCAGTGTCCTTCCAGGGAAACTGTATTTTGTGTAGATTTTAAAATACCGGATTTTTTTTAGCTATTGAGAAGATCGAGACAAGTTTTCCTGGGACTCATTTTTATTTTTATTTTTTAATGAAGATTGGCATTGGATCTAGAATTCTCGGGCTAGGCTTAAAATACTTGAGGCTATAGCCCAGGGCAATTGGACCTAATGACCCGTGCTCTGGAATAATAGTTGCACATACAACAACACTGCAAAGACTGGTATTATCAAGGCAATATTGTTCCACTGTCATAAAAATGTGCTTAATCGTTTTTAACAGGACTATTTTCTGTTTTTTTTATTGGAGTGCTCTACTTCATCAATGGAAAGCTGCTATTGAGTGCAATTCTGATGTAATAATAAATAAGATGTGAACTCAGAGGAGTGATAGAATAATGCAAAATAAGCAAGGCAAATCGGGCTATTATGGCAATATACTGCACATGGTTTATGGTTTAAGCCATAAACTGTAGTAACTAGTAATGAACACATGGGGGATGTCTAACCAAACATTTCTTATCACTTCATGCTGCCTATTTGCCCACCAGATCAGCATTATCTTACTAAAATCTACACAGCATCGTCCTACTGAAATTTCCACTATTCAGAAAAACAGATTCCATAATTCCTCAATTACAACTTGAATAAACTGCATCACAGTTATGTTTATAATTAATTTTAATTTTTTGCTCTTATGATGCAAGGTTGTTATTGGTTTAATATGTGAGAGCTAAAGATTATTAGGAAAATTTATTACAGCTTAGAAATACAGTTTTTATACAGTTTTTATTAACAGAATCTTGAAAACAGCTTAATGAATCAATTTCAGAAATACAATCAGACTGTTTTCCCACTTCCAAATTAGCATGAGAATCATTCAAATACCGAATAGTAACACCAACAGATATAAAATAAAAATGAAAATGAATCTGACAGTGACCCTTTAAACGCTGTGCAGTAGCTAGTTTTCACTGGGATGTTTTTATAATGAGTGGTATTCAAGCAGTTACTCAAAAAAGATTGAATGTGTGTGGATTAGGTTTACATTACATCGTGGGGGCCAAATGTCCCCTACAATGTAATAAAAACCTGTTATTCTGACATTAAGGGAACCATTTTTGGGGTCCACACAAGGGGAAATTCAATTTTATAAATATCTATAACTGCATTCAAATAACTGAAAATGCCAAAAGACTTATATTTGGTTACTTATAGTTACGGTTAGGGTTGGGTGGGGGGTTTGGTTGTCATTGTTGGAATTAGGGGTTTGCCCATAGAAATTAATTAATGGACAGTCCCCACAAAGAAATGAGAACAGGCCAGTGTGTGCGTGCGTGTACGTGTGTGTGTGTGTGTGTGTGTGTGTGTGTGTGTGTCTTTGTGTGTGTATGGGACAAGCAGTAACAGTTAACTTCCTGTTAACAGTGAGGAAATTCCATTGAAGTGGTGTCCATGTTTGTCAAACCAGAAGAGAATAGTTCACATGCAGAGAAAATATGCTCCGAAAAAGTCTGGGAGGCATTAAGTAGATGGCCTTCCCTTTCCCTTTAGATCATTTCTGTAATGTTAAAGCTAGTTAAGTAGCTCTTTTTTAGTAACTGTATACCTTTCCTATGCATTCAAAAATGTTGACTTTACTATTTACCATACAGAGTTTTACTCATTCATACCTCATGTGTTTTGAAACAGCTATAAGCAACCAACATATTTTGTTCTCATGAGAATATATTTTGCTTTCTTTTATGTAGCAATGAACATTATAGGTTTTCTTGCTTCACAATTTTATTCATTTTTTTTTTAGTTTTTGTTAATAGTAAACTTGTTACAATTCCGATACTTTGATGCTGTTTTAATTCTGTAATGCTGATTCTGGCCTTAAATCTTCATTGTCATTATTTGATTCAATACTGGTTGTAGGTTCTATTGCAATATAAAAATAGTTCTTCTACACCACCCAAGTATCACAAACTAGTACAGATGCTGAAGTAGATTGATAACACTATCCTGTGAAAACCAGTCCAGGAAATATTTTTACTTTAGGCCTCAGTTCATTTGCTCAATTATCTAGCTCAAATTTATCATTAAAAGATTGGTCATTTTGCAATTGTACTGGGGGATTTAGCCTCTGGTCAGGCAACACTAGCTAATGCTAAAAAGATCTGCTTTTTGTTCCAGAAATTTCATTGTAAGTTAGGAAAACTTGAAGCATGACTCTTTTAGCTCTTCTAAAAAAGTTTACTTTTTGCAAAAGTACAGGTAGGTTATCAACTGGAATGAACTAATTTGAATTGAATCACCCAACCCAACTTCTGGAAAGCTCCTTACTGTGTTTCCCTACATGTTATTCATAATTTCCTGTTTCTGAGATTTATCCTGCAAATTAGCCATTTGTTTGAATATATAATACATTTTAGAAATGTTTTTTTAGATTACTAGATTATGCTCAAGATCACATCAAAGCTCCAGCAAATTATAATTGTTTCAAAGTTAAACTATATTGATTTAAAAAAAAGTTATAACTGAAAGTTATAACTGTTTTTATGCTGATATAAAATGGATATAAAAATGGCTCTGTGGCTTGTTTTATTTTGGAACTGTCAACATTAATTAACTATTCTTTGTATGACTTGATTACTCATTTCTTAATGATATATTTCTGAAATGTTACTTACATTGGCAAACATTTCAGTTATAAAATCAACAATTACAATTCACTGCAACATAAGCTAACAAAAATATGAAGATGCAACATCAGGAGAACCTGCTGACTTACACTGGAACCTACGGAAATTTGGAGACAACTACAGTGGGTTGAAAAAGTATTCAATCCCCTAGACAAATTTTTAAATTTGCTGTAATAATTTTCCTTGAAAATGCATCTTTAGTTTCATATTGTTACATATCAATGAGAGCCTCTTGGACAATAAATTTTCTCTAAAAAATCCAGAAAATCAAATTATGTAACAACGATAATGAACATATCAGTGAAATCTACTGTTGAATAAGTATTGAACCCCTAACAGCTTGGAGATTGTATGATTGTTAACAACGCAATGAGGTTAATGAAAACAGGTGTAAACAATCAATCAATTAATCCTCTAGCTTGTTGACTGGCCCATAATTCAATTCAATTCAATTTTCTTTATATAGCGCTTTTAACAACAGTCATTGTCACAAAGCACTTTACATTCAACCAGCCTGAACCCCACCAAGCAAGTCTGTGGCTACTGTGGCAAGGAAAAACTGGCAGGAAGAAACCTTGAGAGGAACCTAGACTCGGAAGGAGACCCCATCCTCCTCTGGGCGACCATAAGTGATTATTTAGACTAGATCTACAACTTAGTTAATTCAAACAACTTAGATCTACAACTTAGAAATCTGTACAAGTGGCGTATTTGGTGAAACCTGACAAACTGACAAAAATGAAGACAAGGAAACTTTCTAATGACATGAGAACCACTATGATTAAGAAGTTTAAAGATGGCAATAGTACCAAGAAGATTGCTAAGCTCCTTAGCCTCAGTGTGTCTGCTGCGAATGCGAGTCCTGCCTTCCGGAGTCATGTACTTTGATCTGATGAGACCGAAATTGAACTTTTTGGCCTCGACACAAAGATGTTCGTCTGGTGGATAGAAGGGACTGCCAGTGATCCGGCAAACACCAGACCTACCATCAAGCATGGTGGGGGAGCATCATGCTTTGAGGCTGCTACTCTAGGGCAGGCACTGGGTCCCTTGTCCGTATTGAGTAAAGAATGGATAGTAAGAAGTACAGTCAGGACCTGACTGTATATACAGATTTTGGAAGAAAACCTTCAAATGTCAGCCATCAAATTGGGATTTGGACGACGCATACCACTTTCAGCAAGACCCTGCGCGAAACACTGCACAAAAGTAACAAAAGCACGGTTTAACAAAAAGATCATCCCAGTTTTGCAGTGGCCCAGGCAGAATCCAGATCTGAATCCAATTGAAAATTTGTGGTGTGATCTCAGAATTGCAGTTCGCACACAAAAACCTTCAAACTTGGCCCAGTTGAAGCAGTTCTGCAAGGAGGAATGGGAACAAATGCCCCCATCCAGATGTGCTTGTGGATGGCTGTATTAGGCTTGTGGATGGCTGTTCTAAGTGATTTCAAGCAGTTATTGCTGCAAAAGGGCACTGCTACCAAGTACTGACTGTGTGTCATGTGATGGAGTTGATTACTTTTTCCATACTTATCAAAACATGACTACCAATTTGCATTTGTTTACTTCACTAAGCTCTAAATGTTTCAAAACATGTACACAGAGAAATAAAAGTTCACTGTGATTCTCTGCATTTGTGATTTTTATAGGTTGTAGTGATGTAAGATGGAAAGATGGTGGATTTCCAGAGGGGGTTGAATACTTTTTCAAACCATCATGGATCCAATTTTATTGTACACTTAAATATTTTTGATTAGTACCAGAAATTAATTTGCATTTCAGTGATCAGTTCTGTGATAAATCTGTCATCTGAATGAGGATCATAATATTTTCCTTTACGTTTATTCCTAACATGACTTACATAAGTAATAGAAATCAATCATTAAAATATCAAATGTATATCCCAACTAACCATTTCTAGTCAAAAGCCACACAAGTCTCCAGTACAAAAACAACAATGGAGCTCAGATAAAACTTTTGAGTAGTGATTAACCGCACTTTAGAAAGAATATGCCTAGTTTGCATAAATGTTACTGTGCTCAGAACTGGCTTTACACACATTGCACTCCGTACAGTTTTGCTTCCTTTATCGTAAAGTGCAATTATTTCTACATAGCTGGCAGATCTGACACGCATGTGCTGCCGAACAACTAGCCATCATGTGACCCTTCATTCCGTTTACTGTACGTCACGCGAAGAATACAAGCATTTTGACAGGTTTTCAGGCTAGTCCTGTCCCTGATGGAAAATAGGATCGGATTCTTACTCACCCGCCCCCTGACATCCGATCCAGCATTTTCTGCCGGTATTAGCCTGAAAGTGGGTATGAGGACAGTGCCATCTCTACTTTTCACCCTTATACAAAGCCACCTGTCGCAGTGTGTGCCCCAGCCTTATGCCCTGTGCTATCTGGGGTAGATCCTGACCCCCCCACAGCCCTGCTCAGCAGATGTCATTAGAGCAGGGATGGCTGGACGGACCGATGGATGGAAATTAGCGTTTCACTAATTTCTTCACTCTCCTTTTGCTACATTTTCTCTGAATTCATGTTTTTGTTTTCACTGCTGAAGATAATGACAGTACAAATAGCTAATTTTATAAAAAGAGAAAATAACTTGACTGCATTTTGCAGCGATTTGAGTGAGTAGTTTGTGTAGTAATGTGATACTACTCTGGTTGGTTTATGGAGTGTTACTATTACGTCAGCTTAAATCAACTACTTCACTCATCCCTTAATTAAGATACTAATGAAGCTGACACCTTAAATCAAAACTTAAATGAAACGTTTACATTACTCCTTGACCCCTCAGATACATTATCTATTGAAAATATACCTTTATTTTAAATCATTAAAATGCGTTTTTTAAATTAAGCATTATTTTTTATCATTCATTAATATACCATTTTATCTCAAACTGTTTTCGGATAATAGCAGATAATAGAGAACCATCTGCAGACCCCATATACAATGTGTTTTTCATTTACATACATATGATAAAGTGTACAGTAACTGATAAATTACACACGGTAAGATATCACCAATATTAAATACAGTAATAATAAAATACATCGTACATTTTAGCCTAATTCTCGAGACAACAGAGCAATGAAACAATATTACATATTAAGGCATGATAAGCTAATGAAAATCATACTTTTCAGGATGAACACACTGTTACTGTCCAGATAAGTCCCCATGTGGCCCCGTCCCCTGCGTCATCTCCCCGTTTGGCCAGCAGGTGTCGCTGGCCGTCCCGATTGGTGTCACCCTACTCTGCTTCCCAGCTCCACAGGCTGCCTCATGCCTCAGTGGGCTGACATCCCTTCAATAATGAGTTTGATATTTGTTTGATATTTGGGGTTTATTTTTTTCCCTTGATTTCTTATACTGTAATACAGGTCTTTGCTTTTGCCTTCTTGTTAAAGTTTACTCTGTCCGTGTCTTCAGTTATGTTAGTTATGTTACATGGCTTTTCATAAACTTAAAATATATATATTTTTTTGTTTGTTTTCTGTGTGGTGGATCAGTAGGTAGAACCACTTTCTTGTTAGGAGCCTGAATTCTGCATCTTCTCCGTGCATCTGTGTCTGTGTGGATTTTGTGTTTTCCCCATGTGTTCGCAGTGGTATTCTCTCACAGACCTGTGACTGCGAGTATGTGTATACCATGTGATGACCTGGAGACCAATTCAGGATGTTTTCATGCCACATAACTTATCCCACTTGGGAAAAGCTCCAGGACTCCCTCAGCTGTCCAATGGATGGATGGATGGATCAATGGGTTGGTGATAGTTTGAGCAGCATGTTATTCACCAATCAGATAAATCTGTTTCTGGTACTTAAAACAAAAGCAGATTCTCCTGGTGCCAGTGCTAAAGTAAGTCATTATGAAATTATCGGGAGTACTATCCTAGACACTGAAATAGAACAAGCCTTTATTTTATTTAAGCACTTTTCAAATCTGTATTTCTACATTATTGCTGAATTGCATGAAAGAGTAAGATATTGGTGAAGTAACTTAAATACAATTTTCAGCAACTTTTCAGATTCCCCAATAACATGTTTCTTTTGAACATGTGAAATGTAAAATTTTATTTCAATATACCAATACTGCTAAACCCATTTTCTTTGGAAAGAAATATTAGAATGTAAGTAGGATGTTCTTAAAAACTGTCTTGTTATGTTGACCAAAAAGTATGAATTTTGAATAAATTTAAAAGCAAAAAGCAGAGAAGATATTTTCTGGGATTACCGCATGGCTACATTATTACATCAAGGCTGTATCTTCTTTACTGTAAGTGACTGCCTTTTAAGCCAATAATCCTAAACCTCGTCAGGATTGATCCCTGGCATTTTTCTGTTTGGCCAGCAGGTGTCGCTAGCCATCCCATTGTCCCAGTGTTTCCCTAAATTGGCATTGATCTCTTCTAATGTGTTCCACTCCTTCCTGGGTTACCATGTGGGTGGTGGGCTAAGTGTCTGCTTTAGAACCATCATCCCTACCATCATGAGCTTGTATTTTGGTGTAGGTCTTTGTTTTTTATCTTTGTTTCTGGTTGTCCTCACCTTTGTCTGGTTTTGCAGTATGTCTTGTTTCACATGCATCTCTACTGTTTCAATCCTTAGTGTCTGTATGTTTGCCTGCCCTTACTTTGTTCCTCAGTTAATTGTTGCGTTTGTTCCTATATGTATGATCTGCTAGCATTCCTGTAAATGTTGTAGTTTTTAGGCGTCCTCTTGTTTCTTGTGCATTTCCTTGTGTTTTTTTTCTCAGCCCTAGTTAGTGGTTCTTGCCTTAGTTTATTTCTTGTTTTAGTTTAGTCAGTTGACAATAAAATCCCCTTTTTCTTATCATGTCGCACCTCGGATCATCCTTCCATCATGTTGCGCCGTAGCAAACCTGACCTTTAACACTAAGAGCAACCTTAACCCTAGTCTACCGCTTATTGCAACCGTTACCCTAACCCTACCTTTACCTCAAGCTTTACCCCTTCATGCAACGCTTTCTTGAACTCTAAAAGCGACCTTAACGCTAGCCTATGCTAACATCTACATGACCAATAGGGAGCAGAATTTATATAAAAAGTGTACTCATCTCCCTTTGATATATTACAGACATATGGATGATTTTTTCGAGGTTCTGGCACCACAATTTATGGCCATAGCCAACATTCATCACACAAACATTAAAATTAAAGACAATACTGACAACCACATACTTAATTTTCTAGACACGACAGTTTATTTCATCCAATCTCAAAATGGACATAAATAACTTAAAATCAAAGTCTATTTCAAGCCCCCCCCTCCACACACACACACAGATTGACAGGTTTGTAATTATATCTTCGTAGGGACTCTCCATTCATTTCTATGGGGAAAACTCCAACCCCTACCCAGCCCTAACCTAAACCATAAGTAACCAAACAAAATATAGGTCTTCTGGAATTTTTAGCTTTTTGACTGCTGCCAGGGTCAGCATCCGTCTGACGTTGTCCTCTTTGTCCCCTTCTAGTTTGGCCAGCAGGTGTCGCTGGCCATCCTGTCCTTTTCTCTGTTTCTTGCCCTTCAGCCCCAGTGTGTCCAAGTCCCTGGTGTGTTTTCTCTTTTCCTCAGACTGCCAATAGGTCAGTGGGCTGAGTGTGAGAAACAGAAACATAATCCACACACACACGCACACACATATCCATCCATCCATCCATCCATCCATCCATCCATCCATCCATTTACTTCCGCTTATCTGAGGTCGGGTCGCGGGGGCAGCAGTCTCAGCAGGGAAACCCAGACTTCCCTCTCCCCGGCCACTTCATCCAGCTCCTCTGGGGGAATCCCAAGGCGTTCCCAGGCCAGCTGAGAGACATAGTCTCTCTCTCTCACACACACACACAATTACATAAATCCACATTTCATCCAAAACACACTTTTACAGCTCTTATAAAATTCTATTGCATTTGACCATTATTTCCATGAGGCTACTAAAACACTGTTCAAAGCGGTGAAGCCTAGGGGATACTCTAAGCTGTTTTTATGTTCCATCAAATCATCCACACTTCTCAGTCTTAGCAATGGGGACAAACTGGTAAGGCCAGACTCTAGCCAGGTCCTACCACACAACCCCACCTTTTCCTAATCACACGTATCACTAAATAAAACAATTAAAATTAATTTAAAAGGCTAATTGGTCAGCTAACGGTTTTCAAAGATAGCATAAACGGTAATGCACCAAAGAAAAACTTAGCTTTGCTAATTAGCAGTTATCAGATTAGCAGAACCCTGCCCATGACTGTCCCTAACTGTAACCCCAATCCCTAACCCTAACCTTAACCCTGACCTTAACTTCTTACATACCGTAATTTAAATAGGACCTATGCAAATTAAACTTGCATTAACATGAATGCTAATGGGATATTGGTTTATTTAATTCCTGTCATTTTTTATGTTATAGTCTATGGAATTAAGTTTAGGAACAAGAGAAGGGTCTCTGGAGCCTAGGTGTCTGTCTTTGCTGGGTAAGGTTTCAAAGACGTTCTGGTATCTGGATTGAGTCCTACTTAACCCTAATCCAAGCCCCAGCCTGACCCTAGCTATGGTGGGGACTCCAACTCCCAATGACAACTCTGTGATTCCAGATGGCCTCCCAGCCTGAAATGGAAGTGTCTGTCATACACACCTCAGAACAGGAAGGGACAGATAACCCCTTCATTTCCATGGTCTCAACAGGACCAGGGAACTCTCCTCTACTGGTGGCACTTGGGTCCAGGTGCAAAGAATTCACCCAAATCTGGAGTGGGCATATTTTCTGAAATCCTGAGGGGACAACTGGACAGCAGCTAAGACGATACCTAGTAAGTGAAGGATCACTCTCACTGCCAAACTCCCATCCCTCCAAAAGAGTGAACATGTCTATCCTCTGTAGTTACAGAGAGGCCTTCATCCTTTGAGAATTTAATAGCAGACCCAAAATCAACTGGTTTGGAATAAGGGTGCTCTTGTTGTGTTTGATTGTGAGCACGAGGTTCAAGACAAGCGCCATGAAATGAATGATATCCTGTACAGCACTACTCTGTGATGGAGCACAGATAAGCCAGTTATCAAGGTACAGCAGGACTTTCAGTCCCTGAGACTGGAGGGGGTAAAGCACAGCAGTTATGTACCTGGTTAAGACCCATGAGCTGATAAAAGGACGAATGGAAGAATGATGAACTGGTAAGCCTAGCCCAGAATAACAAACCAAAAGAACTACCTGCAGTACAGTGAAAATGCAATAATTTAGCAAAGTTGTACTTGGCCTTCTTGAGTAGGACCAACTCCTGGTGGTGTCTATCCTTCTGCTGCAACTCTTGTCTCTTGAGCAGGAGCCATTCCTCCTCAAACTGCAGCCTCTTTCTTTCCAGTGCAGTGAGTTCCTCTATGTATTGGTTGTACTGATCTGAATGGGCCTGGAGTCACAGGCTCCTGGAGACGGGAGACCACTGATGAAGGGATAGAGATGCAATGGATGGGCAGGTTGGGGTGGAGCAGATAGACATTCCCAAATGTGTACCCTCTCCAGACAGTTTCTTGGTCTCAGTTAACTCTACTATGGCTAGGAATCAATTTATGGTTTGTGGTTACCTACTTTGTAGATGCATTCAGTGTTGAATATTTTACGTGAGAGATAGGGGCAAGCATGAAATTTTGGCAGACAATCGCTTCACTGTGACAGGGCAGCACCTACACCAATGTCTGAGGCATCAACTTTCATTATGAATGGTAATTCCAGCTGACTATGGTGAAGTATAGGTGCTCGCGTAGAAGCCTGCTTATGATGGTGAAATGCTGTATGAGCTTTACCGTTCCAGGTTGGTCGTCGCCGTTGCACGCTCTTCGTAAATCCGATTTAGTGAAAAATGTGTGTGGGACGAATTTGTTCCAAAGCGGGAGGGATGAGGGTGAGAGGGAAACTGAATTTTGTGGTCATCTCATTAAGGGGGCAGCCCTCCGTCGTTCTTTTCCACAGAACAAGATGCTGAGGCAGTGGGAGAAGTATAGACGGTCAAATAACCCCGAACTGAAACACCTTCTTTATATGTTGCTCCATGGCAGGGTAAGTGAGCAAACATAGCTTTTGGATAGGGGCAAACCTGAAAGCAAGTCTATGGCACAATCCCAGGGATAGTGCTGTGGCAGTTTGGTGGCACTGGTGTTACTGAACGCATACTAGTAATTGGTGTACTTGGGGGAAATATAGACCTCGGAGTCAATTTCGGGGCTTTCTGCCGAGGTGGAGAGTACAGGCACCTGCAAGCATTTAGTGAAGCAGGATGACTTCCACAAGGTTAGATCCCCTGTGCACCAAGGGATTGCGTGATGAACAGCTGTATGTGTTCTTGATGAAATAAACCTATTTGCAGAAGGACCGGATGGATATAGAGATTGATAAAAACGTCACCCATCAGGGACTTGTCCAGGACGTGGATATTGGATGTAAAGGAAGAGAATGAACTGTTTATCCATATTAAAACATATCACAGGTTATTTAATGCCTTGAAAGTACTCGCAATCTATCACAGGTGAATCTAATTGCACTGTAAAAGACAATCTAGTTTTTTTAATGACGCTTATTTGATTTGTTCTAAAGGGTGTCAATAATTTAATTTAGTTTTTATAATACTTTATAGATTTTATACCATTTTGCATGTTTCTATTTTATTATTCTCTAATACTATTGTGTATCAAACAAATGAGTGCATTTAGACTAAAGCTGTTTCACTATTCACTTTTTTTTCCAAAAGATATCATACATTATATGCAATAAAGCAAGGGAGCCAATAATAATGATCAGAAATGTATAAGAGGAACAGGAGATTCATTTATAAGGAGCTGAGGAAGCTTAGGGTCCTTCTGTGTTCAGTGTTTATGGATCTGGAAAGGAAGGGCTATGAGTGAACATTCATTTTGACCCATGCTTGGAGTGTGTGTGCAGAAGTTATACGGCTATGCAAAAGCGATTTTAAAAGGCAGTCAAAGAAAATATGTAAGGCTATTTATCTGTGTAGTAAGTGTAGAGTTGCTCAGAAAAAAAAAACGTAATTTAACATTAGAGTCACATAGCCAGGGAGAAACATGACCCAGAATCCAGCTGATGCAGCAAAATCCCCATGATGGGGTGTTTATTAAGCAGTTCGGGAGACAAACAAAACTGGGGACAGGAAAACAATGACAGAACTGGAGATTCCTCAACTATAAAGAAACTGAAGATCTATAAAGAAACTGAAGACCGCTGTGTACAACCTCCTTTCACAGACAGGCACAAAGAGGCTCTGGCCACCATAGAAAGAGGAGAGGGAAGCTTTGGTGCGAGAGGATAAATATATGAGGGTGTGTAGCTTGAGAAGCAGACGCATCATAGGTCTTCAACTGGCAGTTTCACTAAATAGTACCTGCAAAAGACATGTCTGACCATCAACAGTGAAGAGGTAACTCCAGGATGTTGACCTTCTAGAATCAAAAAAATGCAGAATTGCAATATCTCAGAAGGGCCAATAAAAAGAAAAGACTTGAGATGGGAAAATGAACACAGACACTGGACAGTGGAAGACTGGGAAAAAATGGTATGGATAGATGAATCTAAGTCTGAGGTGTTTGATCCTATAAGAAGAACGTTTGTGAGACGCAGATCAAATGAAAAGGCACCGAAGGAGTGCTTGGCGATGTCTGCCAGGCATGGTGGAGCCAATGAGATGGTCTGGGGCTGCTTGGATGGTGGTAAAATGGGACATTTGTACAGGTAAAATGGATCTTGGAGAAGGAAGGTTGTCACTCTATTTTGCAACACCATGCCATATCCTGTGAATGGTGCTTAATTGGAGCCAATTTCATCCTATTACAGGATAATGACCCAAACACAGCTCCAGACTATGAAAGAACTATTTAGGGAAGAAGCAGTCAGCTGGTATTCTGTGAATAATGGAGTAGCCTACACAGTCACCAGATTTCAACTCTGTTGAGCTGTAATGGGAGCGGCTTGACCGAATGATACGTAAGAAGTGTCCATCAAGCCAATCCAACTTGTAGGAAATCCTTCAGGAAGCACAGGGTGACATCTTGTCAGATTACCTCAACATATTGACATCTAGAACGTCCAAGGTCTACAAGGCTGTAATTCTTGCAAAATCATAACTCTTTGTCAGAAGCACACACTTTGAAGAAGAACACAATTAATTTCAAAAATAATTATTTTTAACTTTGTCAATGACTATTTCCAATTTATTTAGATATATTTTCTATTCAAACTCATTTCATGTATGCTTTCATGGAAAACAAGAAAATTTTAAGTGACCCCAAACTTTTGAACGGTAGTGAAGGTGTATTAAAAGATTGCTACAAATACTGGGGTGATTTTAGGAGAGGTTGTGAAATGGCTAAGCTGATATAATTTGACAGACGTACAGTAATGTTGTAGTTTTACACCAAAATGAAGATCATCCACAGATCATATTCTTTGACTGTTTCTTTTCTGGTAAGTAGATTTTCTGCCCTGCTATAGGCTAATAGGCGAAATTGGAAGGCATTTGATAGCTGGCGGCCATTATCACTGCACCATTTGAGTCTCTTTTGATCTGGATATAAAGACTTGCAAGTTTCACTGGTCAGCAAAATAAAATGCTGTGATTAACAATAACATCTCTGTCAAATAGATGGAACCGAAACAGAATACTTGACTGGTTTACAGTTGCAATGTGCAATACATAACTCTAATGATGACTTTGTTTTATTATTGTAAAATCTATGATACATTGAATACTTATGTGTGTATAATTATTTTAATATCCTTCTAAAATGAATAACTAGAAATGAAGATGTCAAACAGAAGCACTTTGGATATTGAAGGATATTGAAATCTGTAATCCTGCAGCCTTGTGGTAAAAAAACATATACAGTATACATATTTTTAGCACTTTTATATTTTAGCAGTACAGCCAATGTTTATTATATATCTGATAACAGAAAACTGGAGACTCAGCTTGCTGAGGGTTTATTAAGAGATTGGGCAGACAGATAATCAAGTTGACAGGCAAAGCTCGTGGTCACAGGCACTGAAGCAGAGAGGTTGGGAGCCTGGAAAGTCAGTGGTATGAGTACTTGAGAGACGCTATGAGTACTTGAGAGACACTATGAGTACTTGAGAGACGAAGGGTTAGTACACTGTGGAGGTTTGAAGGTCAACTGGGATAGGGAGAGCTGGAGTGAAACAAAAGTTCAGGGCAGAATGTAAGATACAAAGTAAATGCTCAGTACACAGCATGGAAACTAACAATACCTTGCACTGAGCAGTAAGGGAAGCAGGCTTCAATAGGGAGGCAAAGGGCAGCAATATTTGATACACCCTGATACCTTTGTCTATAAACGTATGTTTCCCCAAAGGGTTTAAAAAGGACTGGTATTCTTGTACTTCTTCATAGATTTAGAGCTCAAGATATCATTAAAATACACTACAATGCTTTGTGATCAATCTAAAGTGAGCCAGCATCATTTATTCCTGGTAGGTTAATGGACACCCTTTCAAGATTTAAAAAGCAATACTATGCTAAATAGACAAACTTCTCAAGCAAGAGCCTAATATGCTGCGTCTCATTGGCTACTCTGTGAGATCATTTGAATAAATACCACGTTAGGGAAAAATATTGTGTCAGCCGTCTGGAAAAGGAGCAAGGTTTTTGAGTCAAGTCTGGCCATCCAGAAAAAATGTTATTCCCTAAAAATGCAGGGAAAGATGGAGGTGAACTCTCTTTTGTGGCAAACGGCACCTACAGTCCTGCTGTGAATCCAGGGGGATGGAGAACAGAGGAAGAAAACATTGCCTGTAGAAGCCCTGAAGATAATGTGCAATAATACAGTTCAGTGATTCATAGGCCAGGCCAAATGGGTCCTGGAGGCAGACTTCGGCTCTATCTCTTCATAAAACCATACCTTTGCAGCTAGCGCCATTTATGTACCCCCCCGCTCACTGACACCATGGCCACCGAAGCCCGATGCCCCACATATTTTTCTGATTAAGTGCGGAGGGTGCTGTGTTTAGCCTGACGCTCATTAGCGCATGCTGAGCTTTTGGCGGTTTCTCCACGCGTCATCGTTTTTTAATGATGCCTTTCTTTCCACTTCAGTGGTTTAATTTCAGCTCCGCAGCACTGGCTGAAGAGCTGCGTGACGCTCCCCTGCGCGACGCACCTCCGCGCGATGCTCGCCCGTGCAGCTCCACCGTGTGCGACGCACCTCCACGCGACGCTCCCCAGCGCGACGCACCTCCACGCGACGCTCCCCAACGCAGCTCCCCTCCATCGACATGTCTTCCAGCCTGCTCCTCCGATCTGACAGTGTCTTTGATATAAGATCCTCCATGGGGCAATGGCCCATGACCATTTGTTCTTATTACTGCTTTAAATATGTTTATTCAGAGTTATCAATAACCATAAATCACACCCTATGTGAAACCGTCTTCTCAGACACAGATGCTGACACAGTTCATTGTAAATCTGTGTAGCTGAAACAATGACATTGGGCACTGGGCAGGATTAACTGGGGGGCCGACTCTCCCCCCACTGAAGATTCATGGAGTACGTGGGGAAGGTCTTCCTGGAGATTCACTCTTTCTTTTTTAACACAGAAGCACTGGAGCTGCTATTAATTATTTTAACTTAATGGCTAAAAAAGAAGAAGAAAAAAAAGGTCTCTGGTTTACCTACTGTTGGGGGAAAATGTAGGTGTTAAATTATGCAATAAATTATCTGTAAATAATTGAAATAGTAGTTCTTGCACTGTCTTTGCTGTGAGAATTTTTTGGGGTGAGGCTGTTTCATAAAATCTGTTATGCTTTGTCTACACCAATGTGTATGAAAACAAAGCTGACCACACACCTACATGTATGGAAGTAGCACAGGAGAATATAAGGACGATCCTTTTTTCAGAGCCCCACCATCTTCACATAAACTTTTTTTGTTCTCATTGACCCCAGCAGGGAAGCAGGTTTCATTCTGGTTAAGAAATTTGTCTGCGACTACAATGTTCTGAGTCAGGGAGCCGTGAGATCGCTCCATCTGCAGCACTGTAGACACACACCTCCTGGGCTCCAGTGTTGATTCCTGGCTCTCCGTGTGATTTTTTCCCTGCATTAGTCTGGGTTTCTTCCACTGACTCTGGTTTCCTCTGCTTAGTGTATGATTCTTGGAATAAGCTTCATTTGTTAGAAAAAGCACTCGAGAAAAATCTGAATTAGCATGTGGCAACCGATTTTAGAACCATACTCATTTAGGCTACGTTCACACTGCAGGACAAATGTGGCCCAAATCCAATTTTTTGCTCATATGTGACTGAGATCATATTTTTTCATGACAATGTGAACAGGACAAGTGACACGGAATCCGATTTTTTCAATTCTGATTTGGGCCACTTCAGTATCTGCTCATAAATCAGATACAGGTCCGATTTTTTTGCAATGCGACATCAGTCTGAACAGCGAAATCGAAATTTGTGCGACTTTTACGTCACTCTCGATCGACGTTCGTCACAATTCTGCGCAGGCGGAAGTCACCAAATGTCTACGTCAGAGTGCCAAACATGGAGGAGAGCACAGAAGTTGGCCAGTGGAGGGACAGTGAGGGGTTGGATTTACAGTAATAAGTATTTGGGGAGAATCTGTTCAGGCAAAACTGGAAGGCTCATATCGTAACTGGGCAGTTTTTGAATCAGAAAGTGACGTCTTTGTTTTTGCGTATGCGGGTCATTGGGTCTTTGTTTTTGCACATGCTGTGATTGCGTCTTTGTACTTGCGCATGCACGCCATTGCGTCTTTGTTGTTTTGTGAGCACGCAGGCCGGTTCACTATAGTGAACCGTTCACATTGAAATCTGATATTGCCCACAATAAAGAGAGTGATGTGAACAGGCAAACAAAAAATCCGATCTGAGCAGGAAATCAGAATCGAGCATTTAAGCCCTGCAGTGAACGTAACCTTAAACCAATAAAGTCTTTGGTGTTTTGATTGTTAGTTTTGTCTGTTTTTTCCATGCTGTACCTTATTCAGTTTTAATGCCAATCCACCTTTGGAAAAGCATCAGTTTTTCTTGGCAGCCACTTGAAGAATATCACTATCATTTTAATATGAAAATTTTATCGTCATTTAATTTGATTGTGCTTTTTTACTGTTCCATAATGCAACAAGTCAGGTAACATAACATTTATTTGCAGAACATAAACATATTTCAACATATTCCAAACTAGTTTAGAACGCTGAAACTGCATTCAGAGCAAGTTCAACATTATTGGTTGGTCAGGAAATAAAACTGGTCACTAGTTAATATTAAAGTAAAGGAAATGTTACACTTGGAAAATATATTTATTTGTTACCAGTGATAGTACCAGTAACCTAATTGCTTTATTTGTGGAAGCTGTGAGGGAAGGTTACTTGTGCTATGACCTTGGCAGTTTTCAGAATAAGTAGCAATTGTTAAAGAAATATGACTACATTTTATGAACTTCGTGAAGACAGACTATAAAAAGTTACAATATATTTAAAACAGGTTGCTTAAGCAGTCTTCCTATCTAAATGGCGACCATCCATTCATTTCTATGGGAAAAACCATAATCCCAATCATGACACCCTTAACCCCTATCCATGCCTAACCTTAACCATAAGCAACCAACCCAAATACAAGACTTTTGGCATTTTTACGTTTTTGATTACATTCGTAGACTTTTATAAAACTGAGGTTATCCAAATAGGGACCTCAAAAGATGTCCCCAAAAGTAGGTAAATATCAGGTTTTACTACACTTTGGTCCTCAAATGTGATCTATGCAAACCCTACC
The DNA here is from genome assembly GCA_026779585.1 of Mormyrus proboscirostris. Lineage (NCBI taxonomy): Eukaryota > Metazoa > Chordata > Actinopteri > Osteoglossiformes > Mormyridae > Mormyrus > Mormyrus proboscirostris. Next base: position 25,816,195 of record JAODKF010000046.1, on the reverse strand, counting down.
ATACACACACAATTTGGTGACTCCAGGTAACTTCAGCGTGTTTTTGGACTGTGAGAGGGAAACTTTACCTGGAGGAAACCCCATGATGACATGGAGAGAACATGCAAGCTCCACACACATGGAACCCTGGCGGAAACTCGAACCCGGGTCCCAGCAGTGTGCAGCAACAGTGCTAACCACTGCATCACCATACTGCCCCCTGTAGCATAACATTCTTTTAATAAAAAGATTTTCTACACATTCTTTACTTTATTGAAACCTGCCCATAATTTCAGAAAACCCCCCAATGAAATGCTATCTCACAGTAACGGTAAACTGGAAAGGTCAACAAACAAACCATTAATAACTTTAAAAGCATAATCAAAATTTTGCCGACAGAAGTACGACAGAAACAAATGTGAATACACATGGCGGTATAAGCTGTATTCTTTTATTTTATGTATAACAGCGGTGACCTCGAGTGAACGACACCCTGCTGAGTATGTCTTTTCGCAAGCCATGTACACCGGGATTGATACCACCATTCTTGAAGAAATATGCAATGTCTTTTTATATCTAAACACATTAATTTCCAAATTACACGCCTTGGTCATCATCGTAACAGGGTGCCATTTTTCAATGACTGCGTATCAGCAAAGTAACGCGTGTTATTCATCTTGTTTTACCATCCAGCGCTCGCCTAAAACAAATTCTGAAAGCGTGCAGAATACATGCACATATAATAATATAATCTGTCAGCTTGTTTAGATTCCCCCCCCCTCCCTTTGCATTGGAATAATCACAAAGAAACATATTTGTCCATATGCTTCCACTGGCCAGCCGGCATGTCACCCGTGGCGGGGCAGCGTGTGCCGATGCATTCTGTTTGCCGGTGACGCCATCGTTTAAATGCGTGCCAGCTCCGAGATGCGATTTGCACAGTGAGACGCAATTTCGCCTGCCTGTTCGGCCTGGTCCCGTCGCCCCTGCTGCGCTGTGAAATTCTCATTTTACACACTTTGCTGGCTGGGGTCATGAATTATGGATCGAGGCAGAGAAATCCTCAATCTCACGCTTCAGGCGCCGGGCGCATTACGCCGGTTCCGTCTCTATTACCAAGATGAATTGTCGAATCTGGAAGATTTGATAGGATGTGGTTTTAACTTCATTGTTTGTTTTCAGTGTTAAGCTTCTCTTTTAACTGCAGCGATTGACTGAGACTTTGTGGCTTGGGGAACAGAGCATACGCATAGTATGAAGAAGCCCTGCATTTATTATATAGGTATTTTAATTGTTATTTCATTCAGATTGCTTAGCATTGTTGTACTGTATTAGTGTTTTATTGTTAGTATGACAGTTTAACAAAACCACAACACATTTAATTTTTTCGCCACATTTCTTAAGCAGTATATTAACCACTAATAAAGAGTGACATTTTTTATTTCAATTTTCTTAATGCAGATAATAACAATTTTGCCATTTTATGCAGTCCATACTACTGTTTCCTTGTTTTAATTGTGTTTTCTTTTCCTCCCGGGTCAGCGATAGGATGTTGAGCGTAGAGACACCGCTATTATTTTGTTTCTTCATGGAAATGAATGTTCCTCCTCGTAGCTTCACTTACAAAACAGGGCCTTTTCCTCATCGGGTGCATCTATAAGCTGCAGATGGTGTATTGGAGGCCTTTACTTTTCAGGCATCTGACTTTGTCCCTCAAACTGTTCACCTTGAAGGAACAAAGGCCTATGAGCATCAAACGCACTTGTACAGACTTGTGACAATGCCCACATTCATAGATACTTTCCCTTGCACAACTTCAAACACACATCATAGTGCTGAATTTCTTTAAAATACAAAATGACTATATAAAACTGAAGCCCCTAATCACTTCTATATCTACTAAAGATTCTTGCATGTTTGTGTTGTAGTTATTCACCACATTTGCGTCTAGCTAGTGCTTTATGATTTACATCTCAGCTCATTGTGCAGGAATTTACCTTCCCCTGTTTCTGTCAGGTAGATCAGTGTCTCCCTCCCCGGCGTCTCTGTCTCGCCTGCCTCAGCTGGTTTCCAGTGTGTCCGTGGAGATTCCGATGGTATCACCGAGTCCTGCTCAGTGTGGTGTGAATTCCTAGGATATCTGAAAATAAAGCCTCAGCACTTGTCTTGTGGGGTGTAGAGATGTCTGTGCGAAGCTGGCATCAGACCGACGAGAGAGGAACTACCATCAAACGGGAGGCACAGCACGTTGTGACGAAGAGGTCCAGACTCCAGTAAAACAAAAACAAAAAAGAACTGACATATAAACAAAGTAAATGCAGATAGAGAAAGTGTTATTGTGTCAATATGCAGAGTTTATCTGAAACATTTTAGCATTTAAAGCTGCAGTTAAATTGCAGTTTTATTATGCTCATTGGCTTAGAGATCTTATTTATCCTGGCTGATATTATCTTCAGCGACAGCTCAGTGCCGTCCATAGTTACAATCAGGAGGGGCTGAGTCAATACTAAACCTGGGTTCCCTCTTGTAATGGAGGTCTCCAATGGGCCATTTTGTTAGGCTGCAGATCTCTCTCCAGGATCACGGCCACTTTTCTGTGGAGAGAAAAAAAAGAATGAGATGACCCTGAAAGACTCCTTGCAACCAAAATGCATTATTAATGGTTAATATTTTTGCATGAAGATGTCATATTTCCACTCTATTTTATATATGGTAAACACCTTAGCCTGCATTCATCAGAAATGGGGTTTGCTTTAAATTGCTCTGGTGATGAATTTCTCCTCCAGAACAGTTAGGTTTTTTGGAAAATTATTACATGGCTATCAGAAGCATTTAGGCTAAACAGGGGTTATCATGTTTGAAATCCCTCTCCTGGCCAACATGCTGCCTCTAATAACATTTTTACTAGAGAATATCTGCAGAAAAAGGAGTATTTAAGCCCCTGTTCTGCAGGCGGGCAACTGATAACTTTTCATTTCTAATTAGGTCATCTGGAATCGCGGGACATTTGGGGGAAATTGAACTGTCAGTGAGCGGGAGCGAGTGTTTGACCTCGTCACATCGAGTGGGGCCCATCATAATTTGTTCATTTGGTGCCCATCAGCCCAGCCCTGTCTCCCATTTGGCCCTCTGCTGACCTTTCTGCCTCCCAATTCCACTTGGTTCAGCTTTAATTATGACACACCAAAGCTAGAGACACACCAAGCCCTGTCCTCAAAACTCCTCAGCTGCCAGTCACCACTGTGTCGCCTTTTAAACAGGTAATTCATGCCCGAATAGAATGTCGGACCCAGACGAGCGGCTGGTTTGTGTTTGCCTCTTTGGTCTGCTCCTCTTTGGTCTGCTCTTGCCGCAGCAGTACACTAAAATGACAAAGGTAACAGCCTGTTTAGTGTTTCTGTTATAAAATTAAATCTAGTAATTATGTATTGAAGTCAGTACAACATGCAAATATGTCAGGGTTATGGTTACCAACACTATTCGACTGCATGCATTTTGAAAAATTTGCTTGAAAAATCAATGCATGAGTACAAATACAAATCAATACAATAGTATCAAAGTTTAATAGAGAAAATAAAAAAGGAGAAAAAAAAACGTATTGTTGGCTTGTTCTTGTTATGGCTATGGATGATCCTATGTAAAAGATTTGATGGACAATTTTAGACACTGTAAAACTAACTTACTTACTGATACACAGTTGGACTCATGTCTGGGCAACCTTCAGATCAATAGCGCCTCAAGTCTCCATCTTTCAGCACATAGCCCTGCTTTTTAGTAACCTACATATTACAATTTGGCAGAAAGTGCCATTAATGAAGTACAGTAGGATAGCATTATATATTCAAATATTTGGATGATTGTAATAAATTTAACAATGACAAAGATTTACTTGTGACTTCATAACACAGCATTAAAAAAAGCACAAGTCCTTGGGGCAGTGGTGGCTTAATGGTTAGGGATGTGGTTAGGGATGTGCACTTGTACTTGTAAAATTGCAGGTTTGAATCCCTGACCAGCAAAGCACCACTGAGGTACCCTGAGCAAGGTACTGTCCCCAAGCACTGCTCCCCGGGTGCTGAATTAGCTGCCCCCTGCTATGTCACATTGGCACATCTGGGTTAAATGCAGAGAACACATTTTGTTGTTGTGTGTCAACAATGACAATTAATCACTAACTATATCAGCTGCAGTTTGTGTTTGCCGTTTGTTAGTAGTGGTTCCTCTTCTCCATCTCGATTTCCTCATCCCAAAGCATGGAGAGGGTACGTGGTGCTAAGGTGTACCGTTCTGGTGATTTCTGATGCGTCAGCAGGAGTTTCAGGTCATTTGACAGAAAGGATACAAGTCTAGCCATGAGCACTGAAGGTGACTACTGGGCTCATCCATCACGCACGCTTTCTTTAACTTGATGCATAATAGACCCCCTCAATCAACTTCCTCCTTTGTTGTCACCCACTTGGGGGCAGGAAGGAAGGAGCAGCTCTGCCAGGAGTCAAGGGTAGCTGGGTCTTTGCGCAGGGATTACGTTTGGAGGGGACCATCGAGGCAGGTGACGGTGGGGGCTGTCACAGAAATGCATGCTCTTTGCAGTTTCCCGTTGACCCCCTGAGAGATCAGAGCTTTGTCAGAGTGCTAGACTGTGGGAGCAGTTCTGAAGGGCCCTTAACAATGCAGTCCGACCGAAACACACTGATGCTTGGATACAGATCTCTTACATTACCTGACAGCTTAATTGTGGGGGCTGCTTCACCCACTCCATGTTCTGACCCTGGGGGTGACAGGTGACGGGTTTTCTTTGATAGCTGACCAGTTCTTTTAACAGGATATACACTGATTATACGCATGGTGTGCACATCGAGTGAATAAGCAGAAGTATATATGAAATTGTATGGTAAACTAGACAAATTAGATTTGCTTATCCCTAGAAGAGTGATTTAGTCAATAAACATTTTAATTTTTTCTTATTTAACTTAATCTTGATTTTTCTTCAGTACATATTTCAAAAATGTGTTTGAATACACAGTATTAAATCAAAACAACTAGGGGGTGTTCTGGTACATACTGTGTGACATAATCAGTCTATGTTCTGCCTGCAATGCCTGGATTTGCTATGTTTGAGGGATTAACAATTTGCGCTGTTGGCTGAAAGCTGCAGACAACATGGACCACCTGGAGTGTGACTCTGTGCCTCGAAATGTTTATTTCATTCTCTAGCTTCTTTGTTGTCTGTTCCACTGGATTTGTGACTATATTTCAATGTGCACTGTACAGAAGGGCCCTGATCTAATGGGATCCATCAAGCTCTCGTCTGTTGGGCGGTTAATCGTTTAAACTCCAGTGATTTTCTGTCACCGTCTTCAGGGCTAGAATCTAACCCGGGACCTCCTCAGTGACACTCCTGCTTGTTAACCCCTTCAGCACCTAACTCTTCCATTTCCTGCAGCCCAGTGGCACAAAGGTTAAGGCCCTGATAAAACCAGGGATGCTTGGCTGCTTTGGAAAATGTGCCTTTTTATTGGCTGAGGAAAGGAAAAGGCCGAAAGAAGGACAGGGAGGTGTGTGTTTGTGTGTGTGTGTGTGTGTGTGTGTGTGTCTGTGTGTGTGAGGGGGGGGGGAGTTGTCAGTGAGTTGCTATTTCAGATTTCCCAAAAAAAACCCCGCTGGGAGTTTTTACAATTAAAAATAAAAAAGCCTTGACGTCATGATTAAATAAGTGTTACATTCATCCACACATACCCATTTTCTATACCACTTATAAAGTACGGACTCTCAGTATTGCATGTTATATTATTTATATATTATTACATTATTACATTCATCAAGTAGCAATAATACTACATCCTTTTGTTTTATGCTTCCTATCAGCATTTCCCTAACCCCAAGCAATCTGGAGGACACTAGCCCAACTCCATCCGGCCAATCAGATAATTGTTCCAACCTGCACCTTTAATGTTTACACCACGTCTTTACCACTTGTACTTTTGATTTGTACCACTTGCACTACACTGTCCACATTCTTCTTATTTGTTTGTTTGTTCATTTGGGAAGATGACTATTATGCTCCGAGTTATTTTTGTGACGCTGCTGAACAACAACAACCCACCCCTTCACAAATCAATAATCTTCTTATCATTTCTAGGAAACGGAAACACAATTTGTCAATACAGTATTTATTGCTTTCAAACATATTCAAGGTTTTTTCATCCAAACCTATATTTCCATCTATAGATATTATATGCATCGGCATGCGTTTGTCACAGATTTTGAATGTGATTTATTATGTACTGGTCTGTGTTAAGTATTTTGCGCTATGCTGACAGCACGTCGTGCACATCAATCTAGCCTTACTGCTTTACTGGTCTGTGCTAAGCATGTTGCGCTATCTTGACAGCACGTCGTGCACATCATCCTTACATTACTACACTTTTTTGTACCACCGAGGCTTCACTATTTAAAAATATGTAACAATGTAATGATATTCCCATGTTCTCTACAGTTTGTCACACTTTCTCAATGTCGCACATTTAGAGGGGATGGTGTATTAACCCACTGAACAAGCTTATACACACACACACACACACACACACATAAAAATAAGTTTTAAAAAAGTAGATAGTGATGCCTGCAATTATTCTCAAGCTGAGACTTTATCAGACAGAACCATGCTGTTTCCATCAAATGCCCTCCGCTCTGCCTGTCGATGTCATAATGTGTGACATTGGAGCTGGATGGAAAGCAGACACGGCTCTGCTTTAGCAGCATGCTGGGCCTTTCGGTGCCGTCGGTTCAGGTGCCTGAGCAGATGGGGGGTGTCCCTGGCAGCACAGGGTTTGGATCAGAACATGTCATCAGCTTAGAGGAATCATGCTGCATGTTTATTTATTCCTTTGTCTTGCAGAGTGAAGCTATACTGCAGTGAAATAGTGGCACAAATTTGGGTGTTAAATATGTGCACTATAAATCCAACTTATATTTTGAAGCCTGGTTCTGTCTTTTATTACATGATAATAACATTTGTATTTTTTTATCATACATTATAATATATTTGCTCCGATAATTGTTTTGGCTGTCTCATTTTGTTGTACTGTACACTATCATTTGTTTCGCTGTATTTTCTCATTTTATGTAAATGATATCGTTGTGGTATTGCTCTGAAATTCATGGTAAGATTGATAAATAATGACCACGCTAATTCAGTATGAGCTACATCAGTGATACAGAATTGTGAGACAAAAGAAATGCTATTTATTGGCATAACTCCATTTGAGTTTTTACAAACAGTTTTGCGCCTAACAAACGATGAATAAATCACTTTTTGAACATGCAATTATGTGAACGTAACAGCAATGTTATACCATGATGAGGCATAACAGCACGAAATGATCCATCAGAGTGGAAAAATCCAATGAAATAGGACTTCACCTCTGAATTTGTAACACAAATTAGTATAGGTTGCACTAAATTCCAAGTTTATTACATCAAAATCAATTGTATAAGTCGATTTTGAGCCCAGAAAGTATCATTCTTGTATGACTTTCATAACCGCTGCTCTACTTGCACAATAATATTTGCCTGTATTTACAGTCTGTGTTTGTAAATATGGTAGTAAAGCAACCAACTTTGAGAGTTCAAGGCCGAAATTCATGGACCAGCATTTGCAGTTGTGACATACTGTAGGAAGTCAGAGGAAGAGAACAGGATTAACAGCAGTGATATGGTGGCTCCTCCTCATCTCTGAAATAACCTCGCTATCCTTTCATTAAGTTCAGAAAGAAAAAGTGTTGGACTCTTGGTGAGGTAAATGTTACAATTTAAATCCAGATGTAAAAAGATAAGTCAGGAATTTTTGGGGGGGCATTAAAGAAAGCAAACTTTGGAAGGAGGTCATAAGGTCTGGGACGTTTGTCCCGTAAAACAAGAAAACTGAACTCACAATGGGAGATTGCTTTTGAGATGTGCTCTAATACCCAGTGATGAGGATTCAAAGTATCACTTTGATGCTGAATCCCCATACAAAGAATGCAGTAGAACAGAGCCGATGATAAACGCACACATTTCATTATATCATATCGATTTTACACAGATTATCACTTTCATATGGGGAGGTCTGTTCTGGTAGCAATTTATGTAAGAAAAACTAATACTTTCCCCCACGTTGCTTTAGTAATTGTTTATTATATTCCTATTAGACAAACATTGGTGATCAATATTATAGAATGCCAGGCTATGAATAACATTAACATAAATACAATGCCTCCGACATTAAAGGTGGATTATTTTTAATGATCCAGACAATGTTGGTCCATTGACATCTTTGAGCCAATAATAAAATGTTAGATAAGCTTTAGTGATAGATTAGTATTGTAGTTTGTACTTGTGCTCCTCGCCGAGGGGGTGTAACACTGTATAATTACATTCCCAGGGTGGAAGGGTTATTAGTTTTATTCTGAGTTTTTTTTTCTTTAATTGTTAGTCCTGCTGAATGACATCACCGTCACGGCTCTGAACCACAGGGATGGCTACCTCAACACTACAATATTCCAAATATCTATAAACATGTCCTGTGAATAGAATTTCTTTCGGGAAAATAAACATGAAAAAAGTAAATGTTCTTCTGGTTTCTCAATTATTTCATTATGAAAATATGTATTTTGCTACATGTTTGAGGTTTAACTGTGCTTTTTGGTCTCCTAAATAATTTTTATCATTAACTAGAAATGAGATTCTAAATCGGTGGGATATTGATAGCAAGGGATCACTGTACATTTCCCGTATCGATAGCAAGGGATCACTGTACATTTCCCGTATCGATAGCAAGGGATCACTGTACATTTCCGTATCAATAGCAAGGGATCACTGTACATTTCCCGTATCGATAGCAAGGGATCACTGTACATTTCCGTATCGATAGCAAGGGATCACTGTACATTTCCCATATCGATAGCAAGGGATCACTGTACATTTCCCCTATCAGATCTCTTTCCATTATATTTTTGGAATTTTGTGTATTTTATGTACCAGTTTTACCAGAATAAATATTTTGTTACAGGATTAGACACAATAATGAAATGAAAATGATGTGTAATAGTCATTGAAAGTATAGTACAGGTATATGACAACAAAAAACACTCAACAGAGAATACAATAATACCAAAATATATTGTAAGTTACCAGTGTTCCATGCAAACGTTCAGCCAGTCATATATCTCTACTTGGCATGGAGGCAGAGACTCTTAGGATTAAGCCCCAACTTCATTGCTCCACCCTTCATACCCAGAGGTCTTACTATGTTTTACACATGAATACCCAATAATTAGCCTGGATATGGCTGCATGAGTGTTTAGTTGTGTTGGCACGTAACATCACTGAAGACGTAGTTCACTATCCATCCATCCATCCATCCATCCGTCGATAACTGGTTATCTAGTAGAGATGGTGAGCCTAGAGCCAAAGCCAGGAAGCACAGGGCATAAGGCAGAGTCGCCCTGGATGGTATGGAAATTCACTGCAGGGCACCCGCTCATTGCTCATTTAGGAAAGCCTAACTGCATTTTTGAGCTATAGGAGGACAGCAGAGGACATCTGCATGAACATGCAGAGAACACAAAACCGCTGAATGTACCCAGGATACAGGACCCCTCTGGGTCCAGGGTTCGAGTCTCCGCCTGGGTTGCATGTATGCGGAACTTGCATGTTTTCCCCGTGTCATCGTGGGGTTTCCTCGGGTTATTCCTGTTTCCCCCTCACAGTCCAAAAACATACTCAAGTTAACTGGAGTTACCAAATTTCCCATTGGTCAGCATGTGTGAGGGAATGGTGTGTGTGGTCCTGCCCTGTGACGGGTTGGTGCCCCTCCTGGTTTGTTCCCTGCCCTATACCTGTAGGCTTCAGATGCCCCACAACCCTCAATAGCACAAGTGTTTATAGAACATGGATGGATGGATGGAAATACCCAAATTTCAGAACCAATGACCAGACTACTTTGAACACCGAAAAGTTTGAATTGTGCTGGGACATGACATGACACACGTACATGTACACAGAGTTTAACAAGGGCAGCCAATTAGGAGCCACGAGTCGTTAAACACTTACCTGCACTCAGCCTCAGCCTACCAGGCGTTCTTCTCCATCATACCCGCCCTCGGCATTCCAGGCGTTCTTCTCCATCATACCCGCCCTCGGCCTACCAGGCGTTCTTCTCCATCATACCCGCCCTCGGCATTCCAGGCGTTCTTCTCCATCATACCCGCCCTCGCCATTCCAGGCGTTCTTCTCCATCATACCCGCCCTCGCCATTCCAGGCGTTCTTCTCCATCATACCCGCCCTCGGCATTCCAGGCGTTCTTCTCCATCATACCCGC
>JAODKF010000046.1:25767518-25802768 GCA_026779585.1 Mormyrus proboscirostris | reverse complement strand
AACACAATTGGGCAAAAACACCAGGTAATGAGGGGGGCGTGGCACACGGGAGGATGGAACGGAGCTGAACGTTACAATATTATTATTTTATTTTATTGGCTTTAAATTTAAGGAGAAAAATCTTCATTTTTGGCTGTATATGACACAAGCTTACAGTTTCAGTGATGGTGGTAGGAATTACTTTACCCCTGCATTGTGTTTGCTGGGAAAAAAATGTTATGGGTCTAAATGTTTTTGCAATACAGACTATCCCATCCATCCATCCATCCATCCATCCATCCATCCTCTAAATTCTTATCTGGGTTAGAGTTGGAGGGGTTTAGCCTATTTCAGGCAGCACAGGACATAAGACAGGGGTGCCCCCTAGATCATAATGCCAGGACATTGCAGGGTGCATTACACAATGCACAATTATACTTTTTGGCCAATGTAGAGACACCAGTTACCTTAATTGCCTGTCTTTGTATTGCGATAGGAAATGCATGCGACACAGGGAGATTTTTCAGTACTTTAGCAATAGGTAGAGTTAGTTATAAGATACCAGTTTGCACTATATATTTGCTTAAATTGTGTCCTTGCCAAGAGTAACTTACTTCACTATTACACTTAACAAGTATATTATTTGCCACTTTATACAATCAATTATTTATTTGAACAATTAAAGTCTAACGCAATAACTTATCCCTAAAGTTACACTAGGGCATTTTCTTGTGTTTTTCATATATTGTGTACATATATTAAAGGTACCAAAAGACACATTTCATTTTTTTTTTTTTGCTTTTTAGATGAATTCCAAAATGAGACTGCATATTTGCATGGGATAATCCTGTATTTAGAAAAGCTCCTGGTATTTGTAGAAGAACCATTCTGGCATCTGAACCTTTACGAGTAGCCCGATGCACATAAATTACTGCGCCCGTTCTCCCTTCACTGCCACTTTTCCAGTTCAGCGACCAAGACAATGCGTTTGCTTAACACGCTGCTCCGCAAAGTGTTCCTCTGCATGCCAATTGATTGGAGATGCATTTATACTACAAATTGCCCGTACCAATAAAACCATTACAGTTAAAGAAATCCTGCTTGCTGCCTCTTATAATGTCAGTTTGCCTGTATGCCAAAATGGTGTTGAATCCAGGGAAACCTGTGTTATGAAAGGTACGATCTGGGTAATTTTACATTAGTTAAGCAGCATTCCCTCTTGGAAAGCTGGAATTAAAATAAGCATTCAAGACAAGAGCCAGGAGGTTAAGTACGAGGCAAGGCACCCAATTGTCTGTATGCAGTTTACCACCATCTTGCATCAGCCTGACAATGGCCCCAGTTCTGTGCGATGTTCCCTTTAATTGCCTAGCTGGGGAAAACAAGCTTTCAACATAAATGCCATCAACGCCATTTATTCTACACTTCCTCTTCATCAGAGTTTAATGGACCTTATTCAAGCCCAGGTTCAGATTCTGTATGAAGACACACACATCCCTTCCGTCTCCCCGTGCTCCATCAATTGCTATGTAAAAATAATTACTGTGAATGAACCTTTTCTTCTATTTAAATAAAATAAAGAGCTGCATTTAAAGGTTCTCGTTCTCATAATGAGTTTAGGGTTTTTACTGTGCACGGTAATCACTGACATGCACATTTTGCCGGGAAATGGATTGTCTTTGGCCTTAGAGGAGCAAAAAGGACAAAGATTAGGCAGAAGATACAGGCATCAAATCTTAATCATGACTATAAGAAAAAAATACAGAATGATGCATAAAATCCCAGCAGAGATTTGGCTCATGCTGCCAAATATCTTATTCATTTTCCAATTGTAAACATTTTTCAATACTTGTACCCGGCAAATAAAGTGATTTATATTTAGTGTTCAATGTACCGATTTAGTACACACTTCCTTACAACTGTCCATACATATTCCAAGTGCTTATTCAGTAAAGGGTAACAGTAAGCCTGGAAAGGGCTGTCCATCACAGGTCACAGACACACGTCCATGTCCATCTGCAAGTAAACGTTTAGAAAAAAGCTTGTGTAGTTACAGCAAGTGTGTGTTAACATGCCTGCTCTGCTATGCATACATGCCTTTAGTATCATGCCATCTTCCATTCCAGATCTTTTCCATACATCAATTACACATGAATCAGATTAGAAAAGTTTTTTTCATTCGACATTGCATTTAAACCCCGCAATTCACAGAAATGCACAAATTCAAGTGATACGTTTGAACAATTCATGGATACATGTTTAGAAGATTAGGTATTATAACTAGTTGTTCAGGATTGCACTGGGAATGGAGAATTACTTTATTAATCACCCTGCTAAAGGCAAACAAATAACTAAAGGACTACATAAATGCCCCATTAGTAAAAGGCAACAGAAATCTAGGCAGTTCCTCACATAAATGCCCTTCAGACACAGCAATGCAAGGACATGGAGGCAGCATTAAAAAGATCAATGGCAGTAAAGAGGTGGAGCTCTGACACTAAAGCTCATATTTTATACTGAATAACCGACAGGGTAAATAACACTTTATCATACGTCTCTTATGTTTCCTTCATACACACGCTCACTCCTGCCTTATTTCCTTCTCTCTCATAGGTATTTAGTAAAATTTCTGATCGTCCCCTCAGGCACACAGAGTACAAACCTTGGGATCTTTTGGTAGTTTTGAAAAGAGAAAAAAGAGACCGGCCTTTCTACGTTTGAGAAAGGCAGTCAAGAAATCTGCCGGTCTGATAACAAACACACACCCAACAATCGCAGGCAAACACAAAGGTAACAGCTGCAGTGCAGAATAGTATGACTAGGTGATGCAGTGAAGGTAAAGGGGAAAGCGGCCTTAAGTTACGGCTTAATCCTCTCCTTTTCAACTTCTATTTTCTTATGGATCTTGAAAATATCTGACCGAATGCTATAGGAAAAAAACTGGTGGGATAATTTTAAATGATTTCATATATTTTGGATGCATAAATGTATACTTTGATAACAGCATTAGTAACTAATTAGTGACTACCAGACTGATTCAAGAACAGTTTCTTGTCACAATGCATCCTGAACTCTATATGAACTCATAAGTATTAGAAGTTTTTGCTGCACATCTATTGTTTATTTATTGTTTGTATTAATTAAATTGTTCTGTAAGCATTCCGAGGCACATGTTGCACATGGCCGGTAAAACGCCCTAAATCTTGAGCCTTGAGTCAAAGATCAGAGAACCGGCTCTGAGTATGCAGACTTCACACACTATCCCTACACTGCAATGGGTTTCCTTCATGGGTTCCCATTTCCTCACACACTCCTCTGTTTAGCATCACTATTGAGTCTAAAGTATGCATAGAAGATTAAAAACCTGTATAAGTGAGTGCTGGGTAATTATGGCTAATTATGTTTATTTTACTGTTAGTGTTTACAATCAGCTGAAATCTTCCATTATACCTTTGTGTGTGTCTGTGTGTGTCTATGCATATGGGATAAACAGCTGAAATAGGGACATGATAAGGAACAGACGACCCAGACGGGCCCTTCAACCACTCCGGCTTTTGGTCTGCCAATAGTGAATCAGCACCACTGAGGGACATTATCGATCAGACAGGATGCAAGCCCTGGTGAACTCCATCACAGAGGTCACTCTCAATTACCACTTTTAATCGAGGTGCTCCTTCAGCTATGGCTCCTAATGGGAGCAATGGAAGATTAGCAAGGCACTGGGAGTCAGAGTGGTGGCTTGGGAGGAGGGCAGAGAGTGGACATTTCCCACAGTGTATTGTCTTGTCCTTTGTAGTTTTCTATGAAATATAGATAACCATCAAGATCGATCTATCTATCTATCTATCTATCTATCTATCTATCTATCTATCTATTCCCCTTGTCTGTTTGTCCTTATGCTCATTTAACTATCAAAAAAATAAAGAATCTTGTAATTTTACGATTAGATAATCCATCTGCTTCACACCATATGTCCATCCATATTTGCTGATCCCGGTTTTGGGTGAATAACATCTTAACCCAGGAAAGCGTACACAAACTTCTGCTCGGTTGGTCAAAGGAACCGTTTCAGCAGCTGCAAGCTGGGAAGCTAATGGAGAGAGTAGTCATCAATATATTGGGCACATTCCCTACCACCTACCAAGGGAACTGTTACTTTATAGTCGTAATTAACTACTTTCTAAGTGACCTGAGGCATATCCGGTCCCAACTCAAGAGGCAGTCATAGTCATAGTCATAGTCGTTGGAGGAAGTGTTCACCAGGTTTGGGATATCAAATGAACTGTCCAGCAACCAAAGCCAGAATTTTGAATCCACCCTGTTCTGGAAGGTGTGCAGCCAGCGGACACAGACCACACCGCTGTGGTCCCAGAGTGATGGGTTGGATGAGCGTTTGAACAGAACACTGACCACCTAAATGGCTTTGTTAACTGACCACCAACAGGATTGGGACCTGCCTCTGCTTCTCTTTGCATACCACACAGTCTTTCAAGAGTTCACCAGCCGCACACCCACTGTACAAATGATGGGATGTGAACTCTGGGCACCAGTGAATCTGCTGTACTGCTACCCACCAGCCAACTGCCTCCCCAGTTAGCCAGATCCATGCTATAATGGTGATGCTTCAACGACGGGCCAGTGTTTGACAGAAGAGGAACTACGACGCCCACAGTGCTAGCAGGGACCTACAGGTAGGCAAGTGGGTCTGGGTCTGTAACCCTACCCAGAAAAAGGGGCAATCGCTTAAACTCAGCAGCGACTGAATGGGTCAAATGTTGTGTGCTTTGTGCAACTGAACATATGGCACTGAATTGAGCCAGTTGGCCCCCTATCTGGGGGAGGAGGAAGGACGCCCCAGACTGGGGAAGGGTGAGTAGGCCGTAACTTCCCTCTCAGAGGGCATGTCGGGAGAAGTCATAGAAAGTTCTGACCCTTTGCTTCTCAAGGGGATGGACATGGGGACCTCTGCAGTGGTGGGGAGGGGGGGGGGGGCAAGAGGACGTTTACATGTTTCATGACTGTGTACGTGGGAACTGTAAGCAGTGGGTTCATTGCCCTTTTTCAGAGCAGGGGGCAATGTAGCAGTTGCTACAGGCTAGCATGCACCACTTCCTGTCCGGCAATGTATGGGGAAGGATTTGTTCGTATTTGAGCTCCCATGAGCCTCACTGATTGATTTAGTCATGAATCTTCATGATTATCTAGGTTTGTTTCAGTTTTTAATGTTATTTTTGTACGTTAAAATGGTGAGTGTATAAAGTTGTATCATAATATATTAACGTAAGGTACATATGTGGGGACGGTAATGGTGAGTCAGGGTACTGCATATTACAACACTCTGCGCAGACGTAACAGAGCAATTGTAGAATGTGTGTATCGTTCATGGATCCCTACGCTCTTCAAATAAAGACGTTTTGGTGTTATTCACATGGCATTGGTGCCAGATTGTTTTGTCGTCCCATCCACACCCATTGCTACAATATATATACTCAAAATGAAGAAGAATAAAAACGAATAATAAATTGCCAATACTGTAAGCAAAGAAACCATTAGCATATTATCGTCAGAGGAATATTACACAACAAAAGAGTAGCATTGGAGTGTTCCAGGCCACTGCCCCTATGCACGCTGCCATCTTGGTTCATAGTTCTCACTTTACCATGTTACATTTCAGTGGAAGACTCAAATGGATGAATATAGATTACTACACTTCTATATCGTGGCACACACAAAACTAAACCACCATCTACCAAAAAACTTTGCAGGTAAATTATTAATTAAAAAGCAATACAGTGTTTTTGAGGATTGATGCAGTATCACAAAACATAATGGTGGGAGAAACTGCAGTGATAGGGGAGATGCAGAGACTGGAGCACATGTGGCACCGAGGAGGCTAGATGAAGTAGAGTCGCTGTTGCCAGGACAGACAGAATGCAGAGGCTAGTGTGGATTAGTGTGACACAGAAAGCTAGGAATTCCGCACTATTGGAGAGTCTTGTGCAGTTAGAAAACGTGTTATACATGTCTGTCCAAATTTTGGGTCCTGGGATGCCACTGTTCATACAGCCACTGTTTTACCACTAGAGGGCAACCCTGCTTTTGCTAAATCAGGACAGGTTGATTCAGGCAACTGACAAAAAATTGTGTGTTTGCATTAAAATAACACAGGTTTGTGAAAGTGCAGACTTCCACCACGTAATCTTGTGATTGATTAAAGCATTCCTTATTCTTAGTTTCCATAAAATAGTGCTCTATTGAATATTTGGTTTTCAACATTATGCTAATAAAATCAGCTTAATAAAACACAAATTGAACAAAAAATACTTCCCTATTGCTGTTATTCTGTGTGAATGTATGGAACCAATACATGAGACAACTCTAATGTACAAAAACATAATCAGTGTATTCTTCCTTTGATACATACAATGTGGTTTTTCATGTAATTTTAGGGGGTATTTAATGGATTAATTCAAGCCAGCAGGTGATTGGTCTGATGGGGAATCTATAACTAAAAGAGTTTATAATGAGAAAATTTAATCTCAGAAGACTTCACGAAAGACGATTAACACTGAATATTTGCCTACTTCAGATAAATGGATTGCATGAGTAAATAATACTGACATTCTTCATGCTTGTTCACTGTCAGAGCAAACAATCAGTATTTCTGAAAGACCTGCTGTGACAATTCAGGCCAACTGCGCACACAGGCTGCGTGTCTCTGTGTCTGCGGGTGGGCACTGCCCCCCCCCCCCATCCTCTGTCCTTTGTGTGGCCTCATTACACGTTTGTCAACTATGGCTAATTATGTCTTGGGAGCACGACAAAGGGGACCGCGTCGCCCCCTAATGGGATTGTGGCTGCTTCAGCTGCCTTTAATTGAGGATTCCGTGTCAAAGGAGTATTAGCCTGAACAGGCCTCTGTCAAAACTGCTAGTAGCGGTTTAAAATAAAAGGATCACGATGGGATTACATGAGCTAAAGAGAAGCCGGAAGCTGAAGCAATGCCTCTTCACCAAAGTCCAAGCGGAGTCTCTCCGCAGTAATGCTTAGTACATGATGGAGAAATGCAACACTGTCAAAGCCAGAAGGCGACACTCTCAGCTGTGGCTCAGAACCAGGGGTCACCTGACTTACCGAATTTTGCGAGGTTGCTCTTATCACAGAAAGCAGACCTGTTTTTTCTTTTGTTTACACTTTTTTTGCGATATGATTAGGTATTTCGGACTAATATCCATTCATCAAGCCGTCTCCCATAATTAGCACCGGTCTGGGGGCTTAGGGGATCCTGCTGGGTATGAAGAGCAGGGGGACCTGGAAACGTTCATCACAGAGTACAATATTACATCATTATTGTTATATGTTATTTTGTTTAGAAAATCTTTTATAATTTTGTTTAGGATTTTAGAATTTGATTTTCTTATGAATTCTTGTATTGATTATTCTAAAATGCTGGATATATGCATTAATAATGATTCATTTCCCACATAGCCAGACATTGTTTGACAGGCAGTTTTTCTTAGAGTATGTATGATATATGCTTAAAAAACTAATGAAGATGCAAACATAGAAAAGCATAGAAAAAGAAGGACTTTTGGAAGGTATGCATGCATTTCAGTCATTTGGTTAACTGCAAATACTATTTTGAATGTGGCCGACTCTATTAAGCATTGCTGCTGATTTGGCTATTCTGAAAGTCTTCTTGAATGTTCTGTAGAAATTAACATCTGGAGTCGTCTCCATGCAGAAACACACTTGTATACATATATCTTTGTTTTTCACATTATTACATTTCACATTTTCTTGTAAAAAAATCTTTTCCCTGTAAAGCACACTTTATCTGTTTTAATAAATATAACATATTGCTTAAGTACAGAAAATAAAAAAAAGGATCCCCTTTGACTTTAAAACCCTGAGCTCAAATTCTCACCCTGGATTACAGACAGACCAAGGCCACTTATTTACAGTACTAAGTTTACTACAATACACTTGGTGTTGTTCGAATTATGATGCCTATTTTGATAGGAGTTCAAAGCAGGAAAGATGACGTAGGGCTTTTCTGCAGCCTCCAGCCAGGATACCCTTATTGGTAGCATCTTGTCAGTCATTTGAGAGAACAGCAATCACAGAACCACAAATCACAGCAGACCATGAACTTGTGGACCAAAGAAGTCTTTCATCAGCTGATGGTAGGCTCTGCTCTACGGCTCCACTCTACGGCTCGTGTTACAAACATCCGGATGTTGCAAACCAACTGTTTTGCATGCTGAGAAAACGTGTATGTATTTAAAACGCCAAAATGTCATCTGTCTCCAAGTGTATGCTCTATTCCACCACAATTTCTCTGTCAAAGTGGTATTTTAATTACAAAGTGTCATTCTGTAATTCATTTGCATTAAGTAACTTATTACACTAATTGTCGCAGCAAGAGGATACAGCTAAAGTAAATAGAATAAATTCCTGAGCAAAGTAGACTGTCTTAGGCAAAAGGGACACCCCATATTGCACAGACCCGCACGGCCATGTCCTCTTTGGAAAGTGAGCTTCTGAGATCTCAGTGCTAACAAACTGACTTTGAGGTATGCAGCCAAGGAAGTTATTGAAGGGATAGATCTGAGAGGTGACGGATCTAGTGGATCACACAAGGCTAACAAGGTAACACAGGACAGGTAAGTACAATACTCAAACAACCAATCAAAGGAAGGACAGGACAGGTGAGAACAATACCCAAACAACAAATCAAAGGAAGGACAGGACAGGTGAGAACAATACCCAAACAACCAATCAATGAAAGGACAGGACAGGTGAGAACAATACCCAAACAACCAATCAAAGAAAGGAGAGGACAGGTAAGAACAATACCCAAACAACCAATCAAAGGAAGGAGAGGGCAATGAGCAACAGGTGGGGCTCATTAACAGAACTAGACATCTTATTAGACCTTAAAACTGGGAGACATAAACCAGACACTAGTACTACAATGCAAAGCTAATCAATGTGGAACAAAAAGCTACATAAGCAAAAAACCAGAACAGAACACAAAAGGGGTAAAACAATAACAGAGAAACAAATAAAAAGTAATAAACACTGGGGAAACAGAAAAACCAATAATACAAAACAACAGATAAGGCTGGCACCTGGCCAGCCTTGAACCCATGACCATACAGTTTACAGCTGTACATTCAGCCCACTGAGCTACACACCTCTCCAGAGAACCAGGAAAACCCACTAGAGACTTGGAACTAGACAGAGAGTAGGAATGGTGGAATTGCCAGCAAAACCTGCTGGTCAAATTGGGAAGGTTACAGAGAGCGAGCTCAGACGGTACAGACCCTGACAATCAAACCTTCTTCAGATACAGAATATTATAAATGAAAAAGTGCAAAGAAACAAGCTATCGATTCAAATACCTTATTAATGCTGGCTTTCAGTGAGAAATTAATATTTTCTCGGATATTTCCGGACTAGCTGATTTCTAAGAGTGAGCAATAAAGAACACAGAAGCTGGCAAAACTCTTCAATGATTCAGGGTTGCCAACTCTGGCCACTGTGGCTGGTGTGAGGTTTGCAATTCGAGACAAGTCTGTGCAGGCATTTACATGAATGTAACAATTTTATTACACTGTAAACAGAGTTTGCAAACTACCTCAATACTTTTGATGTAGCTAATTTTAGGTTTATTTTGGAATAATATAGATTTGCTTGATTTCTTGCTTGAGCGTGAGTCTGAAAGCGTGAGTGTCACGCCAGATGTATGAGAGTTGGCAACCCTGTTGATTATGATTGTGACCTTTGCAGTAGCTTCAAAAGGTTCTGTGTATTTGTTACTGAGTAACATGCATCCAATAATCTACATTCCCAGGTTACTGATACAGTGTTTATACAGCCATTGATTCAAACTAAGACACTGACCACCTACCTTTAGTTTATAAAGAAGAATCCTGATTCTGAAACCCAAATACAGTACAATGCACCTAAAGCTTTACAAATTGAAGGTCTCCAGATCCTTCAGCAATACCCAAGTTCTTGATCTGTGGCAAAACACAACTCTCATATTTTAAGTCACATTTCTGCAACTTTCTCCGTTTACACCATCTATACAATTGACTCCTACTTGAAGGCTTTATTATTTACTATTTTTTGATATTCTAAAATAGCATCTAAAGTAGTATTGTTTCCTAATCCCAAATTTGTGTTGAGGGTAATGCAGACCTCCCAGTGGGGTTTGGAGGGGCACCACTGGCGAGGTCCGTACTAATTATTCAACATGAGATGTCATCAAGAATTCCCCACCATTTGTGGACAAGCTCCACTGCTGGTCTGAAGACGGCTCATTGTGGACTTCAGTCAGGGGCAAAATAGGCCCCCACTGTGCCCAAAGATGTAGTGAATATCAAGGCAGATGGCTCCAATTCAAGCACGTGGCATTTGGAGCAGCCAGGGGGAGGGGCCAGTCTGCTGGGGGTCCGCCCCAGGTCAGGAACCTGCTCAGCACTGGTTAGCATCCTCAATGGGCCCATGTGGTTTGCAGAGTTGCCAAGTAACGGGATAGTTTAAAACTCCCTGGGAGATTGCGTGGGTGTAGGTTGACGGTGGGGGTAGGGGGGGGGCACAGTTCACCTATCACCCTACTCATAACCCCCAGCCAGTCTCTGAAAAGTGGGTTACCCTGCTAGAAATTGGCTTGTAATCAGCCATCACAAAAGACCTCTATTCATCTCTGTTTATATGGCTTCATATTTAAAGGTTTGTTACTCAGCGGAATTTCATGTATATATCAGTACATGGCATAAAATTAACAGGAACACAGTAAAAATCAATAATAAAGTATGGTTATGTGCAGCCAGTCCTATGGTCTATTGAAGCAAAATTTATTATAGTTTCCTAGTTCATCATTACCACCAATCACACACTTAATTGGACAATGCTTCCTTTATCTTCACATTTGTTGAACTTGTATTTAAGCATGTATCCATAGAAGACTGTTATGTTTTCAGCACTTTTTGTATTGCTGGTCTTTCCATTGTCCGCCTTGATATGGCGGGCTTCTCGTTCATTAATTTAGGATCACCATTAATTTATCATTACATACCAGCAGCACATAATTTCTTACTCAGAATTGCTTGTATTTAACTGTTTTCCTTATTCCCCAATTCCCATTAATGCCCCAGTATGGTGCCTCAGCTTCAAAGTGAATTTGTGGATTCCCTTGCCGGACGTGTTTGACTGTGGTGTGAAGGTGTTCTACTTCTGAGCAGAAGGTGTTAAGCTTGAGGGCAGCCACACTGTTGCAATGACAAGTGAAGACCTGTTTTTTTTCTGTCCATTTCTTTATTTTAAAAATGCTTTGGCCAAAGTGTAAACACTGTGAATTGTTGAGTGTAGCATCTTTTCTTGATTATCTTGGTATGATGTATTGTCATATGCATTGTAAAACAGTAAGAAATTGTAAAATTGCGAGTACATTTCCAAGGGGACTTTAACTATTTATCCTTCATAGTTAACTTTCAATAAAGCTACAGAAAGACCCAAGAGGTGAGCAAAATTCCACGAAAGGCAAACAGTGAAGCCTGCTTTGCCCAGCTACCCCTGCCCATGTACATATCTCACTGGCCAGATCAGACCATCCCCCAAAGTTTCCCATTACTCATCTAGTCAATGGAGCCTTCCAAGCCCAACTCGGTTTACTTTTCTGATCCGAAGCCAACACAGATCTCCATTTTAACGTACTGCTTATTCAAACACATGAGGGTCAGGAGTGAAGACGCCGCCGGCAGCCCATTCACCACGGGGGGGCACGCCCCCCCCCCCCCCCCCCCCCAGGCGCTGGGCTATGAAGAGCAGTCCCATTGGCTATCGCATTCCACCATGGTACAGTGACCTTCATTCACATTCAGTCCCACTAAAGCTATGTAGAAAGACGTTGATCAGGAGAGGGTTCACCTGTAATTTAATAACTGTCATTCTTGGGATGGACAATTAAACGGTCAATGTGAATGATGGAAGGTTTCTCTTATGGATATAAACACTACCTTGCAAAAGTCTTTTTAAAGCATTTTAAAGATATTTATCTGGATAGTAAATGCATATATGCTCTGAAAAACAACATTACTTAACAGTAGAATATAGAATAAATAAACAGTAACATGGAAACTATCAAGAAATTCTTCAGTTCTCCAAAAGGTTAATTGGTACCATTTTAGACGCATACAAGAACACCATTCCATGTATAGTTCACTTTTACCACCACCTCAATTAATTTATTAACTTTAGTTAAATAACATGGTTAAGTACTAATTCATGTGTATAGGACGGTAGCTGGAAATACTACGGTGATTTTACAAGAGGTTTCGAAAGGACTGCGTTAATAAACTTTGACATATTTAAACCTCGATTTCTTTGACTGCCTAAGGGCACAGTACTACAGTTAGTCTGGCTGCTGAAATGGTTTCCTGTTGTAAGTAGTAGAGATCTAAGCCGTCGCCTCTTCAGCGTTACTCATCTTCTTAGAGGTTTAGACACTTATTGTTATTGTCACATCTGGAAGTGAAGACAAAGGCATGGTGCTTGGTGCTGATTCTGCCCTTTTGCTGCTCTCCCTGCTCTGGAACATGTGACCCCTGTTACTGCGCGATTGGGATTGTAGACTGTACCTGTCAGGGTCACTCCTGTGTGGCTTTTAGCGCCAACTACGAAAAATGCTCCAGATCATCCATCAAAAATGGCCCAGGTATCCACCACACCTGCGTTTACATCATAGTCTGCTCTGGAGAACTGTCACCATAGTTTGCAAGTCTAACTAGCTGTAACCATTATATATTTACTTGGAAAAATATTTTAACAGTCATTTACATTACTTGCAGTTTAAGAGTTTGGCATTCAAGTTGGATATTTGCAATAGATTCAGAGGTTACCGTTCTGAGAATTAAACCATTTACGTTTACATCAGTATAAATTAGTGGAAGTCTGTGAAATGTGTGCATTTTGTTGCACAAAAATTTACAGCAGTACCTTCACTAGAATTTCAGGTGGAGCTACTTCATGGGTCATCGAATCGTTAATAGGAGGAGCTGAAGAGAAGGCAGCAAGATGCTTTGGAGAGCAACCGCAGGATCTCTGACCACATCATTTTCATGAGAATGAATTTGCATTTGGGTTTTTGCCTACGTTTAATAACCTCTTTACGTACTGAGCATCAGCAAATCACTCACTGGCTGCCTCATGGGACCACAAGCAGTTCCGGCACATTCCCTTCTTGGCAGACTTTCATGAAGGGAGTAGCAGTGAGGGATGTTGCCTATGTTTTATGTCACTGTTAAGTAGCACAGGTGGAACAGACCTGACTGACCCTGACCAAAAAACATGTTACTGAGGTTTAGAAAGATTACAGTGCTCAAAGAAAGTGTTGGGACACTTGTGTAATACATATCACATTATAAAGACCTAGTAGTTTAGAGTAAAATATTAATTTCAAGTAGTAATAAATTGAAACCCAATTTATAGTTCTAAAAGAGCTGTTCTGTGTTACAAAGTATATTGGAAAGCAGTCCTATTCAGTGCTTTTTAATTAGTATCATCTTTTTAATTAGTAACACCTAGTAACCACAATTGCAATTAAACAGAACTGAATGATTCAGTCAAAAAAATAAAAGAATAAAAATAGAAGAAAATGCCTGTGCTGAACATATGTGTTAATCATTACTTGTCAATGGACTTTTGTAATGGAACCAATAATTAGCAACGTTTTTACAGAACTAAAAGTCCCAAGACTTTTTGTGGGCCCTGCTTGTGACATTTTCAAGTCAAGTCAAGTGAAATGGGGTCACCAACGATGTTCGATACACTGCACACAGGGCTACATATAGACCTATACATAAAGTGCATGGATAGACGGGACGAGTGCAGGCGTGGAGCACTGACAACACTGACACACAGTGTAGAAATACACAATGACAAACTGTATAGAATGCCATGATGGAAGCAGCAGGGAGATATGTAGATATAAATATTAATGACAAGCGAGTCAATGTCAAGATAAATGAAGACTACCTGTAAAAGTGCAGTAACAGTGCAAGTGGCAGGAAGCTGATAAAGTATTAGTGGAGTGAAAAGTGCAATTCTATGAGGGGGGGGGGCAAAGAGTTCAGAGGGCAGATGGCCACGGGGAAGAAGCTGTTACAGAATCTGGCAGAACTGGCTTGGATGCCCCAGTACCTCCTGCCAGATGGAAGGGGGACAAAGATAGTGTGGGAAGAGTGTGGGTGCCGTCCTCGATGCTGGAGGCCTTACGGGTGCAGTGTTTCATAAAGGTATCATCAATGGAGGGTAGAGACATTCCTCTGATTATGACAGTAAGGGAGAATAAGCAGGCAGCATTCCAGTCCTTAGACAAGATCTAATTAAATGCACTTAAAATGTAGTTAATAAAGAGAATGCGACCAGTAAGTGTGTCAGTGCACAATATTATAGCATCACCTTTAGTTTTAATGAGTACAATTAAAATACATAGCTACCTTTACAGACATTTCTCAAAGGACCCCTGCTGCTGTTCTCTTTCCAGACGTTCTGTCTTTCTCAGCCATCCAGTTACCATAAACCTTTGAGCAATACATGGCCAAGTGAGTCTTGATTATTTCCATAGAAGCATAGGACATAGGCACAGGGACAGGGTCGACAGCAGCGCACGCACTACAGGTAATTCATGGACACCAGTTCACCTAAACTATTGGACTATTGGAAGAAAGTGCAGTACCCAAAGGAAAACTACTTAGAACATTAAATCTCTACTTGCACTTGAGGTGTAATTCCAACCTCCAGCCCAAGATGTGTCAGGTTACAGTGAAAACTGAAAAAGTTGATATGCTGCCTATGCTTTTATTATAAAATTAAATTTGAAATTCAGGATGCCGCATTGTGCCCTGTGTTTCTTAGAGCAGGATCCCTGCTGCCATGATGCCATTATTACCCTATACTGGACAAAATAATCGCTGAATGGATAGATGGACATTGGCATATATATATATATATATATATACAGTACAGGCCAAAAGTTTGGACACACCTTCTCATTCAATATTTTAATTACTCAATTCAGTTGATTGGTGTTTTTTTTCTAAAGAAAAAAAATATTAATTAATGATTTCATTCAGATTTCATTTGAATTTGTGGTTCATCTGTCTCACCCAGGCAATTATGAGCCAGAACTGAGGGAACAGAGATCCTATTACACGGGTCCTGCTGTGACAACTCGATTTTCTGCTCTCTCTCTCTGCACACGGCAGCTCCGCAACATGACGTTCCCACTAATTTGGGCATTTCATGGAGCCTGGAGGAAGGGCAGGGATGCACAGAGAAGGGGATCTGGGCTCGTCCCTGATGCAGAAGCACCTGTCTGCTTCGGCAGCAGGAAGCGCTGCTAACTCAGGCGTGCGCATGCTCTCACATGCACATACATCTGTAATACTGACGCGGAGCACACCAGCGCCAGGACAAAAGCTTCAAACCCACACACACCGCCAACGTGACCCAGGCGCGCACACAATCGCGTGCCTCCTTTAGTGCCCGTAAATGTGGGAAGAGGGATCAGTGAAGGAGTAAGGAATCTTCTCCGCCTTCTGCCACCTTAGCCACTGTCCTCTCATTAGAAGAGTCATCTATTTCTCCATGTTTTTGTTATCTCCTACAGAACATAAGTGCTTACGAATTCCAATAAAGACAGGGCTTTTTGGCTTGTATGAATATTATATAACTTAATTCTAATACTGGAAGTGTACAAAGAGAGGATAAGGATGTTTCTGGCTGCAGAAAGTACGTCGATGAGCCCATCAACTTTGCAGTTACATATGACTGGACTCTACTTCGTTTGTCACCCCCCAATACCTTGTTTCCAGCCTTTTATTCTTGTTGTGCTGAAGTCGAAATGTGGCTTTTTTTTTGTCTTCATTGCTTGTTTCGATCCTCCTGTTTTGTTAAAGCCATCGGTGCTAGCTATCTATTAGGAATGCCATTCCAAATCCTTGTATCCTTGCGACCTTGAGTCAGAACTAATATTGAAATAGTCTTCAAGCTTGACCTTATTGACGCCCTTCAGGATTTTCTGAATTGGGATCACGGCCCCCTTCAGATTTCTTTGCACGAGCCTGAAGAGTTTTAGTGCTGCTTAACCTATCAGTCTAGATTTAGCTACTCTGATTGCCTGCTGATTACACCTGAATGCTAATCCATAGCTCCAAATATATCTGTGCTACAGAAAGGAAGAAAAGGGTGAGATGCATACAAATTCTTCAAGAAAATTACTGAGGGGGAAGAAAACAGCCTCATTCGCGGAAATAAACAACACATGAGATTCAAAAACATCAGTCATCATGATTCTTGATTTCTCAATGTCCTTAGAAGCTGCAGGGGTGGACAGATCTTCCTCAACCTAACAACTTCAGCTGGTTTAGAAATTATTGTACTTATTCTATTGTTGTACTGTAATACAAATTATAGTATTGTATTATTCTGACCCTGTGGATCAAATTACAGGCTACCGTTTAGAGTCACATATAAGGCAAGCAACCCAACAATAAGGACATTCAAATCTCTCCAAAAAACATACAATGTATGCGATATGCTGTACTATAGAATGCATGTATCAGTTAAGCAGCAATGATTAACGATACGTGGACTACATGAAATATAAATATTTATTTTAATACAGGTATAGCGATTTTTCACTTTAAGATGTACATTCTTAGTTATACTATGCTCCTAACAATGTAACTCTTTAAAATTATTATATCGGAGGGAAATGTTGTCGACATCCCAAATAACGTGTAACATAAGTATACATGTATCACATATGAAGATCCTTAAAAATAAATGATGGTATTTTCCACCACTGAAATGACTAATTTGTCATTTATAATGTTTAATCTGTAAACAAATGGCAAAAAAAAAAAAATAGTGTTAGTAATTATTCAAAAGACTATATCAAATGTATCTTTTGATTACTGGATATCACTGTCATTTTTCCAAAACCTCTGTGTATTTTTTTTTTAGAGCTGCATAAAAGCCAGGGATTGAGTATTGATGTATTAATCCTGGTGGACAATGCGGCATATCAGTAGTTTTTTTTTTTTGTAAAGGAAATTGGGCTTTTCATCGTATTTCCTCCTGAATGTTTGACCGGTAACAGAAATGTAACTCTTCACTGTATAAATCTGCAAGGCTGATGAATTCTCCACCAGCCAAAAAGCCTCCTCTGCTCATTGGTGAGTGATGTTTGCACACTGAGAGCACATAGCCACAAGTAAATAGGGCATTGAAGGGTTTGCCTTTTTATTTAAGTGTCTTCTATCAAGGTACACTTCATGTATGTATGTCTTGCAAGCAGCTTATCATTATTACGGGTCAATTTGTAAGGGACGCACTCAGGACACAAGCTGAAAAGAAAGACAAACCAAAGACACATTTAATTTTTTTTCCTCCTTGAATGCACAAACTAAGAACAAATGGGGCAGCAAAAAGGTTTGCGTTTTACAAAAAAAAAAAATGGCACGAAAAACAACTCGGTTGGACAAAGAAACATGTTATGGGGAAAATATAAAGCCTACTGTGATTTACACAAAAGGCTCTCAGTAAATTGAGTCAAGGCTTTTCCAGCTGGTTTTAGGGTCCCTGGTTCTAATGAAGAATCATTTCATCCCACACAAGCATAAAAAGCAGAGAGTAAACCACAGTTTTCATCTATGGCAGAGCACTTTAAATTAGATCTTAGCGTAGCTCTGCCCACTTTGTCTCAAAAGCAGAGCACACCCGCTAATAAAGACAGAAAGTGTCTATTCGTGTTTTTTCCCCCTATGTTACTCTGAAATGCATGATTTATTGACCAGCAATTAGAGAGCTGGGACGTAATGTACAACAAAGTCAAGTGGATCTTTTCAAATATACAATAAAGAACTGAACTCTCTTCCTTTAAGTAATTTAAATTTCAAACTGCCTGTGGACGAATCAGAGCAACATTCTAATATTCATCTCCTAGAAGTGTGATTTCATATAGTATTTAAGCTGCGTAAAAATGGTTCTCTTCTCTCTTAAGGACATTGAGAATTAAAGCAACTGTATAATTAAATAAACTGACAGATGTTATTATTTTGATTATGATTGTTGTTGTTTGTTTGTTTATCATGAACCACTTAGCTATTTAGACTGACAAAATATATAGAAACATCGTGTGTTACTCTGGATGAAGATATGCTGCGGAAAAAAAACACATAAAATGGCATTATTTTCGACAAAAAAAGAGAAGGCAAGTATTACTAAGGTTGCCTGGTTCAATCTGCACCGTACCCTAAGACATTAAGTCTTTCTGAAGTCCTGATTGAAATGCTAAGAGTATGTGTCTGAACCTACGACAAGGTGACAAGGCTGTATTATATCTATCAGCTCCACCAATACCTTCATTTATTTTGGTGGCATGTAACATTCCAGCTATTTAACCAACCTTTCACATCATTATGTTCTTCCTATTGATTCATTAACTTTAGTATGCCACAAGAGAATTGGGACAATATTCATCCTTAAGAAATATATATAGTTTATAGCATAGTCGGTATATAGTAGTTTTGATAGCTAGCTCTTGTCATAAACAAGATTCTATTCTATTCTATTCTATTCTATTCTGTTCGATTCTATTCTGTTCCATTGATCAGTTTATTTACTCATATGTGTTTTCATAAGGAGCATAAAACATTAACTTAAATGATATACTGCAATTCTTAGTTCCTTTACCTTAATTTTATCCTTAAGGCACTGTCCTTCACAGCTGACTCAGGGCTGTTACGGGGCATTATAATGTCACTGCATTTTGCACCAGCATCATTAGCATAGGCGCTCTTTGAGAAGCGAGGGGCCGCGTGATCGTCTGAATGCTAATTCCCCATTTAAAGCCTCCCTTGTGTATCGGACAATGGAAGAGTTTTAAACCACAGATGTAGAGTATCAAATGCAATAATGCTCCCCCAGCAGTGCATTGAACCTCAATTAATTAACCCTGAGGCTAGGCAGGTACCCCCAGTGGGAGGCTACAGGCGCTGAGTGGTTCCAACCCAAATGTGCATCTCATTCGCAGGGCAGCGAAGATGTCAGGTCTCCCCCGGACAAAAACTGTTCAGGCCCGACCCTCAAATGCAGATCCTTGCTGATGGCGTCCTCCGCATTAAAAGCACGATAGCTTCCCTTTGTGCAGCCGGTTCTCCCCTGTGGTTTGTGGTCGACGGCGACAAATAGAGAGTGACTGGAATGTTATTGGAAAGGCCTGGAAGCCAGTGTCATATTGAACATGTTTGGATAAAGATTATGTCCAAGTTCTTAACTCACTCTTTAGCGAACGAAATGAGTCAGCGATTAATCCTGGGGATTACATGGATTGGGTACAACCTCTATTAACACTGAATATAAACAGCAGAGTGGTCCTCATTTAACATGCCGGTTAGCATTGCTTGTTAAGTTTAAAGCTATTGAAGCATTTTGATGATACAAATAACAAAATGAAGCGTAACGTCAGATTATTTGAACATATATTGTTACTGAAAAATGTACACAGCTGTCCTTTTGCTGGACCACTACAGATAAAGAAAAAAACAATTGCTACATGATTGATATGATTAGCATTGAATCTAGTACTTAATAGAAGGGCGACTTCCCATTATTTCCCCAACTTAAGAAGCCTTTGTTCACCTCATATTCTACAACGCAATTTATCATCTGCAGGTCCCCAAATAAAACTCCTCTGGACTCTAACTAAAAAGAGAGTGGGGACGGCAGTCATTGTTTGGCTTTAAGGGGACAAACGGCTGCACTAATCACTAGGCTGAGGCCTGCGTGATTTATTGTCGAGTTTAAATGTAGGCTATGATTAGGGGGCCGGCAAGGAGAGCGCGAGCCGTCTGAGTGTGGCGATGGAGTAAATAGGCGTTTTATTTATCACTGTGGCAGGGGCCTGGTAGCGGAAGAGCGCCCTGCTAAATTGAAATATAGCAGAGTTTACACTCCTGATTAGAGCCTGAAGCCCGGAGCCCAAGGCTATCATCAAACTGAATTGCTGCTTGCTGACACCTAATTGTGCTCGGATTAATGTACAACGGTGGCTAACTGCAGCAAGCCTGTGTCATAGCAGCTGGTGGTCTATTGCCCACTTGCAGCAACTAGACACCCAGCTTTCAAGCAGAGGGGGTTGTGAGGTGGGGGCAGGGTGTGGGTGCTCTGAGGGAGGGGCAATGTCAAGGGACACACCCTTCCATGCACCTATAATCGACTACTAATTGGTGAGGATATAAAGTGGCTCTTTTTGTCACCCTGCAAGATGAGCACGTGGGACCGGACGTTGTGTTGTGGGTCTCACTGGATTGTGGTTGGTTCAGTTTCGGTTAGAGCCAAGTCATAGAAGCCGTGTGTGTTTTTTCAATACCAAGAACACAGAGATCATACTTGTGGTCTTAGACCAGTCTTGCTAGCGTGTTGTCCAAGAATGAACTTGGACAGCAATGAATCATGGAACTGGTCTCGTTCGCCGAGGATGCAACCTACTGTATGTTTCCTTGATATTTTGGGCAAGGCAAGAACGACACCCAGGGATTTTTACCGTTCTCTGTACTTGTATTCTTGAGTGTTGTAACTGGTCTTCAACAATGGAAGATGACATACAATGGTTACACGAGAACACAATTATGGTGAAGTACCCATATTGAGATGCACCACATGTCTGAGCAATTCAGGTAAATATGGAATTAGTAAGGTGGTTTGGTGGCTCAAGGGATATGGGGGCTCCCTGATCGCTTAGGGCTGGGCATTTCAATCCCACTCTCCATTCTGTGGGCATGCAGTTTGTATGCCCCCCTATGTCATGTGAGTCTGATGTGGGTGCCCCAGTTTCCTACTGCAGTTCAAAGATTTGCAGTTATTCTAACTGGCATATGTGAAATTCCTGTAGTGCATGTGTGTACACTATGTTGCCCAGAATATGCACCATGCCCTCCCCTGCCCTGGAAAAGGTGGTAAAAGATAGATGGATGCTTCTGGTATTTAAATTGTTATATCAAAACAGTATAATGCAGAGGCAGGGCCTAAAAAAGTAACTGCTGCCCAAAAATCCTCTTATCTGAAAGGTTTTTACCCAGAATGCGTGATGCTTTGAAAGAAAGACTCTTTAAAGAAAGCATGTGAAATGTAAGCCGTAATTTGTGAGCTTGAGTGAAATGGTTAAACCCTTTTCCAATTTTTTATGCCAGCATAAAAACATAGTTATATTTCTGTAACTAATAAGGTACATACACCATTTTAACATTATACAGTTTATAGGCAAGTCATAACCTTCCTTGGATCCACACCATAAACCCTTTTATGACAACAAAAGCCACTGAGGGTGATGAGCCACTTAAAAGTGGCTAAGCCTTGCATCACAATTTGCAGGTTCATTTGAGGGTTTCCGCTATGTTAAGCTGAAATGTGAAATAGCCAGTATGTATGTTTAAAAGCATCTGCATTAATAATTCAGCTTCATTGTGAAATTTATATGCATTGTGCATGTTTTATCTCTCATGACTATTTTCTGTGGTTTTCACATAGAGGATGCAGAGCGTGTTCAAAATACTCTTAAAATACTCTTATACATGATACTGCTAAATGCCTTATATGGAAAAAGACCCCCATCCTGTCTATTTAAGATTGTTTAAACATTGCTTTTGTCAAGTGTCATTTCAAAAGGTTGTTATCTCATATTAAGAATCATGAAGCTTTGACCTTTGCAACAGGATACTTCCATGAAACATGTCATCATTTTAGCAGCAATCTTTTTCATTAAAGCTCTTTTTAACTAAAAAAAATGTGATGGAGGTGTATCTATCAGTGAAGAAACAGTCATGTGACCACTATTAGTGAAGATTTAGTTTATTCGCCTTCATTCCTGGCTGACTAATTTAGCAGGTTTCTTTTCTTTTTTTGTAACCCAAACCAATGTCCAGATGAAAGCCTTAGATGTGTCACAGCGATTTGCCCCTTGAGAACTCTCTGGCCCCATCTCACTTTGTTCCTGTCTTAGTACCCATCTCTGCATTCAAGACTGGCCCATGATCACCACGACTCTAAAATTAGTATTAGTTGTGTAGTAGCGGTGGTAGTAGTAGCACTGGAAATAGATTAATACACTTGTCTTCTGTACTTGTACACACTAGTAGTGCAAGATACCTTCATGAAGGTATAAATGGATAAACTGCTGCCACATCTATCTAGCTCTCTGTCTGTCTGTCTACTTACACCATATTTATGTGCGTCTTCATTGCTGCTACATGGTACTTGTACTTACAGTAATACGTATGACAATAAATCTTGAATCTTGCTTATGAGAAAATTACATAATGTTGATTCCCAAGTGAATGGACAGAATGTGCAAACAAATGAGCCTGAATTTCCCACAATACACTAAGCATTTATGTTACGACCTGGAGTTTAAACTGGGCCATGATGGCCGTGCGGTCCTTCACACCCCGATAACCTGTTTACGACAACATCTGTCACATCAGAAGGCTCTGCTCATCCAAACACAGGATGCTCATAATGAGAGTGTTACTCTGGCAGCTTCCATCAGACCATTCAAAATGTTGTAGCTACAAAGGTCTGTCCACAGCCTGGCTATTCTATCCTTTTTGAAGTGTGTTATTACACTATATATATATAAAAATGTGAACATACAACACTCACCATGGATATGATCACATGAAAGTCAAGCAAGTGTGTTTACGGCAGTAAAAAATGTTATAGAGATGTAATACCATGTGTCTCTTTTTATCACTGTAATCAGAATGGAAGCAATTTGCTTTGACCTTTCAAGTGTCCGAGGGCAATTTCTGCCTCCTAATCATGTGATCAGTGCAGCAGAATATTGGGCGTTTGCCTGGCAGAGGGAGAAGCAGCTGGGCTTTATGGGAAAAGTTATGAGGTCGATTATTTCCCAAGCACAAATGTCCCCATTTGCATAATCAACATTAAAATTAATAAGTAGAATGCAAAGAGCGTTTTGAAAGCAAGCTCACTAAACAGGTAGCCTATTGTGTCAATAGCACTCTGTTATAGCACAAGTAAATAAATTTTACTGCTGTCACAGACAGTATCTGAAGCCTGCTAGAACTATTCTGTTATCCTGTCATAAATTCAAGTTTAAGAAGATCAACAGTCTATTGAAAGTCTTCATGGTGACAGTCATCTCATTAATTTCCCATCATGCTTATTCAGTTCAGAGTTCCTGTGTCTCTGGATCTTATTCCAGGAAGAAAGGGGCACGGGGCAGGACACACCATGACCGGGACTGAAAGGTCCATGCTTACAATCACACACTATGGACAAAGGCTATGTCACTTAGCCACATGATTATGGAATGCAGGAGCAATCTGAAGCACCTGGATGACTTGAGACTTGAACTCAACTAGGACCCTATGACTTGAGCAGATCCCCCCTCTGGATACCATAACGATAATTTTATATTTTCAGTGTATATTAATTCTCCACTATCTGCATTTTCATTTGCCTGAATACAGGGTCTTCTAAGAAAGTTTGTTAGAAAGATGCATCAGTCCCATCACATACAGGAACATGAAAAATGTATGAGGGCAATCGTGACAGAGTGGACACACTCTTGTCAATCTATCTCTGCCTGAGGACTTAACCTACTGTGACGACCGTGCACAGGGCAAACGAGCAGGGAGCGGGGAATCAGGATCGAGCAGATGGAAATCCAAAAAACCAGGTTTATTGCAAGCAGAACATAACTACACGGGGACATGTCAATGACCGGACTGGGGAAACAGACTTGAACATGGACTAAATACACAGGACTACTCAGAAAAAACAGCTGAATACAGTCAGGAATTGACACGAGGTAAGGAGGGGGCGTGGCACATGGAAGGATCGTACGAGCAGGTCATGACACCTACTGTGGCAGGTTTTAATCACTAAAGCTAAGAAACAGACTTAGGTAGGGACTCGAGTTACATGATTCACAACTCAACTTGGACTTGTGACTCGCCAGCAACCTTGAGAGTTGAACTCGACTTGGACTTGAGACCAGATATCTTGACTCGAACTTGCAATGTGACTTGGAGTGACAGATTCCCATCCTTACCTGGAAAATACCTGTATGGTCATGGGAAGAACATCCTGAGACATAGGCAGGAACTCAATCCGCAACTACAGTGCTGAGCGCTGAGCCACTGTGCCACCCATGACGCTGATCAATGTCTGAATAATTGCCCCTGTTACTTTTTAACATGACTTTGGTCAATGTTTGAAAACCAGATAAATAAACAGCAGTATGTCTTACTGTATCTGCGATGGGCTGGCCCCCTGTCCAGGGTTGTTCCCTGCCTCGTGCCCGTTGCTTCCGGGATAGGCTCTGGACCCCCCGCGACCCAATAGGATTAAGCGGGTTGGAAAATGGATGGATGGATGGATGTCTTACTGTATCTTCAGTGATTATTATTTTAAAAACAAAAATATGGACATCAACAGTAGTGATTTCATGTTCAATACATTTCATGTTCAATAATTGCCTATTAACACATACTTAAAAGTCATTAATTCTATGGACTTATTTTCAATTTAAAATATACGTGCTTCAATTGTTCGATTATAAGGATAGTTAAGTCTGCAATATATTTAAATATGAAACATTGCGCTGCATTTATTGCATTTTCGCAAGCAATAAAAATAGCTGATTTTATATGTAAAGGCAGATCCAAGCTTGTTTGTGAAAGAATTGAATCAAGCCCCCCCCCCCCCCAAGTGTGCACCTGGCCGGCTTCGCCCCCACGCTTACACAAAGTTCCTTGTCGAGCGAGCACACGGGCGGAATACAAATGTTTCGCTTAATTAGAGGAAACACGGCACTCACAAACCACTTGCGGAATCCATTAAGCCAATTTATTAAATGTAATTCGCTTTGTGTCATTGAGCTGAGTAATGCTACAGAGAGTTTTAAAAAAGGGAAGACAGAGCCTCACTGGGCAAAACAGGAGGTGAAATACAGAGCTGACATGCAGAAGTACAGGGCAATTAAGGGCTGGTGAGGCAGCGGTACTGGCAACAGGCACCTGAGGGCCGCCAGCATAATTAATATGACAAAGGTAAAGGAAATTTGGCACAACAGGAGACAACAAAGAAATAATAGGAAATAGACTCGGGGGGGGGACAAATTGTGTTGTTTTTTGCTTACTGCATAGCTAAACATTTTGAGGAGGTATCTAACTCTATACCATATGGTTCCAATCAGGCCTTACAAAACCTGACAAATAGCCTGTGTATTTATGACTATATAGGCTGAAAGCCGCCCCCAGCCCAACACACCCTCAAGAGCCTTGCACTGGATAAGCAATTTAAAGAGGGATGAACAGATGGATGGATGGATGGATGTTTTCAATATATAATTTATTTATACTAATGTAATTGAATTTCCCACAATACAAAGACCAAATTTATGTTTACTTATAAAGTGTTATTATTAATATAACCACAGAGATGTGTGATGTTCAGTCGTTACCTGGTGTCTGTCCACTTCCATTGTAATGACAAATGCGTATTGTGCGGAGTGTTTAATCAAAGGAATGCAAAATGTAACAAAAAACATAAAATAATACGGCCGTAGTCTGTAGGTTCAGCTGCTATGCCACTTTTTAATTAGTGGTGAAAAGCTAGAACCGTCGGGATACTTATGAAGTGAAATGGTCCTTTATTTGCCACTTGCATCAGTGTGAGTATAGGTACAGTGGAGTGCTTCTATTTGCTGCCCCCCCGGGGTGAAGGGCCTTGTTCAAGCGCCCTTGGACATCTGACTGTTCTACAGAGGCTTGAACTGATGATCTTCCAATGACAGGCACAGAGGTTTGGACTCCTCACCACCCTGTCTAACTATCTGTTTAAATTAATTACACTTCCATTAAATCATACCTTGGTCTCGTCAAAACGGACATTTTCCCAATGAATCTTGCTGACTTGTCTCAGATCACCAACCGACCTTGAAAAGTTTTTTGCTCTCCTAAAATTCTTCCGTTGGGTTCCTGCCAAAAACTTTACTGGGAGGTAAGTCTGTGCATGCAAGTAGTGAGCATGGATTAAATAGTTCATGCTTACTATTACAGACATGCTTACACTCCATGAACACTAATTTGCTTTGTGTTCAGAGAAGATAAAACATATAACTGTAACATATAAGTGGTTAGCACTGTGGTCTTACCCCAAGGATCGTGGTTAGAGTTTCTGACAGGGCTCCATGCCTGTGGAGTTTGCATGTTCTCCCCGTGTCATCATGGTGCTGCATCTGGGTTATCTGGGTTTCCACCCACAGTCCAAAAATATGCTATATTGAGTTGGAGTTACCTCCAAATGTCATTTAAGTCCATAATGTCCATAAAGAAAGGTGTGAGTGTTCTGTGTGATGCGCTGGTGCCCCATCCTGGGTCACTCCCTCCACTGTGCCTCTGGGACAGGCTAAAGAAAATGCATATATATATATATATATATATATATATATATAGCAAGACAGAGAGACAGACAGATACAGTAGATAGATAGATAGATAGATAGATAGATAGATAGATAGACACACACACACTGCTTCTTAAAGCCCTGGATTATATTCTTGTCTAGGGTTGATGATATTTAAAGAATAATTCACTAGGGTTACTGGGGTATGTTTTTTTTTTGTGGGTGTTCGGGGGGGGCATACTGTCTTAACGCATTCAGCTCCAACCATCAGCCATGATTAAACACCTGCTGTTGCGGGAAACAAAGCACACTAATCCAATATGCATTCCTGACATGTTAAATATCGCCTGGTCCCCTGACATCAGGCACAGCTTGCCTGCAAGATGGAATTCTAAAACATATTTTTCTAATTTACCATGGACAATAAATCAAAATTAAGGCAGTGGACACTGAAACGTACATCGTCGCGGGTTGACTATAGGTTGAAGCGGTGGAGCCCCCTCAGGATGAAATGGCCGCGTTAGCAAATCCAGGGCCGCGATCGTTTGTTTATATGTATGCATTCTAACACTGTTCATGGTCTTCTGCATTGCAACAAAGCTGTCAGTATCTGGGGGTGATCGCATACATGCTCGTGCACATATACTTTGGGCCATCATGAGTTAGAATTGCCGTGATTATAAGGACTTTTGTCATTACACAGAGGTGATGGAAAGAGATAATAAATCCATTAGGATGTACAGCTCAGAGCATGGACATTTAAATGCTTCATAAAATTTAAAGCATAAAATGGTATGTGCATTTGCATTTTAATGCCCATTAAATTATGGATTCTGCTACACGTTTTACGTGAACTTTAGGTACCCTCTATTTTAACATGGCGTCGGTGCAAAACATTTCTCAAAATATATGTTGTATCCGTCTGAATGGCTGTTACTGCAAAAACTCCATGGTGAAAATGGCCGTCATTGTAGAACCAGAGCAGGAGCCATTTTTCTCAGGTACTGCTTTTTTTACTACTCTGGTGTGTGTGTGGGTGTGTGTGTGCACACTCATGCATGACTGAATTGAGATAACAAAATAAACTGCACGTTAACAATAATTCAAGAGACAAATAGCAGGACATTTTCATTTGGATAACAAAACACAACAAAAATTTAGCTGTAGTTAGCTCACATTAAATCCCCAGTCCCTCCCAAGAAGCAGAAGGTGGGGGACACCCTGAACAGGATAGCAGTCCAGGATAGCAGTCCAGGATAGCAGTCCATCACAGAACCCAAACACACACACACTTTATGTAATTTAGAGAGGCTAATTCATATTGCCACATGTATTTGGGCAAGGGTGGAAACTACCCCACCTGGAAGATACTGTTACTAAAAGAGACCTTCACAGATGGAGAGTGTAAATAAGGTTTGAACTCCGTGACCCTGGATGCTTGAGATGATAGCACAACCCATTGATCCCAGCATAAAGGCATAAATAGTTTAAATTTCCATTCCAGGGACAGCAGGCTTTAGTTAAGGGTTGCTTCCAGAATTCACTCCCCCAATGAATCAGAATTTTGTTTGTTCAAGAATAAATAAGCAAATAAACAAAGAATGAAATAAAGAAATACCACCTGTTGAATCTTTTGGAAAAATAACCAAACAACTGAAGACAATTGATAGCATCACACATCAAAGTTTTAATTTACACTAATACTAAGCTTAAAACTGCCTGTCAAAGATAATAAATGAAATTGCATGATTTTCGCTTCTAGCAAAGTGGCAGTTATATATGCTATTGTAGATGTAGAATGATTTAATGGTGATGTCTAAATTAAAATCAAGTAACAATTTCCACATGAGTAAAAGGACTGTGTAATGTTTGTGATTGCTTAAAATGTTACCCAGAGAAAATAATGTTTTTCCATGCAGGGCATTAGAAAGAATGAAACTACAACATGTAAGACATATACTACAACATTTGTGAATGCTTCAAATTCTACAGCAGGCAGTACTGACAATTTTTGTCTAAAGCAACAGTCTTAAACATTTGATCCACAGACGTTGCTGCAGTATTCTGCCCTCTACTGATTGGATATTCTTCTTCTTTGGTCTATGGCAAAAACTCTGAATGATGGTAAATCAAAGGAGTTTTTCTGTAAAAGCAGAAGACAGTAATTTCATGTCAGAAACCCATTCAAGGGTTATTTGTATGTGGGGTCTAATAGCAACCTTGATACACAAGAAAGGTATTGGGGTGAAATGTGAGAGAGGCTGTTCTCTGAAAAAAATGAAGAGACCACTCTATTATTAAACAAATCTGCATTCTTAAATCATGGTTTAATCCTAATTTTGCTGGTAAAAGGCTACGCTGAGCAGCAGGTTGAAAATTTGTAAGACAGCAGCACAGAAGAAGCAGGGGGACACTGGGAAGAACCAAAAATCAGTCAGGTATAGGGTGGAAGTGACTAATGGCAGAGATGATTGTTAATTTATCTGACAGTTTCTCATAAATCAGAGAATGACATCAAGTGATCAAAAGGAATATGGAACATTAAGTGCAGGTGTGAAGTACACTGCTAGGAGAGTTCATATCAGGCTCCTAGAAGCAGGACTGAAGACCCATAAAGCAAGGAAGAAGCCCTTCATCACTGAGAAGCAGGGAAGAACCAGGCTACAGTTTGAAAAAAATGTATAAATTATTCAGTCGTGCGCCCAACAATTGAGAAATGAGTGAAACAAAAAATGTATGTGTGCATGTGTGTCTGCACATATTGCATGTATGCTAACTTTCATTTGCAGGTCTTTGTTCAAATCTGCCTGTGTAATTAAGGATCTAACCGATCTTCTAGCTATTAAGCCTTGAGGAGGTGGTTGTAGGCACATGTCCAGTTGGTGGATAAAGCGGCCAGACTAACTGAGGAAAAGGTGAAAGTCGTTGCATATCAAGGTGTCTCTTTTTTCTCACTGATGAAGTCCAGTTCGACATAAAGGGGGACAATGGCTTCTTTTTTCAGATGAGATTTCATATAGCACTAAAATGGATTCAGTTATTTATCTTTTGATAGTCAGTATCAAATCAGTAGAAATGTGTTTTTTTTATTGAAATAGATGTAATCTTTCTGTGAGCTTTCGATGATGATTTTAACAGGTATACCTGCTTCTTAATGCAACAACCTGCTCATCCAAACGTCTGGTCACGTGACTGCAACTGAATTTATACAGAATGCAGGCAGGTCGAGAGGGTCCTTTACTGTGCATGGGGTTGGCTAATGATCCCTGGTGCCATACGTGGTGGTTCCAGCATCTCAGAAACAAGCACCCTACTGGGTTTTTCACACACACCACAATGCGTAGTATTTACAGAGAATCGTGTGATGAACAAAAAAAAAAAAAACATACACTCAATGGTATTTCTGTGGCTGAATGCACCTTGGAAATTAGAATGGGCATACTGGTAACAGGAAAGTAACAAGTGCAAAAATAACAGCTCAGTACAACGGTAGTGTGTAGAAAGGCAGGGCCATTTGATTAGGGGGCACAAAAGAATAGAATCTCGCCTAGGGTGCCCAACCACCCAGGCCTAGTATTGTAGAATGACATCTTTGAATGCACTTACTGTATCTATTCTTGAATCTGAAGAACTGTATCACTAATAGAAGCTATATCTGTTGATCTAAAAATGAACAATGTTAAAAAGTATTAAGCAATAAAAACATGTATAAACACAGGAACTTTATCCAATTAACTCTAATGAGACATAATATGATGGCCAAGAATTCTGAATTGTGTTTCTTACGATTTATATATGCGCTCCTGAAGTTGTCAGTGCATTAACAATTGATGTAAAGACAAATGCCGGCGCAGAACTAGCAAAAAAGACATTTTTCTGAAAGACAAATACGTATGATAATCCCATGCACTTTACATACACACAATTCACACAATTATTAAAAGTTTTTTTTTAAGAAAGTAAAATAGAATCTATTTATCTTTCCTTCCATGGGAAACTGACATTAAAAGGGGAAAAAAGCATTAAATACGTAAATTAAACTTTGCAGTTCTGTGTCTGTTGCTGCTTGTTTATTAATCATGATTATTAAGCCAAGACTGCATAATAATTGGGTTAATTGCATTGCTTCCGTAAGAAAATTATTATTGATTAACTAAGGAAGTACTCCAATCCAAAGCAAGTGAAATTCCTTTTTAGCTGGGAGTTTTTTGAGGTATCATGGATTAATTATCTACCATGCAGTCCTGCATGTTTCCTTAAATTTTTTTTTTTTTTTTCCTTAAAAAAAATAAATAAATAAATAAAATATATGTATATATATAAAATTGAAAACCAGCCACTTCAGTGCTGTAATCATATTAAAAACAATCCCTGATTTAAATGATATACCACCATTTTGTAACAAAACTGCTACATGTAATATATGATATCTTGCTTAATGGAATAATGTAAAGAATTAAATTAATTATTTCTGAATATAGCTATAAAAGTCGTTAAACATGCAAGATGGTAGGCCTAATGGTTTATAAAATATGATTTTGACAGGTGTATCAGTGGCTCAGCTTTCATGCCATCATGCCAAAAATCATTGATATGGGAAGTAATACTGGTAATGTTTTTGGTGGTGCGGTAGGTGTATGCTTTCAGAAGCATTAATAAACTGCCACACAGAGCAACAAACAATCAGCTCACATTGTTCCGGAGCTGAGGAGAACGTGGAAAAAGTGGCCACCACCGTCTGTCGAATGATGCATGGAAAATCTCACTTTGCAACTTCGGCAATTGTTATTTTATGGGTTAAATTTGATACACTTAAGTTATACTTTTACGTTCAACAGTCCCTGCTTCCAGTTCCATAATGTTACAAATAGCTGCATCTAGTTCAATCACCATGTAAAATCCCACAAGAATAAGTATTAGTAGTATAAATGAGCAGTTTATTTTTTTTAATCACTTAAAAAAATGAATTTTCCAAATCTTTTATCAACTGCGGTATAGATGTATTGATATTTGAATCTGATGCAGTAATAATTCTAATTGCTCAGCTACTCGATAGTTTGCAGAACAATTATAATAGCAGAAAACAGCAATGCCAATAATACCACCATTGCACAACAATCTAAAGTTGTCAATTGGTTTATCTACCGACAATTTCTTTTGGCGTCAACCGCCCCCTTTCTCAGAGTCTCAATTAGTAAAATGTATCTATCTTACATTGCTACAAATGTAAAGATCACTACATTAAAAGTGTTTGCACTGTTATAATTCATAAGGAGTTGCAGGTGCTGGGGTCTTGTCTCATTCCTCTGGTCTGACCCCTTGTTAAAGCTTTTTGTTTGTCTCCCATCTTCCTCGGGGATGCATATACCGACATGCTTGCCAGATTCGTTTTCTGATCAAAGCCGTTTGATTTGGTCAATTTTGCCACCTTGAAGACGTTCTCTATTATAGAGATAAATAGTCTTGGGCTAACTGTCAATGAAAACTTGTAAGCTAATAAATTATTCCAATTTCTTCTCACGGATTTCTCTGGAGACAGCCCTGGGAAATACGCTTTTTGATTGGTACGTTTCTGAGCGAGTGTGCCCAGACATTCCAATGTGTCGTCTCTGATTAGTGCCTTTCAAGTGGGTGTCAGGAGAGGACCTGTCAGCCCGACGGCAGCCGACGGCAGCCTAATACATAATGCATCGACGGTGCTTGCATCCCCGCACCTTCTGCTGGCTGGATATTGTGGGCAAAGGAGGAGCCTTAGCTGGGATGTGCTGTTCAGAGCTTTTTAAGTTGGAGCACGAGTTTACCAGCCGAGGGGGAAGCGATTCAGTATTATCAGAGAGGGACAGATTGAGGTGTGATTGACAGGCATTAGAGAAGATGACTTCACAGACCCTGTAAAATATGTATTTTTTATAAAGAAGCCTGATTAGTGAAAAAGACAAAAATAATATTTCCTTAACTGCCTTGTAAAGTTTTTATGCAGAACTTATCATATGTTACCGTTACACCATCATATGTTACCGTTACATAATGACTCAGAATTTGATTGGCCGTCCTTCCCTCCCCATGCCATGCAAACCTGAACAGTGACACAGTATCAGAGTACATGGATCTGAAACCGCACTATTCATTAATGCTGCACTTAATACTGTCCCTGCACTTCCGCCCACTACATGAAGTTAGAGGTAAACTGGTGTCTCTAAATTCCACCCTAATGTATGAGCAGATGCTTGTGTGCGTCCTGCAACGGTCTGACATATCTTATCTACCTTACCTAGGATAAGCTATTGCCTCTTGCAACCCTATATCGGATACACGGCTGGAAGATGGCTGGATGGAGAGCTGAACCTTACAGAATCGCCTCAAAATTATTTAAATGGTAGAAAACTAACATGTTTGCTCAACCTATAGACATAAAATGCCTATTTACAAAGGTCACATGCAAGTAATACAAAGGCAGAGTATAGTAAAGCCATTG
Source organism: Mormyrus proboscirostris (assembly GCA_026779585.1). Taxonomy (NCBI): domain Eukaryota; kingdom Metazoa; phylum Chordata; class Actinopteri; order Osteoglossiformes; family Mormyridae; genus Mormyrus; species Mormyrus proboscirostris. The sequence continues at coordinate 25,769,803 of JAODKF010000046.1, read as the reverse complement.
ATTTGTTCCAGGTAAACAGATGGATGAGGGAAGCGCTAAAGGCAGCCTAACTTGGTGCTCCTGCTGGACTGAAGACAAAGATCTCTGCCGGTGAGGTGCTCCAGTGCTGTGCTGCCCCTGTCACATTCCACAGCAGCTTGCCGTTCCACCTCATTGCCCCAGTACCTTTATTGCCCCAGTACCTTTATTGCCCCAGTACCTTTCATAGACGCTCATAAAATATTCCCTATTTGTTCCCTTCTGCTGATTCCTTTGAATAAACAAACCAAGAGTTGCCACCAGTGACTAATGTCATCCAAGAATGCCTGTATCTCATCATCTGAAGCGGATCAAAGGAAAGACAGGTGCGTCGCCAAAGCTGAGCACAGGCAAACGTACAACCCGGCTCCGATCTACAGCTACATTTGTCTCGCCAAAAATGCTGTTTATGCATTAACTTTTTGTTGTTCTTTGATTGTGTCGTTTTATATTGGTTTGGAGTAATTTTGGGTTTGCAGTCTTCGATTCTTATCAGTTAAATTATTGGATGTCACTATTTTGGTCATTATTTATGTATAGTTTCATCTTTAAAATTGAATTTGTAGGTTTTTATGAGTGCACATGAAACAATGAATATACTACAGGCCAGAAGTTTGTGCCCACCCCTGATTTTTTTAAATATAAACAATACCTTTTTTTCAAACTTTTATTACAAGAAAATATTAGATATTCAAATCAATGTAACTGACTGGCTTTGAAGTATAATGTAGCAATTTCCTGCGCAGTGTAAGTGCAATTTAATGATTGCGAGTTCCTAAGTTTGAGTTTCCTCAAACAATTCTGGCTCAATTGCTGGATGCTCATTTCAGACATCTTGGTTCAGCCTGTTCCATCAATGGATTTCTATTTTTTTTTAATAATAACTTTCGTCCATCCACGAGACCTGTTCCCAGTCCTGAATACTCCGGTGTCTGTGTCGTTTCGGCTATACCACGGGCTTCGTTAGGTCCGATCACCCGGGGCTCCAGCCCCGAGTATTTTTAGCCCAGCCTTGAGTATTTTAGCCCCAAAGTCTTCTTTTAAAAACAAGATGAATTTGACTTAGCCCCTGATCTTTTCGATAGCTAAAAACTCCCCTGGCCTATAGTAGTCTCTTTTTCTTGTTAACACCACGAGCTAATGGTTTTCTGGCAGCAACTCGACCATGCAGTCCAGCTGCTCTCAGTCTTTGCTTGACTGTATTAAGAGATACCGGTTTCCCTCTGTTCACATTAATCACAGCCCTCTGACCATTACAGTCATCTTCCAGTTTCTTTTGCACGTCACAACTAAGTGTTGATCTTCATCCTTTGATGTTACTTTCCTTGCCCCAGGCGTTTTCCAGTCACCGTTGCTTCCTGTCAACCCTTTTCTCTGTAAACAGTAGGTTACTCCATGCTTAGAAACATTCAACTTTCTGGCCATTTGGCGATGAGAAGACCCCGCCTCACTCAAAATTTTGATTTGAGCCCCTCTGTTCAATTGTTAGCTGTGCTTTTCTAGCCATTACAGGCATAGCAATAAGAAACATTTATCAAAAATTCTGACATCAATTATGATGCAGAAGAAGATCCAACAAAAGATTGAAACGAGGAGCAGATAGTGCATTAAACCTCCCACAAACTGATCTGGCACAAGGCAGACAAGTGGCTGTTGTTTACTTTATTAATGCACAATCAAGAGAAGCCAAGAGCAAATCAAGTTCTGACGTGAGTAAACAGAATTCTAACACAAAGTGATTGTCAAAGCACTAAAGACAGGCCTGATATGTCTTCTTCAAAACCAATAGATTCAGCCTTTGTGGCTAAATAAAGTATTACTAAAAGGTATAAATCACTGAAAACCAATCAGTTACATTTGCTTTAAGTATTTCTAATATATTATCGCAACAAAAGTTGGACAAAGCAGTGTATTGTTTATTTTTTAAAAATCCAAGAGTGGCCCCAGACTTCTGGCCTGCAAAATATAGAAATAAATTTATAATAAATACATTTAGCTGCACAACCTGTTTAATAATCTTTTCTGCATATTCACATACAGTATTGTATCAATTTTATACAATTTCAAACATGTTGGTATTTATAATCTGTATGTAATCATTTTAATTAAGCATTTTAAATCAGAAATATGGAGTCAGAAATCTGAGGTACTAATCAGTGTACAACATCTAGTTGTATGAATGAACCTCCTATTGGCTTAATGAAACAGCTTATTAATTGGCTTAAGTACAGTACTAACTGTACTGTATGTGCATGCTCGTCCAGAGA
>JAODKF010000046.1:25747008-25761656 GCA_026779585.1 Mormyrus proboscirostris | reverse complement strand
TATATATATATATAATTACATGTTTTAAATTTGACAATTGGAAGAAAACCAATGTGCGTATTCCGAATCTTGAACTTTAGAGAACTCTAGATGCAGCCTACAGTCATCTTTTGTATAATTATAAAAAATAGGGATATTCGTGACTGAAGTGGAACCAGCCGCTCCTCCCTTACAATTCAGTGGGCAGGCGCCCCTTCTGCCAGTTCCAGGCGCAGCTTCCCTAGACCTGTTCCTTTTAATATCTCACTAATTACCCTTCAGTGTTCATATACACATTTTCACTAATTTTACATTTTCTATTCAAGTGGTGACCGAGGCACATCACAAAGAATACATCACACCGTTGTACTCGCAGCGCAAAAGCTTATGCTGTCGACCATCTTCTCTGTAAATTTCTAGGTAATTTCTAGGTAAATTAGAAAGTCCATGTGATAACCAGGAACCCTAAATTCGGATTCACCCAATACCTAATTAATATTTAGCATTTCTGTGACAATATTTCAATGAAATATTCGTCACATGATTTTACTAGGTCATAGGTATAGAACGTAAACGTGTTCGCGATATTTGTATTCTTTGAATTTATGCTTTTATAAGCCCTATAGCAAACAAACGACAGTCCAACCATGTAGACTTTCAGTTCATCGCTACAATTAGTCGTGAATTATTGCCGAACTCTGACAGACGTTGCTTGTAACTCTTTTTCATTCTAAACAGCCCTAATCAGCAGTTCTCATTACAAACGCTGATTAAACTGCAAATTATCCAGCGGTGGCCCTGTTCTCCCGGACCATCCGCTCGTTCAATATCAATTAAGGCAAGCAGCATGTCTGTAGCCTCTCAGTGATTCCAGCTGCCTGATAGTGGTAGCCTACTTATTAGTTTGGAAAACTAGGAAAATACCAATAACCAAGGGTCAGAAAAGGGGGGGCATCGAACGATTTTTAAATTTTTGCAACTTATACATCCGCATACCATCCAGCCAGCCACCTATTGTACAACTTCACTGTGCGATGTTCAGAAAACTAAGGCGTTCAGAAATTGTGGATCGTGGGATACGTCCATTCTTTGTCAGAAGATCTTGCTGACCAATGCTGGTTTGAAAAATCATATTACATTGTAAATAGCGTTATTCATGTTAATTGTAAGTAAACATTTTAGTTATTGAAATAATGAACACCAATGTCAGACGTAACATCTGAATGCCCGTTATCCAGGATAAGCCATGGGACATTCGTTTAATTATTTAAAAATATAATCCGCGTGTCTTGGAGTTAACCGTATATTGCTCGATAAAAATAAATAAATAAATATTAATTTAAAAAAGAAAAAATAAACGTGAGTGTAAAATTGCTGTAAGTAAACTTTTTGGGGTACTTTTCATACTCTGCATTATTTATATTTGTTTTAACGTATCAGTATAGGTCTAATGTATCAGAATATGAATTTGGTGAACAGTATGGACGTCTACAATAATAATTGCATAGCATTTAACATAAATATTTCAGAAACTGACAAGAATTAAAAAAGCATGTGATATACATGTTAACCATAAATCACTGAGAGATTTTAAGAAGCCACTGAAATAGATTGTTTTCTGTATAGATATTTAATGGAATAAAGCACTTGTCAGTCTCTTCATTTGAAGCAGACAGTTCACAGCAATCCAAATGAACAATGGGCAGGATAATTTTGCGCAATGAAATTAGTTAATCTCCTTAATATTTATCAGAATGGAGGGTTTGTTATTCAGTGTTCAATTTCATTTTGATTATGGTGATGGAAAAGCAATTAATCAAATCAGCTGGAACCATTTTGTACAATGCATTAGTGTAGCTTTTGCATTAGTCTGGACTGAAGTATTACTATTCTCATGCATGAAATATTAAACTAATTTTTAATTATGGGATTCATTTTATTGAGAAACTCTATGCTGTAATCAGTGGAAAGAGATGGGTACCTACAGTATTATTAGCTCTAATTATATTACTTAGTCATCATTATATTAATTGTGCTTATATTTTTGAAGATTGTTACAGTCTTGTGTATTTAGTATTACAGCTATTTATTCCCTTAACAGAAAAACGATCAAGCATAGCATTTTAAACCTCGTTTAATGTCTCATAAACATAATTGCAATAAATAGCTATGAGAATTTTGCAGATTGGAAGCTTTGCCAATATTACAAAGTGTCTAATGCTTTTTATATATATATATATTCAAAGAATCACAAGTGAAGGTTTTATTTAAGATATTATTCAAAGTTATGTTTGTTTGTCTCTTTTATTTTTAATAGTTACCAACTATCACCGAGATGAAGAACCTAATGTTAATTACCATAACTACTTAATTCTGATGTAACTTTTGTTTTTTGCACAACAGTAGCATTGTACAGTATCTGTCCTATGTAAATAATACAATAATGTTTTGTTTTATAATAAATATTTCAAGCTACGCCTCATATGGGCTACTGCTGATTACTAAAGTCAAATGGATCATCAGTACTAGAAAATCATATGTCGGGCAACAACACGTGTAATTTTCTTTTAGGTTCTTCCAAAGACTACACATAAATACCTCTTGCCTAATACAGCCCCGGAGTAATTCCTGAGAGCTGAGAATATCGAATGCAAAGGCACTCTACTGCCACCGGACCATAGTGATTTAATTGCGAATGAAATAACATCATCTATGAATCTCTCCAGGATAAACTGTGAACAGATGAGTCTCTTCAGAGTTTCCATGCAGGCAGCTATCACATGTGTTAACGTGGATATAGCGTGATTCTTATGCTAAATTACAGCAGAAATCGATCTTGATTGTAAATAAATACAAATCAAATAAAAATAATTATGTATACAACCTCCTGCCAGCCTTAGATGCAGGGTCGGGCCCTGCTTACACGTGTATTTTCTGTTAGTACAGGGCTTGAAAAGGTCAGCCATTCTGACTTTGAGACACATTTTGTATTCTTTGGATAACATAAAAAGACCAGTTAATGGCTTCAAGGTGGAAAGTGTCAGTTAATGGGTGAGCCATGTTTAAACGAGCCGTTTGATTTAGCAGGGTACATTTCCTTGTTTCCTGTAGGCGATGAAAGCTTTTTGAAAAACCTGATTCATTTACAGTGAAATTTTGTGTAAAAACCATGATTTTCCTCAAAGCAAGTCAGTGTAATACTGAATGAATTCAAATGACGAAAATAAGTTAAAATGCAAAAGGAGCCGTAAGGCCTTTTGTAAGGAGCCACAGCAGCGATGAAGAGCCACGATGCTTTAGTGCGTTTCATTTGTCTTGTTTTATCAATATACAGCAAGTAACTTCATACTAACTGAATGCCTGGTAATGGACTGGCACCCTGTGCATCACGACCCTTCCTAGGCTGGATGGATGAACATGATTAAACAATGTGGAAACAAGTAAACGGACACATAAAAAATTACTCCTTATTTGGACTTGCGATTTGTTCATGCCCCATCTGACACTAAAAAAAGTTGTATTATATTTAAAGTAACATTTGCTTTGTTTTAGCATCTGTCCCTACAGTGCTGTTTTACCATTGTATATATATTTTTTTTAAATGTGCATTGGCCTATCAACTTAATTACGTTCTAAGCCGCGTGGTATGTGAAATCTTAACTGGTGTAACGACAGAACACTCGGGAAAGGTCCAGCGGTACTTTACTGGGGCAAACCAGAGAGAAGTACAAACAACAAGCAGGGTCACAGCCAAAATCCGTCCGATCCGTAATACCGAAGCCAAAGGGAAAACCGTAATCGTAGACAGGTCGGGTACCATAAGGTCGAAGATACGGGAGGTCTGTCCGAGGACGCAGACAGGGCACACAGGGAGCAAACACGAGAAAAGATCAGGGCTGGGGCGGACGGGAGCGGGAAGGATCCGGAGGCACGGGAGCAGGGAGAGTCGGGCGGATCGGAGCTGAAACAGAGACACAGGGAAAAGTTGCTCGGAAATTACATTCTAACAATACCTCGCACGGAGTGATCGGGGTGCAAGGTTTAAGCAGCGAAGGTGGGCGTGGCTCCGATTGCTCGCAGCTGCCGGTGTGACACCTGGGATACGTAGATAACGTTTCAAGTATATTGAAGCAGCAGTGGTGGGGATGTATTATGCTATAAGTGATCACCATCCCAGTGCGAAGTAAAAGGAACCATTGTCGCCGTACGTCTGATTTCCTCAGAAAGTTGGAGATGCTGTGTGCAGCTCACTCGACATTTTGCACACCCTGAACTCGCGCCTTGCGGAGTGGATGCCCCGTAATAAGATGACAACAATAATTTAGTTTCCTCGTTCCAGCTGGCAACAGCTACAAGGCTCAAAACCACAATATTAAAGCAGCCTGAATGTGTGTCGTGTCTAATTATTTTTTTTCTCTTTTTTTCCAGGCAGCTGCTTTTCCATTAACGTTGGGAAAACACAGTGGCAGGCCCATTTAAAATGTGCTGAGCTTAGCAATCCCTGTTGACACCCCAGTCCAGGAGAAGAAAAAACTTGTTCCAGGCACATTTTTGTCTCACTGACTAGTCATTCTTACAAACTCTGCCACACTAAGAATCTTCTTTTTCTCATTGCAATAACAGATCAGACTATGAATCCCTTTTATGTGCAATAAATGTTTATGCTAAATATTTATACTGTATTTATTACTATTCAGCTACAATTTAAATCGCTTGTAACTTTTTTTCCCTAGAAGTGAATTTTTGTTTTAAGCTATAGTGCTGTTCACAGGACTTTGGTACCTAATTTCCTTCCCTAGCAAGCTATACCCCCATGTTCGCGCAATGACAATAAACCATCTTAAATCTTAAGACCATCTTGAATTCTGTAATTCCAGCCCCTCTGACCATCTCCGTTAAACGGCCGGGGTGCGATATTCTAGACAGAATGCAGTCCCAGGTCCAAGGTGTGTATGCGATTCTCATCAGTCCATTCAGTAACCCAGGCAAAGTGGTACCCTTTGCTGAGGGTCAGCCTTTAACAGGATTGATTAATGACGGAGGGTTAGGGTACATGTAGCTGACAAGCAAGCAATTCCAACCAGGGGGAAAAAAAAAAAACTGTTAACTAAAATCATTATCAGTAGTGATATTTTCAAACTCCATTATGGCAATCAGGGTGGAATTTATTCAATACATTTAGCTCATTTGGTAGTAATTGATAAATAATCTAAATTTATCAACGTACGTGAGCACATTTCACTAACAATCAAGTAAAAGTGGTCCATTTACCACCTGAGTTGGTCCAAATTAGACCTAAATTGATGATCAATTAATCTTAGTAGGAGTAGTGCTCGTATTTGGTGAGGAAGCAGAAGTGGAAATGAAACAGTGCAAAGAGGGAGAGTCTAGTGGGATCTGCAGAGATGTGCTCAACTGCTGCCTTTTGCAGGTAACGAGCAGTCGGCCAGCTTGCAAATTGACAGATTTATCACATCAGGATAAAAGACGGAAGTTGGAAGTGTTACGGGGCAGAACTGAAGCGACCCATTTTGTCCTTTAAATGCCCAGAACAGGGGAGCAGGTGTAATTAGTTGACTAGCGGGCATTTCAGATCAGGCTGGCGTTCAGTTATTTAGGGCTCTATAAAGGTCATGTATGACGAATTTTTTTAAAACAATCTTGGGACAAAAGTCTACAATTTGAGCACATCTCACCTGTGCAATGGCACTGATCTTCCAAGCCATCATCTGCATGCATACAGATACCGGTCTACGCCGCTGTCCAAACGTAGAGTGTTCCTGTGAAACCTACTGTAAGCCGCAATGACAAAAAGGGCAGAAGCAATTGCCATTCCCAGACTGAAAAAATAAACCTACCAATTCATGCCAGATAACACATAAAACCTGAAATAACACTAACATACAGTAAAAGAAGGAATTATGTGATAAATACACCTCCTATATATGGTGGGGCAGAATTTTCCATATTCCTGCATAAATATGAGATAAAATATCACCAGGTCTTCACACCTGTCCTAAAAGCAGGCGAAGAGAACACAGCTGAACAAATGAAACAAAAATATCAGACTTGGTCATTTATTTATTGAGGAAAATGATTCAGTGTCACAAATCTGAGAGTGGCAAAAGTATATGAATCAAGCAGGTAATTTGAAGGTGAGACTAGAGTCAGGTCTTGTCAATCAACGGCATGACAATCAGGTGTGAATGGGCATCCTGTTAATATTAGAAGAACAGGGTTCTATCAAGGGCTTCATCTGTAAACACTTTTGTGCAATATCAGTGTATCATGCCACGGACAAAGGACATTTCAGAGGACCTCAGAAAAAGAATTGTTGATGTTCATCATGCTGGACTTGGCTAAAAACTGAACTACGCCAGACAGACTCTGTAAAAAATGGAGGAAGTTTAAGACTATTACTACTCTCCCCAGGAGTGCTCGAATGACAAAAATCACTCCAAGGGCAAGGCGTGTGATTGTCCCTCAAGGTCACAAAAGAACCAAGGGTAACTTCTAAACAACTAAAAGCCTCTCTCACACTGGCTAATGTTAATGTTCATGAGTCCACCATCAGGAGAACATTGAACAACATGGTGTGCACGGTAGGGTTGCTATGAGAAATCTACTGTTGTCCAAGAAAATCTTTGCTTCCCATATAGAGTTTGCTGAAAAGCATGTGGGTGAGCTTGAGAGCCATTAGAGTAAAATAGAACTCTTGGGTTCCAATGAGAAGTGTTATGTTTGGAGAAAGGAAAGCACTGCATTTCAGTATGAGAACTTCATCCCATCTGTGAAACATGATGGTGGTAGTATCGTTCTTTGGGCCTGTTTTGCTTCGTCTGGTCCAGGACTGCTCACTGTTGTGGACAGGACGATGAATTCTGAATTATACCAGCAAATTCTAAAGGAATATATCAGGACATCTGTCTGTGGACTACATCTGACTGCATGTACCCAGGCACACAAGTCGATCTATGAAAGACTGGTTGAAGAGGAATACAATAAAGGTTTTGGAACGGGCAAGTCAAAGTCCTGACCTTAATCCAATATAGATGTTGTGGAAGGACAGCTTGTAGTTCATTTGAGAAAACTGTGCAATATCCCTGAGTTGAAGCAATTATGCATGGAGGAATGGACTAAATCATAGTTGGAGGAATGGACTAAAATTCCTCTGAGCTAATCTGCAGGACTGATCAAGATTTACAGCAAACATTTAGTTGTAGTTATTGCTGCAAAAGGGCATCACGCCAAATACTAAAAGCAAAGATTCACATACTTTTGCCACAGTTTTGTAACATTGGAACATTTTCCGCACTAAATGAATGACCAAGTATGATATTTTTGTCTCATTTGTTCAATTGTGTTCTCTTCACCTACTTTTACTGTGAAAATCTGGTGTTTTACGCTCATTTATGCAGGAATATGGACAATTCTGAAGGGTTCACTAACTTTCAAGCACCACTTCATGTAGAAATAATGTATGTACATAGAAGTTTCACTTTTCAATCAATACAGTCATACTTCGCTTAAGGACAGGGATACGTTCTGAGAAATTCGTCATTAGGCGAATTCGCCGTTGTGAGCACATCATAGAGTTTACTTACACAAACCTAGGTGGTATAGCCTTCTACACACCTAGGCTATATGGTATAGCCTAAACAACGAAAAAAACAGGGGGGCAGCCCATCCCAGGGCACACTTACACACTGTTACCATTCACTCACACATGCACACCAACGGGCAATTTATTAACTCCAATTAGCCTCAGCATGTATTTGGACTGTGGGGGGAAACCGGAGTATCCGGAGGAAACCCCACGACGACACAGGGAGAACATGCAAACTCCACACACATGTAACACAAGCGGAGACTTGAACCCAGGTCTCAGAGGTGCGAGGCAACAGTGCTAACCACTGCACCATTGCTAACCATGTCAGTTACTACTATGTATGACGTACTGTACATAATTGTATGTGCTATATTTTTATATGACTGGCAGCGCAGTAGGTTTGTTTGCACCAGAATCACCACAAACACGTGAGTAATGTGTTGCGCTATGGCAATACGAGGGCTACGACATCACTGAGTAATAGCAATTTTTTAGGTGCATTATAATCTTATTGGACTATCATCATATATGCGGCCCGTCTTTCACCAAAACGTTGTTATGCACATGACTGTATAACTATGATTGGATTGCTTCTTTTTTCTATAAAAGCAAAAATCCTCTTCGGATTCCTTCTGGTTAGCGAAAATAGTGTTAGTTTAGGTCTTTCGTAAAAGCAAAGTGGCATGAAGTGAACGTTCGTAAAGCAAAGGATAGCTGTACAGTCAGTCCTACTACAACGTACAATATCACACGACAATCATCATATATGCAGTCCGTCATTGACCAAACGTTGCTTTAAGTAAAGAAAAACAGAATGCAATGAGTGGCAAATCATATAAACCCATTTTTAACTGAAAATAAAACATAGACAACACATGAAATGTTGAAACTGAGAAATTTTATTGCTTTATTACGAACGTATGTTCAATTTGAATTTGATGCCAGCAACACGTTTCAGGAGCATGTTTATCACTGTGTTACATCACCTCTTTTTTTAACAACAGTCTTAAAACATTTGGGAACGGAGGAGTTTTGACTGATTTAGCATTTCAACTGCCAAACACTTCAGGGTCACCTTTGTTGTGTTTTGCGTTTCATGAGGCGGCAAATGTTTTCAGTGGGAGGCCGGTCTGGACTGCAGGCAGGCTGGTCTAACACTCTGACTCTTCCACCATGAAGCCATGCAGTTGTAATGCATGCGGAACGTGGTCTGGCGTTGTCTTGCTAAAATATACAAGGAACCATGCAAACACCCCAAAATAAATGCCTTAATCTCCTGCCTCTCAGGACACACGCGTTCCATAAGTCAATCAAATGTGTGTTTTATTTTCCTTAATTGACAAGGTGACTATGACACATGTTGAATAAATGTCAGAGGTTAATGCTTAAGGTTTATGAAATTATAATAGAAAAGTAAACAAATCATTTTGAAAGGGACAGATTCAGAATGTTGAGTAGCTGAAAGGAGCAGCAAATGATGATTACTTACTCTTTCCAGTTCCTCTGGTGTGAAAAATCAAAATGTATGGTTGATAATATACTTAAAAACACAGTAGAGTGACAGGTAGTCTCCAGTTTGAAAGTACATCAGTTCTGCTTTGGAAATATCCCAGAAAATCCTGTCTGCTTTTTCACTTTTCCATGTCCAACTCACCTATTGCCCATGTGGCTCCTCCCACTATATCCACAAGGGTGCTTCCCCCCTTCACTTGGTTTACTCTACCTGCTGGCCTGATGGATGCCTCAGTCTCACCCCATTGACTGTAGGCACTGTAATGATTTGCGTACTGGTGTAAAGTCCCCGAAGAGACTGTGCCATTGAATCCTTTAGACCAAAACACTGAAAAATAACCACTGAGGAAAATTTTCGGTCAATATTCTTTGTCTGTAAATGACTTCAAATAAACTCCCGTGGTTATGAGAACATTTGCAGTTATTTGGATTTACCTAACGACGTGTTTTGGACTTCAGGTGGAAATCCACATAAGACAGGAGAGGGGCAGGACAGACTGAGGCTGTGGTGTTACCCAATGAACCACCGTATTACCTAATGGCCAAACTTCTCTTCTTTTATTGGTAGTAGGAAGTGTCTTAGAGTATTTAGATTTTTAAGTTATTATACCACTGTAAGTTGTAATTCTCAATAAAAACGCTGAGCTTAATTCTTCAGAAGTATTTTCCTTGATTTGAGTGATTATCACTAGACAGACAGCGAGCCCCTGGTTTAAAGGTTAGGGCATTGATGCAGTGACAGAGTACTGGAGGGATGCTGGGTGTAGCTACCATAGTGTCTGTACACATATTACTTAGGCCAGTAGTATGAACATTATGAATAGTATGTAAGTGTTTATTAATATTCATTCCAGTGGATGTTCTTTAGACTTACCTGTAAAGATTAACTTGGGAAACAGAAAAAAACTGAAGAGTATCACAGGACACATAATTGGCCCATCAGATATTTAATTAACCATTTCAAATGAGGTTAATTTAAAAGAAAAACCTTTCTTCAAGGGTTAGTTTTAACGTCGTGTTACCTTGGCTACAGGTTACTGGAGAAGTTATTGTCAATTTGCCATTAATATGATTTTCATGAACCTGGTCTACCCAATGCCACTGCCCGTGTGCCCTTAGAATTAAGGCTTTATTCAATTCCACAGAAATGTGTTTTTCTCTGTGTCTCAGTAGAGAATGTCAGGACAAAATCTTCCCACACAAGGTCCAGAGTATTTAAAGAAATCTTGTGACTTAAAAATGATTTTCCTGGGGTTGTGTGCGTGATGTCAAGATAGTGAAATGCTGCATATTTTTGCTTGATTTTTTTTAAAGTTTCTCTTAACTCACTAAAGGTTAAAACTAGTTAAAACGTTTGACGACACAGCATCATAAATTACATTTATTATAGCAACTGGTTGAGGTTTTACCTGAGAACATAAGACACGAGTTGCCAAGGATTTTTTTTTTTACCATCAGTCTGTCACAGACACATTTTCTCCACAACTAATAAACCATATGAGTTGAAGGTAAAGATCTGCAGCCCAACCAGGCCCAGCACTGCAATAGCAAGTAATGCACAAGGTCAACAGATTCAATCATACTCGCTTTTCAATATGCGGGTCATTAAATTACATTGTGTAATTGCAGAAGAGTTTTCTAATTAACAGCACATGTTGCCAATTTAGTGCCACTCAGAGTCATCGCTGACCCAAGTCCTCCTGCCTGCCAAGCTGTCAGTCCACCTCCCGCCTGAATGAATGACATGCGCGGGGGATCCTGAGCTGTCTCTGCCCTTCACCTTTGCGTGTCGCCTCCCTGCTAACATCTCATTTCAGTCTTTTCCCTTCTTCTCTGACACAAATGGTAATTCAAGAACATTGACATGGAGGCACAAAATATTACTGTCAAGGAACTAATAAGGAGCTTTCCTTTGTCTACAGAACAATATCAATCTTTCTTGGGTGAATCTTCAAGAAGAAAAGTCTACAGTTCTGTGAGAGGGATGAAAGGGGTCAATATCTTCTTGAAGGTTTAATAATTTCGGGTCTAGTGACTGGGAAGGCTGTGGCAGGTGTTTGACTTCATCCTGGTGTACATGAAAGAATTCTTGAATTTGTCAGTGTTTACAGTTGATTCTTGGAATATAGGGACATTATAAGAGAACAGTGTATTTTGAAAACTTTAGAGTTTTCATGGGCTGTTTCTAGAAGCTGACAGATGTAGTCATCTGCTTAGATTTCAAGAAGGCAACGCACCTCACTGCTAGACAAAGTAAGACATTGGTTCATTGCTCCTTCTCCGCCTAGCTACCACTGCTGGTTCGTGTGCTCTGCCTCATCCCAGAATGCACCTGGCTACGGGAGCCATTTAGCAAAACTTGCAAATTGCACCAGTTTGGATTGGGTCAATATTCCTCTTTGCTGTAAGATTTGTCACCAGTGTTTCTCTTTGCTGATGCAAGTTATCCATGTTTGGAATGTCTTGATGGGTATATGCTTTTTATTATGATTTTTGAAACTGTTTCTCTTGACACATGCATTTTTTTAGTTTTATACAGTAAATGATGCACTTGAAATTCAGGCACAAATGTACATTGCTTACACTTGTTTTGAAAAATCAAATATCACCATGCTGATGAAAAAAGGCTTAGATGGCAAAATATAAAGCAGAAAAATCATCAAAATATTACTTACATCTGATTGTTGACAGAATAGCATTCTTTTGTTTCAAGTTTTAAAAAGCTGGAAGCCATGTCACACTGCCACAGTCTGTATCATATCATATCATATCATATATCATATCATATGGGCTAAATTTAAGTAAACAAAGACTCCATTTAAATATCATATCACATCATATCATATGGGCTAAATGTAAGTAAACAAAGACTCCATTTAAATATCATATCACATCATATCATATATCATATCATATCATATCAAAACAGCTACATATGTAGAACTTGCATGCGTTATTATAATCCTAATGAGGTGTAGAATCCCACTGATATGTCCCTAAGGTTTATAATGGATGATCCCGTCATGGCTGCAAGCTCATATGATCACACAATGATGCCTCATGCTGTAATTAAAACTGAATGATTTTCTCTTTCCCAAATAAAAATTCTATTTTGTCAAAGGAACACTTTTCATTTACGATTGGCTTAACCTATAAAATTGCATTCAGCTAGTGTCGTCCGCTTAAATTACAAATTGCAAAACTGGAAAACAATCAATCATATTATTAATTCATCCACTTTCCTTAACTGCCGACTCAGTACAGGATTGTAAGGCGAGGCAAGAGAAACCTGGTGGTCAAGCAGGGCACACACTCGTGCAATCACACTTTGTGGGCACCAGTTTACTAACACTTCTGCACTGTGACAAGGAAGCAACATGCAAAGACCACACATACAGACCCAGAAGTGAGATCACAACCCTCAACCCTGCCTGCATGACCACAGTGCTCTTATTATTTTTATAATAAAAAAAATGCTAAAACATATTCTGTTCATCAGACTAACAGCATATTATTATTAGTAGTAGTAGAAGTACTGTAGTAGTGATTGAAGTAGAAGTATTAGTCTTGTTATTTATACTAATAAAAAGTATAGGATAGTTTCATTTTAAAACATGTACTGCTTTATGTTTGACCATTAGAAGAAACATCATCAGAGATTTAACAATTTAATTAATAGTTCAATCTAGACTAATCATTCAAACATTAAAGCCGAGGTCAACATCTCCTATAGACTGAAAATCCAGTTAGATTTTTTTTTGCATTTGTCTCATTGCAGTTACAGTAGATATGTCATGTGGACTTGCAAGCAGGAGAGGGTTTGCAGACTGTAGGTACGTTACAAAGCGACTACCCAGCCACCTTTGGAAGCTGGAACTGGAGTTAACAATAGCTAAGTTCTGTGTATCATGAACAATGGGAACAATGGTGAAATGAAAGCAATAGTGTAAACTCAGTTATAAAGATGACTAAACAACACATGTGATGTCTACATTAATGAGAGTCACGGCAGAGTTGACTGCGGCTCATTTCAGTTTGCTCTGCTTTTTCCTTTATGGTTTCCTTTTCCAATTAGCTTCAGAGATGGCAATGAACAAAGACATGTGCACAACATGGGTAATGCATGAAGAGATTAAACATATTCAGGTGGCATCAGCTGCTCTGGGTTTCAGGATGTGATGTGCATGTGAGGACAGTGTGTCAAGGCGAGATACATGTGTGTCACTGTATCAGGTGGGAAGGGTGTGTCAGGTTTATCTCACTCCATGGCACTAAAAAGGGAACCAAACAGAACAATGTTACTGCATCACAATGATCAGACCAATGTGTACAATCCAGTACATGCAATAAACCTCTATAATCAGTCTCTAGCCATAAGCCAGTATCATTTGTTGTCCATCCTGAATATTCATTATCTGCATGTGGAAGGTTCTGGAGATCTAGAATCTTTAAATCTCTTTATGTCTATTGTCCATCTGCTCCTTAAAGTGTATCATAAAAACAAAAACAGATTCAGCATCAAATTCGCATTTTATTTCACTTTTACCTTTATTTTGAATAAATATTGTAATGATGCAGAGAAATGTAAATACCAATAACACACGCAACAGCAACATCAGTTGCATGGTGTTTAAAAACATACATTTATTGCTAATGAGCTATAATTATATATAAAGAGTGGTTATTAAAAATAAAAGGCAAGGGTGAAACTCAACATTCTTTGAGCATGAGAAAAAGATCAAAAGTATGACGTGAATTTTTGCGGTTTAAACCCTGCACAAGTCTCTTTCTGTGAAATGTTGCATTACAAATGTTGCCTAACTGGTCCTTTTCATCTATTTAACCAACTGTAATACAGCATAAAATTGATACATTGAGGAGTATTCAGTATATAGTAACCATCAGTTTTATAGAAAGTGTTGGAATCACATCCAGCTATATTGGCCTTTCTGGGGTTCTGAGTATGGAATTGGGTTGGTCACAATAATAAATTTTACATCAGATTTTCTTTACATGAAAAGAAAAACACAGTAAGTAAAATGCATCATCTGTACTGCAGCCAAATATTGTGCAATAACAATGACATGTAGGTTAAACTACTGCAATGAGATGCATCATGGCAACTCAGTAGCCGATCATTACGGTGCGGCTCATTCTGTGACTCTAAATCTGGTCAAAACTGTCTGCACAGGTTACGCATTTTTTCCTCGTCACATTTCTTTGATTGTAGTCTCCTCCCACAATGAAAAAGACTAACCATTGGCTGATAACTCACTTTCCCTTGTGTCGTGGGGAGAAGAGGCCTGGAGCCTATTCTGGTGCATCTAGTGTTGTAGCCAATCCTTCGCAGAATCTTCATGCATCACTGCAATCCTGAGTGGATATTTGGCTGCTAAACACAGACGGTTATACATCACTGTGTTCCCTGGGGAAAAAATGACTCCAGTTTAGCTAAATTCAGAAAAGAAATCCATCCATCCATTTATGTTCTAACTGTTTATCCTGGTTAGTTTTGAGGGATTTTAAAATAATAATAATTATATTAAAA
>JAODKF010000046.1:25718553-25746985 GCA_026779585.1 Mormyrus proboscirostris | reverse complement strand
ATATAACAACAAAAGTCCAACTGTCAATTACAAACTTTCAAGAATATACAGGTTACTTTCCATACCATATAGCATCGAAGCATATTCTAACACATTTTTTCATGAAATTATATAGCTTTAACCTTTGTATATTTATACACACCTAAAAGAAGCTATTGGTCCTTGTCACCTTTAGTTAGGCTGTCACACCTGGTCTAAGTTCTACTTCACAGATTATCTGGCACAGGTGTTGGTTGCCTCCGCAGCCACACCCACCTCCAGATGATACTTATTCCCCAGTAATCATGCACACAAGCAGGTAATCTAGCAATATATTAAATTCATTTAAGTTCACTTCTACGCAGTCCGATGACTTAGGGTAGCTTTCTCAGTTTTCGACACCTTTTGCTTTCCTGGACTGGTTTATAGTGATATAAATGGGTTTTATTTGTCATGGTTTTGGTTTGCGGACCATCATTTGGTATCTTGCCTAGCTTTGTATCCTGAGCTGGTTTCTGCTCACCTGCCCCCGTTTTAATTTGCTGTCTTGATCGCGGTGATTCTCGTTCGACCCGGTTCAGCCGAACAATCTCTTCTGCAGCCAGCAACCCCATTTCTGTCAGTATTGAGCAGTCAGAGGTTGATCTATCAGAGGGAAAAGCCTCACCAGCCGAAGACCTGCATATTATTATTGTTATTATTATTATTTTTTTTATTGTTGTTATTGTTTTCCATTGTTATGTGTTTTCCATTGTTATTGTTTGTTTGTTTATTTATTTAAACTGTTTAGTATGTGCCCATTTCCATCACTGACATTATTAGTCATAAACTGTATGACTTGCATTTCTTTAACGTTACTATCAAAAATTTGCCAAACAGATAATTAAAACTCAAGTTGAAAATCAATTCTGCTTTAGCTGTGTGGTGCAGTATAAGCTAATCAAAGGTGTAAAGGCATATTTAGGCTAATACGCTTTTTTGTGTCGGTATATTAGAATAACCAAGATGTCTTGTCCCATCAATGGAAAAATCAGTATACGGTGCATCTAATGTTGATGATGTGCAAAAGGGTCAAACCTCATCAACCTTAACCCTGGTTTAGTGGATTTCAGGTTGGGCAGCGGAATATTATTTCTCTGTGTTATTAATAGAAAATGATGCTCATATAAAATAGCCAGTTGGCTAAATTGTTTTACATTTGCTATCATCGTTTACTGATGCAGTTATTTACAATAATTTCTTGCATTCATAGAAACATAAAAATGGCCAATTTTTAATTTCCAATGAATCATCTAAATCAAATGATGTGGAAGCAAACAAAATGTTGACTATTGTCCATGGAAGCACAATGCAAGCTGAAGAGAGACCACTAAAGATCACCGTCACCCCCTCCCAAGGGAGCAGCGTATACAAACTGTGGTGCTTCGTTTTCTTCCTGGCAGTACCTATGATGAAAAATGAAACGCGTGCCATGCGGCAGTATGTGTTTGCCGTTAGGTACTGCCCAAAGACATATGTAGGGCCTGAATCTATACAGAGGGGAAGTAGTTCGTGGTTAATACGGTAATACGGTGCATAATTTAAATAATGCTGCTAACCGTATATTCACATTTATCTCAGACTTTGTCGTAAAACGAAGCTCAAACAATAAACATGTTTTCAATTAGTTTCCGGTTCTTCCGTTCGCTACGCCGGCTCAAGACTTGTATTTATGTCCTATATGCAAGTTACTTTGTATAAAGCTGTTTAATTTACACTTAATTCAATAATGGGAGATTAATCATTTTTATATTAAATCTTGACATGTACGCCTCATCATCCATATCCACTAAAATAACTACAAAAGTAACCTTAGAAAGAACATCCGATAGTAAATCAGTTGTATTCTGTCATTTGCTTTGCATTATCATTAATTTATAATCATAGTATTTATAATCAACGTTTCTTGTCATGGTCCTCTCAGTGTTATAAAGGCAATGAATAATTTATATGTAAATACTGTTTATCCTAAAAGTAACTTTCGAAAATATTTTTGTGCATAATTTGCAACGTGTGTAGGTTAAAAAAAAATAAATCGTACAGATGATATTAATTTGTTTTATAACAATATCCAAATGGAATACCTGTGAAGGTGAACGACGCATTTACAGATTAAATCAACAGACAACAAATAAACCGAAAAACACTTTCGCATGAACTTAACATTGCCTAGGCTTCACCCTACGGATTTCAGTAACTATGGCGTTCACCCCTAGACTCATTACTACAACCCGTATTCTCCGTGACATTCATCCACTCCATCTCATTAAGAAAATCGCTCTTCAATGCTGATTATTTTATTTGGAAGCATAATTATATTTCTTTCGGATATATCACGGTTTAATCGAGTCCGCATGGAGGGCAGCTGCAATAATTAAAGGACCAGATGCGGTAGCCGACGCTACCTGGATTTCCAGCCGAAGGAGGGCACACCTGACAGCGCTTCGGTTTGACACGCTGAGCCACTTTCCTTCCATCTCCGGAGCTCAGACGCAACAACTTGTTATTCGTAATTCCCCAACTGTCACTGAATCACCTGCACGAAAAAAGCAATTTGTTACAATTACATTTTTGCTAATAGAAAGTGGATTTTATATTTAGATTGCTGTTGCTAGATGAATATGCATGCGCCCAAATAACATTTTATTTATTTAATTCATTAATTATTTTTGCGGAGAAAATAGTGTGTTACCATAACGTGAGCTTTCACTGATTGCACAGAGTATGTGCCGGTCACATTTCACAGTTTTGTCTATTTTAAAAACTGCATTATTATTTTAGGCTATAATCAGACAACTAAACTAAAGCAGTTACAAATGGGAAATGCTTGACGTCTGAGACAGATTTTCTTGTGATTTATGCAAATGTTTTTCCTTCCTGTACAATTATCACTGTAATATGTGCCTTTAGATTAACTTGGGAAAATTAAAGGTTTCTTTTTATATTTGCCCGATAGGACTTTGCGCAGTGCGTGACCAAGATAGGTGGTTCGGCATATTCTTCTTGAACTCTGCAACAACTACAGATAAAATATCTTTACAACTTTTTTTGCTTTATTAAAAATTATATTTCAGTGCAATAGTGGTATATTACTATCTCTAAAATATAAAGGCTGTGATCTTTTTAAATTAGTGAAAATATGTTGAAAATCATCTCTTCTAATGAATTCGTTACAGCTTCAAAATAATGTTTCAGTTTGTCCAGGGGAATGAGATATCATATAAACACACATGCTAATTGGATAATAATAATAATAATAATAATAATAATAGTAGTAGTAGTAGTAATCATTATTATTATTATCAGTATACCGATATTGATGTTATTATTATTAATGTTTATTAATATTATTATTATTATTATTGTTGTTGTTGTTGTTGTTGTTGTTATGAAGAAGAAGAAGAAGAAGAAGAAGAAGAAGAAAAATTTGCACGTTGATTTCATAACGGCAAGATTCGGCTTTCTAGTAAAGCAATCATCAATAATAGAAAAGCATGGTATGTTACACCATAAATAAATAAAATAGCGCTGTTAAGTTAAATCAGCCAAGATATAAATAGTGCAATAATTTCGAAATGCACATTTCTAAAAGGTCGAATATCACATACCTTTACCCATCACAGTCACATAACATCAGTATCATTTCATTCCACCCACGTAAAAATCCACAAACTGTCGTTCAGTGGCCTCTTAGCCGTTTTTCAAAGAATTCTTCAATCGTTCAGGTCCTTCACCCTTATAAAACCAAGGTGGAAATTTGGGAAGAGGTGAACATAGGATAACTTACTCCAGCGCGTCCGCGGTAATCGAATTCAACTCTGCAGGGTGATGCGAGTGGTCCTGGTATCACCAGACTGGCGAAATATAAAAGATAAGCGGAACCAGCGTAACCTAGGAAAGAAGGAGAAAGGAGTCCAAGCCGTTGAGGTTCTCGCTCGGCTGAATCTTTTGTATGGTACTTAAAAGACTATTCACCATTTAATTGAGGCGGTTCATACTGATATTTCACAAAAGCCAATCTGTTCTAAATCCTGTTCCCCTCTATGACTATATATGTGGGTCTTGGTGTATATTGTCATAGACCAAAACTTGCCGTTTTAGGCCTAATCACGTGGCATGATTTGTCCGACCACATTTCTTTTGTTATATTTCTCTAATTTGAGAATCATCGAGCTTGATCTACTATGACTTCAGATGTACAAGTTTTCAAATATATGGGTGTTTGTGTTGGCATATACGACAGGAATTTATTGTCCTTCAAAAAACCAATACAACTCCCTTAGATATATAGGCATGTATTTACACCGATGTATCTGCAAAAGGAATTTGCTGAGATTTTAAATGCCAAATAAAAGCGCAAAGGTGTATGTATATTTGTGGTAATTGTGATTTACAATACCTAAATGTTTACGTTAAAAGCAGAAAAAGGAATGAGGCCTTCAGTAAAACATGAGAGATTATGCGTCAAAGTAGGAAAAACATTTGTATTTCGCATATATATATATATATATATATTTAAAAGCCTTAAAGCTGCAATAGCTTATTTGGAATCGCATTTTGAAGAGGGTCCGTTTTTGAACATTGACGATTTAATGGTGATTAAATACAAATATTAAAGGTGTGCCACGTTTATTATGTTTGGTTTAAAGTAGTTACAGAAATTAGATTAGGTAATTTCCCAGGATATAATTTTACATTGAAAGCTAATTAATCGAATTTTTGAATGGCTAGGAATAGGCTCGTGTTTGTCTAGTGAACGTGAGTGGCTGGCGACTGTCGCTAGAGGAGCTAGGCTTTGCTTCTGATTGGTTAATATTTGGAGAACCTCATGGGCTACTGTCTATTAGGCGCCACCCCATCGCCAACGAAGGACATTATAATGACAGGGGCCTCCTTTATAAACACAAACCGAATTTTCCTTCATTTAGGATATATATACTTTTTCAGTAGGTTAAGTCGTATATTTATTTGGGATTTTTGTGTCCTAGAGCATCGCGTTATGCTATCACACGCCGAGCTTCTGGATGCTCGCCTCGGTGAGTTATCATCACCAAACTCCGGTCTTCAACTCTACTGTAAGCAGGTGTAATTTCTAATCTCACATTTTAACGATCAAAAGTTTTTTTTCTTGAATTTATTGAATTCGACTTTTGTGAAATTATATGATATGCTTCAGTATCAATGTGAATATGCAGAATATGATGGTATATACAGTATAACGTAATAGATTTGCTAAAATTATACAGATTATGGTTAGGTGGGCTATGCTATGTAGCACTGAAATTGTGTTATATCGTTTTAGAAGAAACGGTGCGGAAAACTTTATTTGGGAAATTTTGGTGTAAATTTGTAAATGTCGTAGGCCTAAATGTACTGCTTTATTTATATCTAAGTTGCTGAAAGTAAAGAAATACAAACAATTTCTGTTATATCCTGCAGGGATGAAAGATGCCGCTGCAGAGCTTCTGGGACACAGGGAACCACTTAAATGTATTTTGGGGGCAGGTGGACCGGATCCCGGGCATCCTGGTGATCTAGCCGCGGGTCCCGACGTTGTTGAAGGAGCGACTCTTCTCCCCGGAGACGATATCAGCACCACTGGATCAAACCCATCTAGTATGCAGGTTAATTCAAAAGACCAGGAGAAACAACAACAACATCAGAACCCCAACCAGTCTGGTGGACAACCGAACCAGCAAAAACAAAAGAGGCACCGGACCCGTTTCACTCCGGCCCAATTAAACGAACTGGAGAGAAGTTTCGCGAAGACCCATTACCCAGATATTTTCATGAGAGAAGAGTTGGCGCTAAGAATTGGTCTGACGGAGTCACGTGTGCAGGTAAGTAAATACTTGAATACTGTACTATAAATGTGAGTTGAGACTTTTCTAACTGTATTTGGCTATTAAGGAAATTTTTAAAAATTGTTAGAATGATGTAGATACCGAGAATTATGTTTATATGTAAAAAAAAATAGACTACACACGTTATGTGACTGTTCGCTGTGAAATTTGTCAGAATAAAATACATAATTTAAATTTATGTCATTTACTTTTGTAATAACTTAGCAGGTAAACGGGAGTAATAAAATATATTCTATGTACTATTGATTTTTATTCACCATTTGTTATGAAATGATGAGCAATTAAATTTAGTATATATAGGCCGAGTGTTTGGACAGTTAACGCTGTTCGCAAATGTTGCTAGTAAATATTATATATTGATTTATAAATTGTAATCGTAAGTGTAAATTTATTCCCGTGAAAATAAAAAGGAACATCCCTTATATGCATTTTTGAGATTATGTTACAGATATATGTGCAAAATCCTATAGTTATTAATGTTGCTTTACCGGTGTGTAATTCCGTAATAATTGTGGAAAAACTGCACGCTGTATTGCTCGGATTTGCTTTAATACAGAACAAATTAATACAGTAGTGATATTATTACAATATACAGATAATTGTTGTAAACTGGGAATCAAATATACGCTGTGAGAATTGTAGGCTTATCTGATGATTTTTAGGAAAAACTACGTAATACAATTTATTTTGTTCCGAATGAAGCTAAAATTGTGCATTAATGATAAAACTTAAGATTTGCGAGATTTGAACTTTTGGAATTCTATGATTGTTGAACAGTTATTTTCACTTAAATATAAAATATTCAAAAAATATAAAAACTTAAATATAAAAACGGTACAAGAAAATATTTGTTCATGTGTTCTCAGTATTCTGTGAAAATATATTCATACAAACCAACTTTCGCTGATAATATTTTTGGAGGCGAAATCACGTTAGAATTTCTTAATTTAACTATATATATAGGCTGATAAAGATATTATAAAATGCGAAAACAAATACGTAAAGCTATGTATCATGTTCTAAGGCGGCTGCTTACGAGATGCCCATAGACGTGCAGGACAATAATCACGGTTACATTTCCGCTTATTTATAATTGGAAATCAGTCTCCGTCTTAATAAAAATACACGTTTTTTGTGTAATAAGCAATTAAATTTTCAATTCCGTTATTACTTTGTTTTCAATCTCATTTACAGCAAAGGCGGTGTTTTGACTCATATTTTACTCTTGCAAGTACCGCCCGAGTGGTCGCCTGAGTCAGCTATGTTCTCTTTAAGACGATCTATGGACTGTCACGTCTTAATAGAGAACAAGGTGATAGTATATAGTTTTTTAATGGAATGAGAAATTGTATTTTCTTTGCTTCCAAGTGTAATGAATTTGGTTCTGAATTTCACGGCTGGTTGCGCGGAATGATCCCAAGATCCCGAGATCAAGGCGCCGTCGCCAGTTCCTTGCTAAATTCTCACATTAATCATCGAACTGCCGTTCTTTGTGATCTTTATAAACTTCCACGGTCGCCATTGAATTAGAAAGTTACACGGTGATGAGCTCGACTTTAGTTATTTATATTTCTTTTAGTTATTTATTTTTTTTCAAACATACACTTCAAAGAACTATTAAAAAGAACGTGTAGGACGACTTACTGTACTATACCACTACTACTATAACCAACTACTACCACGAGGATAGCTAACTACTAATACTATATAATAATAATAATAATAATAATAATAATAATAATAATAATAATAATAATAAGTTTCTGTCAGTGACACTTGCCAAGAGACTTGTTTTGAATTTTAGTTGTTTACCATATATAATTATTGTTGGTCTTGTTGCACTCGTTTCATTATTGTTTTTTTTTCCCCACTGAAGGTCTGGTTTCAGAACAGACGTGCCAAGTGGAAGAAACGCAAGAAGACCACTAACGTTTTCCGTGCCCCCGGCACGTTGCTGCCCACCCACGGCCTGCCACAGTTCCCTTCTGCAGCGGCTGCAGCGGCAGCCGCCATGGGGGATAGCCTGTGCTCGTTTCACGCCAACGACACGCGCTGGGCCACGGCCGGGATGCCTGGTGTTTCTCAGCTGCAGCTGCCACCTGCACTGGGCAGGCAGCAAGCGATGGCCCAGTCTCTGTCCCAGTGCAGCCTCGGAACCGGGCCTTCTCCCAACGGCATGAGCTTGTCCAACAGCCTGGCGTCCAATGGAACCAGTCTACAGTCCCACCTCTATCAGCCCACATTTCCTGGTATGGTACCAGGCGCCCTTTCTGGGCCAAATAATGTAAACGGCTCATCCCAGCTTTGCAGCTCTCCGGACAATGACGTCTGGAGGGGAACCAGCATCGCCTCCCTTCGGCGTAAAGCGCTTGAACACACAGTCTCTATGAGTTTCACTTAATTTTAACCACTAGAGTGGCCATATTTACTTATTTAGCCATGTATTTAATTGTATATTTATTTATTAAGTTTTTTATTTCCGTCTGTTCTTTAAACCCCTGTTATCTCGTAAAGTGAACTACCTTGTAGATGCTTACAGCTATCATTGGTTATACATTGAGAGAATTAAAATAAAAGGTACATTTCTTAAAAATGGAGCTATAAAATGTTATCAGTCAAACAATGTGGGAACTGGAAACATTCCATATTAATTTAACTTCTGTATTTTAATTACAATACATTTGTTTCCCTATCTTCATTTCATTTAATATTTATTGTTGCATTTCTTTATTTATTAAATAGGACCCGATTCCACATAAACCATGTCATTTGTCTATCAAAACTCTGAATGTTATCCAAGTACACAACAAAAGAATAATTATCATTCCCTTGTCAGATGTTAAGACAAATAATATGTCATTTTCATTTAATCATGGCCTTCATTTATGTATTTTGTTATTAATATTTTATTGACATGTTTAGGCAATGATCAGTACATTATTGCAGTATGTATATGTCACCTGTACTCCGTGCATTTGCAGCTAAAGGCATAGGCAGTTGGTACTTATAATACTGGAAATGGTAGACAGTTAGATAAGAAACGCCCTATTTTGATACTGCATAAAGTAATCAAAGAACAGGGACATGGATAAGTTCATTTTATAATTACTTATCAGTGGGATAAGTTTGCACTTGCTGGCCAAAAACAAAAATGAGATATATTATACAAATACAATGAGAATATAACCCCTGGGGAAGGAGGTATTTTTCAGCTCTTTGTGTAGATGAAGTGTCCCCTTTACCTTCTGGTCGAATTGTGATCTGTTTAAGGTCTGTTTGTGCTTTGTTATTGATACTGGATTTCTAAGATGTTCAGTCTAACACCAAACACAGTTTTGTTTCCTGGAAGGTTTATATCACTTTAATGTAAATTGATAAATAAAATAATTTTCAGTATTTCATATTATTATGGCTTTTTGTCTTGACTGATTCTTGTTTGCATAGCACATACATATGCTACCAGAGATGACGTGGCATTTTTTTTAAAGAATCAACCATAAAATGATATTAAATCATTATTTGTTACAATATAACCTAGACTGATTCATGGTGTGGGGGGGGGATAAAAACTGTCCTCTGTGCATAAGAAAGTGTCTCAAACTCATAATGTTTTATTGCTTCACGGCTTTGGAAGCTAAATATAACCATGCTTGTATTCAGTCTAGGAAACATCATTCTTTTAAAACTATTCCTTTTCTCAAGTTGACTGTCTTAAAAGATACTTCAGTCCAAGGGTATGGATGTACTTACAAGGTATGCTTACAAATAACATCCATTTCATATTTTATTGACAAAATTATTTATTAAAAAAGAGCATCTCCTATTATTTCTTAATACAAGATATTGCTCAGTTAAACTATACCTACAGTCTGTGTTACTGTCAGTAACATTTTTAAATAATACAAAGCTTTGAAAAAGCTACACAACACAAAAGAATATCAGTTCATCTGCGGTTTTAACCCTTCAGGGCTTTTATAAAAGGCTTTGACGACGTACTTGTATCCTTAAGTAAAGCACTTAACCTCCATAGATAAAAAGCTTCTGGCAAGAAAGAAATAATATAATTATAAATAACTCATTCTATGAATATGGAAATGTTAAGACAGTTAAATTAAGGGGAAGCAAATAACATGTCTTGGTGTTCTAATTACATCAGAAAAGCTTTTTAAATAAATGTCAAACTGAATTGCACAGAAATGAAAAGTGGTGCATTTTTCCTGTGGACATCCTGTATCCCGTCCATTGCTCACTGGGTAATTTTGACCTCCTGCAGCTGTAACTGGCAGCACCTGTAGATTATCACCATGGCAACAGTGCTATCTCACCTTCAGTTTGTATAAATTAACTATTACAATGAAATGAGTCAAAAAGCACCGGTCCATTTGGGAGCGTTTAACACGTACCATAACTTGCATGGAGATTGGCGGGAGAATCAGCTTAAAATTGTTTATTTGGTGGCATCACTTTGACAGCATTCATTGCGCAGCATCGGTTTGATAACAATTGATTTCTGGTGCATATGTTGCCTGAGCAAAGACAATTTGAGCTGGATTTTTTTTTTTTCATGAAACGAGCTAAAAATGGAGAGGACTAATTAGCAACAAATTACAATTACACTTTTTCATTAGCGCCCTTTATTCTATTGAGTAAGTCACGGAGGTTGCCCCTGGAGAGGCCATACAGCCAGCAGATACCTGCTTTCTCATCATTGTCTGATTTTTGTTGGTGCTCGTGAATGGAATAAGCGGCCATGGAGAATAAACAGACATACAGTGCCTTAGGTGCAGCCGTCCGCTGCCTGAGAATGTCATTTTCTCACTCAATTAAATCTGTGTTAAGGATGAAGAATGCTCCAATTAAACGGAGGGATTTAGACGGCCTGGAAAACATAGCAAATGAATTTAGCCCATTATCTGTCGTATCTGGAGCACGTGCCATGTCACATTATGACAAAAGAGGCTGGTTTATCACTCTCATCAGAGTCAATCAAGCAGTTGTTCGTCTCAGAAGAGCCTATTACGCAAACTGTGCATGGCTTTGGTGAGCTGAGGCAGATATGGATGTGGGTACCCCTAGTAAATTAATGGGGGGTAATCTGATAGACGGTGTGGTCCCGACAGAAGCACAATGAACCAAAGACATAGGTTGGATAGAGCACAACTTCTATGCCTTTTGCTGTAATTTAGGTTCTAGCTTTCAGGGGGCAACAGTGACTCCTGTGGTATTTCTTTCTGTAACCCAGGGATGGCGTCTAGGGCTGCAATGCCAGTCGGGAGAGAGTAAATCGACCATAATGAACCTTAAAAGTGGGAAATTATTTGGCTTCTTTATTAGCATCAATTTGTGACGTGCTGCTGATGATGGTTATTGCATGTTTATGGTGACGACCCTCAGGGTTTATTCACACCTGGAGGAATCTGCACTGGAACCATTAAAGAAAAACCGTATATTAGTGGAATTTGAGCTTAATGTTTTCAGGTCATATTTTCTTGAAAACAACCAAAAGACTCCCAGATTCATCTTGTTTTCATTGAGTACTGAATAAATATATATTTTGTATAACAAAACAAGGAATTACAACTATATACTTCACATTTTTATTTGAGAGGTGGACAATTAAAAAACAAAAACATTAAATTAGTAGCACCACAAGGCTCTTTTAAAACTTAATGGTTAAATGGATTTAGATGAAATCATGGCTAATAAATCCCATACAGATGCCAACACAACAGTTTTATACAGGCTTCATTTAGAGGATGATTATTGCGCACAAATTTAGGGGAAATGGCATAAAAATCAATTGTATGTTATTCTGGATAAAGGGATCTGCTTAACAAATAAATGTAAATGTCAGTATAAATCGTGTTTGGGAACACAAGCTGTATTCTATAGGGAAACTGGCCAATGAGGGCATTTCCATTGAAGAAACTCTGAGTGCTTATAAGCAATATTTCTATTCTATTCTATTCTATTATATTATATTCTTATAGTGTAAAAAAGAGTAATGGTAACACTTTACTTGATGGGGCACAAATAATATAGTATTATATTATTACTTATGTATTAATTAACCACAAACCAAGTCTTAGTTACATACTGCTCTCAAGTCAATTCATCATTAATGAATCGTGATGCATGTTTTCTCTCAAGCTGTTACTACATTTGTTACTATATCTGTTAATACCATAAAACTCCTGAAGGGACTCCTGAAGGAACAAGCAGGGAATAGCACAAGTTAAATACACATTTCATGTTTGTTCAACATTAATAAATTATGATGCATTTTTTTTTTTCACAAATAGCAGCTATATTTATGAGAGAGTACAAATCCAGACCAAGACTTTGTTTCAACCAACCAGTTGAGTACTCTGTGATTGTGCCTCTTTATACTCAACTGGTTCTTTGAAACAAAATCTTGGGCTGGAGTTGTACTCTCTGGACCTGAACTCCCCACTTCAGAGTTACGGGGCGGGGGGGGGCAGATCATGTTTTTGGCTACAGCATGGAGAGAACATGCAAACTTCACACATAAAGCAAAGGTGGAGACTCCCAACATGGTCTCAGATGTTGGCGGCAACAGTGTTGGGCACTGTGCCATCATGCCACACTGACTGTCATGCATATGAAGTACTAACACACCAGTCTCTGGATATTTACTATGAAGGCAGCTATGAAATAGATACTCCGGGAATTTCTTCAGATTTTTGTCATGTCTGAAGGCTGCTGAATGCATGCATTTTAAAGAGTCACTGACACCTTGGAACATGTGAATATACTTTGTACTGCTGGTACTGTATCCATTCAGAGAGATAACTGGGATTCCCTATTAGTGACGGTAGGAATATGGACAAACACATGGGCCCTTTAAAAGTATCTCCCAGCTCATTCGCTTCACAGATAAGTTTTTCTAAAGCTTTTTAAATTACATTTATCATAAATGCATACATTTTTTAACTAAACTGTCTTAAAGCATTTGATATTTTTTCCGGGGCCAGAATGCATATTCTGCAGTTATGTTGGCAAAGTATACATAGATAATGGTTTGTCTTCGTGAAGTGCACTGACCTGAAGCTCTTTAATAATCTGAGTGTGACTGCCAATCATGACACAACTTCATATAAAGGTCTGTTCATCTGCCTTCAGTAACTTCTCGTCCTATTCATGGTTATAGGGGGTCAGGAGCCGACGGGTCCAAGGCAGGGAAGAGCCAATCATGGGCCACAATCACACCTGTGGGCAATTTGGTAACACCAATGAACTGCATCTGTTCAGCAAGTATTTTGACTAGGGGGGAATACAGAGCGTCCAGAGGAGACTCCATAGGGGGAACATGCAAAGTCCACATATGGAACCACAGCAGAGACTGAAACCCTGGTCCCAGAGGTGTGAGGCAAGAGTGCCAACCACTGGGCCACCCACATCCATTCAGCCAAGCACCAATCAGCCATTGAGGTCTTCAAAAGACCTGGTATGAGTGATAAACGGAAAGGCTCTTTCTCATTGTGAGTAATGCCAGTATTCTTATAGCTTTGGAAGTAGCACACCAGACATCAGTCGTTTCAATTATTATTCATCGTAGTTCATCCCATTGTTGTCTCAGACACACAGACCAACTTACGCAAGAAGGATTGCCACGTTCAAGTTCGTGCTCTTTCGATAAATGAATTTGACGTTTCTCTATGAAAACGAGTAGATCTTTTCAGACTGCATATATTCTTATGACATATACATATAAGTAAATAGTTCAATTAGCAATTGAGAGGTACTTTTGGTAACAGAAACTTTATTACTGAGGTAATGAAGTAATCAACATGGAAATATTCATATAACAATATTCGGTCATACTGCACTTGAGGGAACATAAATAATGTAGCAGCACATGCTTGCATGATGTATTAATTAACCAGTAACTAAGTGTTACATACTGATCCCGTGCTTGTTCATCATTTATCAATCATGACAGTTCATGTATTCCATTCCAGCAATATATTAGTGAACAGCAGTACACACTTACTTAATGCACTAATTAGTTAATAATGGTAAGACCACTCGAGGGGGCAAAAATGATTTATTAACTCCTGTACTAGTCAAGAAAAAATCATAAACTATTATAGGTTTCCCCATGAAATATGTTAACTGTTATGATTGATTAATGATGAATGAACAGGGAATCAGTACTTAACAAATGCTTAGTTACTGGTTAATTAATGCACTAAGTAAGTGCATACTGCCACATTACTCATGTCTTTTTAAGTAAAGTGTTACCCAATATTCTATTAAGGTAAAATTTGTTGCATAGCAATAGATACTAAATCCGGTAACACTTTACTTTAGGGGGCACAAGTAACTTAGTAACTCAGTTACTACTCAAGTACAAATCATGAGCAAATATAGTAACTGCATGAAATACATGAATCGTCATGATTTATTAATGATGAACAGACATGGGATCAGTATGTAACTAACACGTAGTTACTGGTTAATTAATACATTAAGTAAGAGTGCACTACTACAATATCTGTGCCCCCTCAAGTAAAGTGTTACCCTAAATCCTCATATATTGTTACACAACATAGCCATTTATTATACACAAATTTTTGTACACACAGATAAATGAAACCTGAAGGCCCCAAGAAAGCATATCATATCCCCCCCTCCCCCCCTGCCGAGTCCAGACCAATCCAGTTATTTTCTGAAGCTTTTAGGGCCCCTATCTTTCTGGGGCACGAGAAATTGCACTAACTCCCCCCAACCCCCCCTTACAGCACCCCTGTATATCTCACATGCAACAGTGTAATGTGCTCTTACATAAAGCTGCATAGTCCAAAAGAATATTGGTTAGGATGGCAATTACAGGTCTAATATACTCTCAAATGTGCAAAAGCACATGACTAATATAGCTTATTCCTGTATTTAACTACCAACGTTAGGAAAACACTAGGCAAGCTGCATTGTTACTTAAATTGATTGCCCTTTCAGAAGGTGGGACTGGATTGTGTGTCCTCCTGGGGGGTCGCCAACCAGGGTCCGGAGGCATTTCGTGTGTGGTGGGTGCAACACTGCGCTGTACCAGTACATGCTCCCCAACCGGACTTGACCTAACCTGACCTAATGCTCACTTTTATTTTTCATAGAGCACTATGCGTTTTTATGATTTTGAGTTTGTTCGTCTATTAAAAAAATATTAATAAACCCTTAAAGCTCATTTCATTCCTGTTAAGTTCTGTAATAGTCCTCTCAAAGATTAGACAAAAAAAAATCAACATTGCACGGCTGGCTGCGTGCCCTCTCACCTCTACAGAGATGCAGATCTCTTACTCCAGAATATACGTCAGGTGATATCTGACATCAGCCTGAACGTGCAATCACTAAAACAAGGCTATCATTTATTTCTGCTGACAGATATCGGCTGGTGGTTACGGTTCCCTTCAAGTCTGTCTGTGATTAAAGATTCCATTCTAACACTTCATTAGTTATTTCTGAGTAGACTTTGGCAGACGAACGCTTGTCAGTGCTGCCTTCAGCCAGACAAGGGTGCCTGGCGACAACCGGGGCTCCCACATCATTCACTCCATCTCAGTTACTTTCACTCTAAATAAAGACGTCTGCATTTCACGATTATTTTTCACGAGGCCCACGATCTTCACACGAGGTTTGAAAGATGCATAGAAAACAATAAACATCAGCTTAAGCTGGCAAGGGTACATTTTTATCACTAGCTTTTAGAGATGGATTTGTTTTGCTTTGTATACCTTTTCTGGTTTGTTGCGTGTATTGAACCGTGTAACTCGCACCAGTTGCACAATTCGTGGAGTTATGAATGATGGAGATGGCAGTGCATTACCAGATCTGAGTGGCTGGAAATAAGTCATGCAGTTGGACCTTGTCAGTGTCTTCAGTCTCTCGCTCTTCTCCTGATGTTGTACTATCGGTGAGGGCAGACGGCATACGCAGCTATTACAGGAAGGTGAATATGCTGATGGCTATTATTGAAGCAATTGAAATATTTTGAAATAATAGTCACACCCACAGAGAAACTCAACATGTTGCGCTATGAAATAAACGCAACAATGGCACCCACTATCAGTGTCAGTGGAAGCCCTTAGACGCCCTGACACCCCCCCCACTCCCGATAGTGGAAAGGGCAAGATGGGCAGTTGCCCAGGGTGCTGCGGGCACTTAGGATCTGCCCATTAGCACAGAAATGTGTTGCTTTCACTAAATGTTTTTAAGGAAATTGAGAGCCAAGCTTTATTTAACGCTCACCATACATGGCAGAGCTTATACTGTTTCGAAACTCTTACACCCCTAAAAATCAAATGCCAGGTGTATTCAGGGCAACGGGTCAAATGGATCAGCTCAATTTTGTTTTATATTAAGGTTGGATTTTATGTTCATAACATTTGTATTGGAAGCAAAGAAACATTGGATGCGAGTCAATTTTGAAAAGGTTACGACTGATGCTCAAAATTTTGTGCACAATTTTTCACTTAGTTGTAAAGTATAGATCTTCATGTGCCCCATTATATATAAACTAGGGACATTGTAAGGAAAACGTCTGAGGCAAAAGGTCAAATCATCTCCATTTTACTGCACTCATGACTTTGCCAAATACCTTTCCAGTTGATGGACTGGTATTGCCTCCATAGACGTTAAAGATTTGTATCTTTTATCTTTCTTACATCCTCTATCTGTAATATCATCATAAGTATGGTGGTGATTTAAGGAGATCCGGTTCACGTCCTGAGACCTGCCCTTCGATCCAATGCCATACTCCCTCTTCACCTCCGCCGTGATGGAGGCAGCTTGCATCTCACCCTCTCTTCTCACTCTGCTTAGTTAAAAGGTCGCCCTTGACAGTTATTCTTTTTAGAACATGGAAATCACCTCGCAAACCTGACAGATGCAGCAAAGTGACAGCAGGTCAAAGGCATCAGCCTCCCAGTCCCAAGGGACCAATCGGGTGTGATCCCCACCTGTCTGCACATTGTCTATATGTAACATAAGTGTTTGGGGATTACCCCAACACACAACTCTCTCATCTTAAACACTCATAATTACAACGGGACAAAAACAATACTTTCAAACAGCTGAAAACATTATTTTCAATAGTGCTACAATGGAATTTTATATTGGACAAACCTGTTATTTTTTGGTGTGATTACCGATCATTACATGTATTCATTTTTCCATGATTGTAAATAATACCTGAGTTTCAATGCAGAATTTCCCACCACGATTTGCAGCTCTGCAGTACCACCTAGTGGTGATTTAAAAAATATTTTGTAGGTTTACGAAGGAAGCTGGTTAAACATACTGTACTAGAATCGGTCTTTAGGACTTTACTGATCCCCGAATTACACCAGCAGAAAAAAAAATCAACGACAAACAACTTAGTTCCAAATGTAATGTGTGCGTATATAGGTACAAGTTCTGTTTGTGATATATTATATGCAAACATATATAAACAAACATACATATACTGTATACCCATACATATGTACACTACCACTCAAATGTTTTTGTACACACGGAGATCTTGTACGTTTGCATGTTACTCACATGACCTTCGCTAAGAATACACTCAGTCTTCTTTGCTAACAAATACATTTACGGTATGTTTGCCTTCAGGGAGCAGTGGGCGGCTCAGTGTTCTCAGCCTCTCTTTGCGATTGGAAGGTTGCCGGTTCAAGTCTGGCCTTGGCCAATCTGGAGCTCCTTAAGCAAGATCTGTAACCCTCTCCTTGGCTGGCTGCCCTTCAGGACCAGCCTACTTTCACCTACAGAAAGCAGGATGGGGGAGGGGTTAAGAGAATTCCCCCATGGGGATCAATAAAAGTATATATTATTGAGTAGCTTTATTAGCAAGTAAATGTCTTATCTTTCCTTCATCCTCTAGCAGTCATAACAGAAGAGAAAATTCAAGACATTCATTCTACAAGGGACGTGTGTGTCAGGTCCCCACAAAGATCTGTGAATGCAATTAAAATATATATATATTTTGTTTGGTTAGGGCTGGGAGGTCATCCCCATATGGGAGTTTTCCCCATAGAAATGAATGAAGAGTCCCCACAAAAGTAAATTACAAACCTGTGCGTGTGTGTGTGTGTGTGTGTGTGTGTGTGTGTGTGTGTGTGTTAGTACATATTACAGAAATATTGAGAACAGAGTAATATGACTTGATCACATTGTACCAGATAGATACTGCAAATAGATACTGCCACGCAGGTAATACTGCACTGGGTCAATGCAGTGTTACACTGCACCTCAGTAATAAGGAGGAACGATATTGCTACATTGTAGACAGAAACAGTGTTACACAACAGTGAAAGCCAGAGGAATAGTATTACAGCTCAATGTACAAAATGCACATGCCATCCAGTATGTCCCCTGCCTTATGCCGGGTGCTTCCAAGTGTCCATACAGGACGAACAGTCATAGAATATGAAAAGGCAGACATATTCAAACACAAATACAGTTATACTTTCACAACTTTAACACTATTATACTCTTGTACATTACATAAACACTACATATTAAAATAAAAACAAATATAGTGTAACCCTTCCCTCAACTCTAAGTCACTTTGGATAAAAGCATTAGATAAATGAGAAACATGATTAATGTATTATTTGTCTGCTGCCATTCAAAAAAGGCCAAACAAAACACAATTACCTAAACACTGAACAATAAAGGGAACAAAATGCAACAACTAAGCTGTGAAAAAGTAAGCAATGTCTACCATAGTGATCAAAGGACCACATCACATAAAATACCATTCATCTCTATTCTCACTATAAGAGAATATTTTATTACTATTTTATAGAATTTTCTCTTCTGTTATGACTGCTAGAGGATGAAGGAAACATAAGACATTTACTTGCTAATAAAGATACTCAATACATTTTAGCATGGGCTGCATTCCGATTAAACATCCTGGGCTGTTTCCTCTCTCAGTGGCCGCACATCCAATTTCCCATACAAGGAATATTCAGTTACTGTGCTGGAGGGAACATTTATCCAAATAATGATGTCCAGAATTCAAGATCTTTTCACCATTAAAACTCATAAAAGGAGTGAAACTGATACTGGAAAGACAGGTAATGGGTACTGGGTGGATCAGTGTTCACCTGAAGCAAACCTTGATTTGAACAGTTCTGCCTTCTGTACGCACTCTCTTTTTATCTAATGTACCTTACGCCCCATGTGACAGAGCTGTCTGTTGGGTCGACTATACGGAGATTTTTTTCAATCAATAATATTAGAAAGTAGAAGAGCTGACTTGCCAGAGGTCAATTTCTCGAAAAATACATGGTTTTGCACAAGTGTATGACTTACATTTATCATGCACTATATGCAGCAGTACAAGGGCAATGGGGTAGCTATGGGAAGTGCTTGCAGAACCTGTTTGTCAGGCTACCATCTTCCCCAAAGTCAGAAAGCTGTGGGAACGAGAGCCAGCTCTGTCTATTGATTGCTAATCAATAGGAAGACATGGAGCAGCTGGTTCTGCTCAGCCAATCCCGGATGAGGATACCGACTGGGGGGGAAATGGAAACCAGCGAAACCCTGTGTGATTTTCACGGGTTGTTTTCCTGTTTTAACTGAGAAAAACAAGGAGGCAGCAGCGATTAAAAAAAATGTTTGATTCTCTGAATACGCTGCTGGTAACAGCTGAGCAGGATTTCCCCAGGAGAAACAAATTGCTGTGAAAAAAGGGAACTAGATGAAAAATACCCCCCACCCCCCACCCCAGGACACTGATCAATTCAAGGTGTGTCATATCGTGGGGTTTTTGCCTTGACCTCTTCTGTGCAACCTCAGTCTTCTGTGATGATGACCCAGGGATGACCTCCATGGGCCACGTTAGCTATGTTCCTCTTCTTCTTCTTGCTCTGTATATACTATCTTCCAACCGCTTGGTCTTTACACTTAGTCATCCCCCAGTTCTCCCTATCCTCTTAACTGCTAGTAATCCATCGATGTCATCGCATTTGGCCCCTTATGCATTGATGATTTTTTTTCAGGTCACCTTGATGTTCCTCACATCTCACAGGACCTGTTTAAATAGTACTGAAGTGCCCCCACTCATTCTGGGCCAAATATGAATTGGATTATGGCAGAAGAATTCCCAGCAGGTCCGGTGTATTGGGGCAGGAGAGGAGCAGTGCTAAACTCAGCAAACTTTTCCTTCCTCAAAACATCAGTTTCCTGTAACTCTAAGATTAGAGATTTTGCATGCAAGCATATTAGCTTTATCCTTTAATGTTTCTGTAGTTGTTCTGTTGTTGTGTTTCACCTAAAAGGGTCTCTGCCCCATTTTATGGCGACTTTTTGAGCCCTCCGGTCTAGGACGAGTGTTCAATCCACAGAACAGATCTTCATCTGCCATTCTGCCACATAATGTTCATTAATAGATATATAATTATAGTAAATTTCACTCTGGTTCTGCCTAAAACTGCATTACTTGGGAAAAAGTGAACCTCTCAGAGAGTGAAACTACAACAGCTAATACTTCTGTCACTAACCTGGATAAACATTCATAGGTGCTATTTACATCCATCCGTCTTCCATATGTGCTTATCCAATGCAGAACTGCTGAGTCTGGGTGGGAATCAAACTCACAGTCCTAGCGGTGTGAAGCCACAGTGCCGCCCTTTATAGTAATGCTTAATTACTATCAATAATCATTCTTAAAAGAATCACTAGTAATTATTATTAAATTATTATTTAAAAATGTGACATTAAGAAGAGCATCCATCATGAGCAATAAAAGAAACATTTATGTTTTAAACAAAGCTAACACAATAACTTGAAATTCCATACAACGGCGAGCCTGTAGCTACACAAAGAAGAGGAATGCATGCATAAATACAACAGGCACAGCAGTCCAGAATCAAAATTCAACATTAAAACCTCCTTTGAAAAACTCCCCAAGAATCTCATTAACAAAAAAGTATAAAATCCATCGCTCCTCATTACGGCGACTTGAATTATAAGTAATCAAAGTACGAGAACAGTGGGGGGGGGGAAATCCATGGTGTGTCACAAACAATATTTCTCTGTCTATACAATCAAAAACTGGGAGGGACAGCTAATTACCACCTCTGGTAAGATTAATGATCCTTTCAGTTGATTCAACTTAAACTCCCTACAATGGAGGTCATTCTGAGTAGAGTTTAAGCAGGGGCTGCAGTGTAGTTACAATTATTGCATAGCCTGAAGGGCATGCATTTCCACTGCAGCTCCACATGCCAGCAGCTGTAGCAATGTGACGGTAGTACAATTATACACTTATTAAGACAGGTCACAGTTAAGGTCAGTGTTAACAGTGCGTTCCAAGCACATCAAGCATTCTGTCTGGTTTCAATTAACTTCATTGTTCAATTGAAAATGTTATTCAGATGTTCTAGAATAAAAGTTGTAACTAGCGAAGTTGACCTTGAGGGTGGCTATCCTGTTCGAGTTGGTAAAGTGGCAGTTCATTTTATCATTTATCCTAGTGTTGAGTTTGCATGTTCTCTCTTGTTCTCGTCTGGGATCTACTCCATGGGTGGGGTCACTATAGGGACTGCGGTGCCATGCTGGATATCCCCTATCTGAAGCCTGGAGCTTCCTGAGGGCCACCGTGGCTCTTTGCTGCATAAGCGCTTATGAGAAATGGATGGATGAACAGATCCCGTAGATATCAGATACAACAGAATTGAACTGTTACTTGAAGTATTAAATCAAATGAATGACACGGTGACTCAGTAGGTAACACTGAAGCCTTTGATTTACACCCCCAGCTCTGCATGAGGAGTTTAAAACATTCCCCCCATATTCACCTGTGTTTCCTCTAGCTAATCTTGTTTTTTTCTCCAATACTGTAGCATATGTTTCGGTTAATTGGGGTGCCTAAACTTGCCTTTGTGTTTGGTGATTCATATCAGAGTGTGTCCTTGGGTGATCTGGCAATCCTGTCTCAGATGCCCTCTGCTACTTGAAAATGGCTCTAGGCTCATCATGACCCTGAATAAGATAATATAAGGGCTAACAAAGGCTACCGAATTCTTATTACACATGCAAGCCAACAAAACAATGAAGTGTTAAAAGACTGAATCAAATGGAATTCAACTCAACTGTCAGACCGGAGTCCTTAATATGTAACTTTAAAACTATCAAATCCTTACAATGACAATTATTTTATCCATCTATATTCTAACTGTTTTTCTTGGTTAAGGTACAGGCTAGGGTACCGCTCTAGTCTATCCAGATGGCGTAGTGCCCAAGGCTGGCGTACACCTTATATGGGATGCCAGTCCTTCACATGGGCACATACACATTTAGTTATACCATTTCATTTTTCACAATTGGTAATTGATTAAAAATAATAATTTAGTACTTAAAAAAAAAAAAGTTATAATTTAGTCATTTAAATTAAAAAAAATAGTGTCTGGATGTGTAATCCTAAAATGATTTTCCCTGATTCACATGTGGGATATTTGTGATTTTTCACTGAAATATATGATCAATGGAAAAAGAAGTAGTTAAAGTCCAAAATATGATCCAAAATATCTGGATCCAAATGACCCTTCTGTGAGGTTTATAGATGATTTCTCACGAGAAAAAAAAAGCTGCATGAATACCAGTTGGTGCAGCACTTTTCATCTTGTGCTGTAGTTGTCATCTTGTGGGCAGCACAATAGAAACCCACTACATATTTCTGTACAGATTTTCGTTCCCTCCATGATAGCTTTATATAAGTGGGAGATGGGTCACTTGAAGTACACATCTGCCCTCCACAGCCCTTTATAACCCTTCTGACTGACAGTAGCGATAGACAAAATGATGAAGATTTTACTGTATTTTTTGACCCCGCTAGATGGAGCGCTCTGTACGAAAAAGGGCACAAAGCACGCCCCAAAGCGAACCAAGAGCACCATCTAATGGGGTCAAAAAATACTACGAGTGGTTCATGAAGCATCACTTTGCCCACCACTAACTGACAGCAGAGCCAGCTCTACAGCCCAGATCCACGAGCAAAGCTTGCAGCCCATGGTAAGTGCATGTCTGCTTCCGATGAATTTGTATGCAGACTATTACAACTCTGACTGGAGGCAGAGCGAATAAAATAAGATCCTTAAAACTAGAAGTGTAAGACTATAGATCACATTGCATGTTGAGGGCTTTATAAAGCTAATTTGAGTTCCATGCACAGTCTCTGCAGTGTGTCTGCCTGAGTTTCACACCTCAACATGTTCCAGGATCTCCTTTATAGTGATTTTGAAATAAAATGACCTCCCTCAAGCTGCAAGTCAACAATCATGGAACAGTCAAGCTTCTTTGGCCAGGTCAAGGAACCTTCCATGTTGGCTGGTTTATGTTCTATATGAATGATTCATCAAAATTGTTTGATTAAGATGGTAAATAAATGCAGTCACATTTTACATTACTGTCTGCCTGTTTGGGAAATATACTTGGTACAAACTAAATCTAGGCTTAGGATCTAAAATCAGTAATAGAACAGAGGTATTATAACTGAAATATTTTACTAATGAATGGTTACTTGACTAATCAGTTGATGTTTTGATTAGAACTTTTAGCATTTTGTCTTAACAAATAAATCTCAATTACCCAACGTTAAATAAAGGTATGACAGGATTATATTATATTAATTTTATTTTATTACAAGTGATTTTAATTAAAGTGTCCCTGTTAAATTTTGAAAGGCTCTTAATAAATGTGACAAATGCAGCAGTCTGCATTTGTAATAGCCCATTAGACGTAGCAAAATGAAAGAATTTCAGCTTTCAGTGGCCAGAAGGAAAACAAGATTTATTGGTTTCAGAATCACAGAAATGGTCTATTTCTGGGGAACTGCTAAGTTATACATCTGCACTTGATAAGTGGTTGGCAGATGGATAGATGGATGCATGTTATGTTAAAACAGAATTAAATTTGCTCTAGTAGACTGTGCTGCCTCTACTCACCTTCAGAAATGTGCTGTATACCTAAAAAAAGTTTTTGATATAGTTGCATAACATAAAGGAAAACATATTGCAACTGACTTCAGTCCTTTATAGCACTATATTTAATTTTGGCTTTACTGTATATCTATAGACAGTGCATACTGTACACAGCACCTGATATAACTGGTTCCAATTTCTTATTCAATTAGAGTACTTATACTGGTACTTACTTGGGTTTATTTATGTATTCTACCCAATGTAAGAAATCCAATTACACTGGTCAACAGATTTTTTTTATCAAAACAGGTGACTCTTACAGTATATTTTATGCTGAATTCAAATATCTATTTGTAATTTCTCTATCAGAGTCTCTGCCCAGGTTCCATGTGGAGTTTGCATGTTCTCCCTGAATCGTAGGGTTTCATCCTGGTTTTCCCCGACAGCCCAAAAACCGTTGAGCCTAATCAGTTGGAGTTACCAGATTGCCTGTACAGTAGGTGTGAGTGTATGGTGTGTGAGTGAATAGTGTGTGAGTGTATGGTGTGTGAGTGAATTGTGTGAGTGAATGGTGTGTGAGTGAATTGTGTGAGTGAATGGTGTGTGAGTGAATGATGTGTGAGTGTATGGTGTGTGAGTGAATGGTGTGTGAGTGTATGGTGTGTGAGTGAATGGTGTGTGAGTGTATGGTGTGTGAGTGAATTGTGTGAGTGAATGGTGTGTGAGTGAATGGTGTGACTGTGCCCTGCAATGAGTTGATGCCGCATCCTGGGTTGTTCCCCGCCTTGCACCCATAGCCTCTGGCTTAGACTCCTGACTCCCCGTGACCCTGAATAGTACAGTTACAGAAAATGGATGGATGGATGGATTTGTCTATTAAGTAAGGATTTTGAATAACACACAAACTTTACGCTATGCATGTTTATATTATACGTGCATGGTGGAAGTGACTCATCTAAAGAGTAGAAGTGTATGATTTTCTGTTGCCCTCAGGAACATCCCTTGAGGGTTCAGCAGAAATTACCAAGCATAGAGGGATTCCACTCGTCTTCATATTGTTCTTCCATATTAGCGAGAGTAGAATCCTTTCTCTGCATGTCCAAATGTGTTACAGAGTTTAAGCTCTGACAAAACAGACTTACAATCAGGGTTGGACATCCCGAAATTTGGATGATTTTGATTTGTCCCTTCAATGGCAGCTCCAGTCCCGTATTCCAATCACAGCCTCGTCGGCCAATGATAGACTACTGTAAGCATGGCAAAACTCGCGCAAACGTTGCTATGAGACACGCTTGCATTTCCATTATTGTTGGTCAGCTGCTCTGCGCGCGCACCTGCAAGAAAGTGTCCCTCATTTGGGGTTGAGAAAGTTGGCAACCCTACTTACAATACTTTGTGTAAGTCTTAAAAATGTTCATAAATGGAATAAAATAATTTTTCCTAAATTTAAGTTTATTATGTTCATACATTCTTAATAAGGAATTATATTCCATGAATATAATCTCAAATGATATCACTGAAAAACTATGGGTGGTAGCGTTTTTAAAATCAGCATTAAAAAGTACACGGAAGAACCCACACAATTGTTTACTAAAAACGGTTTAAATTAACAAAATCTAAACATCTTGCAGATTTAACCAGTAATTATCACCCAGAAAAATAATCTAGTTGATGGAATTTAGTCTAATTTAATGAATGAATGAGATTGTTCAGTATTGCTGATATGTGTCAGCTGTAAGTCAACACTTTGCGCGTATAAAACTTCGCATATTTTGGATGAACAACAAGCTGCCGTTTACCCCCAGCAGGTGTCGCTATATAATAGCAAATTACAGAACTTGATTTCGTTTACGTACCGATTTGCTAAGCACACGCGTAACTAATTCATAAAATAGTATTTTAACGACATGGAAATTTTCAGGCATATCGTTATGGCAACAGACTGTACGCTGTTGACTTAGGTTCCGCTCGGTATAAGTCGCCAAACAAAATTCAGGATAATTTGACATTAGATTCTGGATTGGGTTTCCTGCTAAACAATACCCACTATTTCAGTTCGTGGAACTCTAATTTCACAGTTCCTGTTTCATTGGGATTAAAAGGTCTTGGCAGCAAGTCAAGATAAAATATAAGGACATCTTTCAAAAAGGTTAGATTAGTAAGCAATGTCAGTAATTTATGTTTTCCAGTCGTCAGAGCCACCAGTATCTCACTGAATGAGCAGCATTCTGTCAAGCATCAACAAGCTTATCAATTAGCTACAATTCCAAAATATATATATAAAACTGCTTATATCCTCAAAACACGGAAGTATGGATAATGGATATTAAAACTAAAATGAAAGTAAATCTTTTTTTTTTTTTTTTTAAGGCGCCAGCATTTACTCATTTTACTATCACAAAATTACACTGTGTTGCAGCATCTATACAATACATGGCCTATTATCAGCAACATCAGAAGGATACAAAGGCTGTACGGAACTACGCAGAATCAAGCTAATGGCAGAAACCTGTGAACCTGCAATATAAATAAATCTTATTGCAAGTAATTTGTTTTGCTGCATGAAATTGTAAAGGCATAAAAACTATAAAATATCATTATATTTATAATTATGCACTGACACAAAATGTACTAAAAAAATTAAAAAATTTTGGAAGGGCAACTTTGTGGGTTAGGATTTACGTTGGATTTACGTGTTAGGTTGCTGGTTCAAATCCCATAGTCATCAGAGTGATCCCACCATCGGGCCCTTAAGCAAGGCCCTTAACCTTGACATATCCAAACTTTTGACTGGAACTGTATATACAAACAAGTGACGAGGGCTAAAGAAGAAACAGGTGTGGGCCATTGATGATTAACCAAACACTACGGACTAGGAGTTAGAAGACATAGGTGAGGATCAGAATCACTAAACACAATGAGGACACAAACACTAAGAGATACTAGGAAAAAGGATACAGAATATTACTACGAAACTATAAACAAACAGGGATAACAAGAACAAAGGCACAAAGACAAGAACCATTATTGAAACAATTAACATGGGGAAATACAGCTCTGAGGCAGAAAATATCCAGCTATAACCGAGGCTGGTCTCCGGCACTGTACAGTATAAATTGACTCAATGATCTCTGAAAGGTCGAGTATTGTTTTGCCAGATGGACTAAATGTAAACAATCATGCCCTTGTTTAATAAAGGTAGACAAGTAGTGTACAAGCAAAATACGACATCAGACCAGCAGGTGTCTTGTTTCTTCATGGGAGATAAAGTACTTCCAGAAAAGGAGGGTGGAATTGTGGAAGGGCTGACTACATACTGACTATCCACTACAGCACTTATCCTGAAAAAAATCTGTTTTAAAATGTAAGTGTTTTAGATGTATTACTTATCGGCGTGATTGACTAATTCTGATTTTGTTCCTCTGTTTTATCAGCGTCGCTGAACGAGCACATTGATCGCTCGTCATGACGACAGAACCAGTCAGACCAGTTATGCTTGTTACATAGACTGCTAGAGAACTTCACTGTTCTCTGAATTTTTTTTTCCACATTTTCCCCACACAAACTCCAAATTAAATTAAATGTATATTGAAAAATTGTTCATTATCAGAACATATTAATTATCCTGGAGACACCTGCTTAGAAAGTATGTACACCCCGAAGCTTTGAGTTTAACTCTA
The DNA here is from genome assembly GCA_026779585.1 of Mormyrus proboscirostris. Lineage (NCBI taxonomy): Eukaryota > Metazoa > Chordata > Actinopteri > Osteoglossiformes > Mormyridae > Mormyrus > Mormyrus proboscirostris. The sequence goes on along the minus strand of JAODKF010000046.1, from coordinate 25,719,475 downwards.
TATACTTTATAAATGTCTTTGGTCCCAAGAATGGTGCTCAATTATGCCCCCAGGACGACGTGCAGAGGCTTCAAAGGCCAATGATCTGGTTTACACTGGTTGGGCTTTTGTTCTTCATAAAGCGTGCCATTCCATTTTTCATTCAGACTGTATAGTGTATAGGGGAATTATAGTCAGCCAAAAGGCCATCTTGTGCGATGTGCCGGGGGAAAAAAATCGAAAAAGGGAACAAACCACTGGGAAGGACTAACCCCAATCCTCACATGCAGCACACCCAACCGCCACAGATGTCCTGCAGCATATTAATATATTTACAGTTATTTTTAAATTTTTTTGTATTTGTGATAAACTTAACTCCCACCCAACCCAAACCATAACCATAAGTAACCAAGCAGTTTTAGTTTTTTCATAGCAGTCACTGATGTTTTTAAAATAAAAATTTTATTTAAAAAAAAAAAAAAAAAACGATTATTATGTTATATGGACATTGTGTCCCCATAAGGATAGGTATACCCGCTCACACACACACACACACACACACACACACACACAAAGTAATACTGTGGCAGGATGACCGGCAGAGGAGCAGACAAAGGAAGCCCAAATAGTTCCTACCAAAATGATATCATTTATTCTCTTATTCTCTTTCCTTAAAAACACATACCATGACCAAAAATTCAAACCAAAAACTATGCAAGAGGAAAACAAAAAAAATGCCTAGCCAGACTATGCTTAACAGCTCTGGCCCTCAACCGCCAAGAGAGATTCACCCCAAACCTTCCACTACCACTCTTCCTTATATACTGAGGCACTGGGGGCTACTACAGACCTAGGTGACCTGTAGTCCCACCCCCCAGGTTAGTTCCATTAAGCAAAATAATCAATTAACTAAATAACAACAAAGATCAGCCAAAACAATAAA
>JAODKF010000046.1:25698685-25714593 GCA_026779585.1 Mormyrus proboscirostris | reverse complement strand
CCCCCCCACACACACACACACACACACACACACACACACATTTCACATAAAATATTAGTTTCACCCAGCGCTGTTTCTATTACTTTGCGAAAGAATCCATTCCACTTGCTTGGTATGGGAATACACATACGACAGCTAATTCATTAAAATTGTCAAAATGCTTCTGACGCCCCTGTACAGTATATCAAATTATTAATTTAGTTTCTTAGAGATAACTGTCAGAACGGTGAAAGTGAAAATATTTACTTCTCGGTGTGGTAACCAAAGTTAAAATGCAAAACCATTTAGTGAAATAAATCCTGTAATTTATAAATGAGTAACAGACTGTAGGTCACATTACATCATGGCTTAATAATATAAGAACATAGAGGCACATAGTACATTTTTAAATTCATAAGTATTATAAAAATACTGTAGTATAAACATTTAAACATTTTAACTGCAGGAGATATACTGACAGAATAATGGACAAAAAAAGTATATTTAATACCAAAGGCCCTTGAAGGTCCTTGCATTGTTATGATAGGTTAAAAATGTCCTTCCCTTAGTACCCAGTTATACAGTAACTAGGTGCATGAAGGAAATCCTAACATGAAACAGTGATGACATCAGTGACAATTTATAAGAAATGTGACAGTTGACTTTTGGCGGATGGTACTGGCACACAATCCAAACCAGAACATATATTTCATATAATATCAAAGGTAATTAATATGAAAAATTGAATATTATTAACTAAAAAACATTTTCTATTAAAACAATAGCTACATGTTGTTCCAAATAATATTTTTAATACTTGGAACTGAGTGTTGTTTGTATACTGGATTATGAGCTGTGATCTTAACACTTTAAATACCTATTAAGTGTAGTATTAATTTGATGAAAAGCGGTTTAACACAGTCATTTTTTCTCAGAGGGTCGTAAAGTAGACAGTGAGTAGAAGACCATCTGATGGCGCAATCAGCCTTCCAGCCTCTTGTACAGTTTTTCTTCACTGCTCCAGAAGGTCGCCATCTTGCTGGACCTGGTGCTGCTGGCAGGCAGCTCCTTGTCTGACTCCTTCAAGGCCGAGCGGGGCAGGATGGCGGCTACTTGTTTCCGGCACTGTGATGACCCGAAGTAATAGATTAAAGGGTCCAGGCAGCAACTGATGCTGCCGATGCACGTAGCCAGGAGGTAGGCTGCATAGGAGCTGTGGCTGCTTCGGGCCAGCTGCACGTAGTGCACCATCAAGATGATATTTGTGGGTGTGAAGCAGACCACAAAGACCACTAACACGGCAGCTGCCAAGAACACCGCCCGGCGCTTTTTGGGCATAGAGGCAGAGTCGCTGGCAGCGTGAAGAGCCTGAATGATGCGTGCGTAACAGACTACAGTGAAGGCAAGAGGTACGAAAAAGAAGATCGAACAGAAGATGGGGAAGAAGTAGAGGTAGTAGCTCCGCAGTTGTTGGATATCCATCACATCGTGGCAGGTGGTGATACCCAGCTCCTCGAGGCGGGTGGTCTGCTTGGACAGCAGAATGGGCACCACGCCGGCGATTGCCAATAACCACATGACGCCACAGACCACCATCGCATTCTGTCGACCGCGCCAGGCCAGAGATTCGATGGGGTACACTACCGCCAGGAAGCGGTCTACGCTGATGCACATCATCAGCAGGATGGAGCAGTACATGTTGCAGTAGAAAGCGGCCGTGATGAGGCTGCACATAGATGACCCGTATGTCCAGTTGTTGCCATTGAAATGGTAGGAGATCTTGAAGGGAAGCAGTAGCACAAACAGCAGGTCAGCCAGCGCCAGGTTCAGCATGAAGATCAGTGCTGGCTTTTTGGACTGCACCTTGCACGCAAACATGAAGACGGCAAACAGGTTCAGGGGAATGCTGACGATGAAGACGAGGATGTACACCCAGGGGATGAAGATGGTCATCACAGGTCCGGTGAGGAACTCCGCTACTTTTTTGGTGACATGGTAGCCCTTCTTCACAACTGCAGGTTTATGTTCTTTTGGGTGATCAGAGCCGATCCCAGATCCGCTTTCTTCGTGCACATCCAGGTAATCAATGGGCTCATCCAGAGCGTTCAAGAAGCTAGGAAAAGCTCTGACGATGTTTCCTGAAATTACAGGAGTAAAATTTAACGTCAAATTTGAAATTCAGAATAGAATTTATTTAATGGTAACATAATTAGAGTATAAATTCCTAAACAGTCAATACAAGGCAGTAGCGACAGTGGAGGGACACAGCTAATGTAAGGGTCTGTTTTTGGAGGAAGAAAAGACGCCAAATTAAAAACCGGGGGTACATTATATTTGGGTGGAAAGATGATGTGTGTGTGTCTATATTTCTACACAACCCATTACAAAGGTATGTTACGCCACGATGTTAAATGTAGTACATTGACATTTCTGTGTAGCCACCTCGCATTAAGCTTTTTAGAGTAGTAATCGCCGTGCATAAGAATGCCAAAAAAGCCGCACATAGACTCAGTTTTCATATCAGCAACCTAATAACGAATTTAGTTCTGTTTTTTGACTACAGTTGTTCTAAACGGCAAGTTCATCTTTGCCACAAATCAAAACACTAAAAGCGTGAAAGAGCATTGACTGCCTTTTTAATGAAGAGATATCCATTTACAAAGTAACGTTTAGCTAATTCCTGGTACTTAACTAATTCCTGCGAAATTAACTAAAAATACTTACCACTGAAGTGTTTCGATATGTTTGAGCTGCTGCACAGGGTAAAGAGAGCAAAAACGACAGCTGCTTTGAAATGCATCTTAATCGAAGGTGCAAAACTACAATGCGTCCTACAAATTCTTTAAGTGTTTGCTCGATTTATAAACTAATATTTTAAAAATAAAAGAAGTAAAGATAAAACGAAGTTGAATGTGAACCGGCTTCCCATTGGCAGACAGCGCTGGCGTCTCAGCGCCCCGAACCGCAGCCGCATCTCCTGGACGCCGGGGATGGTCCGGGGAGTCTCCGCCTGGTCATTCACTGACGTCAGGCACACTTATTTGACTCCCACGTAGCACAAACGATTGTTTTTTAGCGTAGTATTTTTTGGGAGATTTAATAAAACAACATAACATGAACGTATTCGTATTCATTCTTATGTCCTTATGGGTCATATGTGCAACATGACGAATACCAGGTATTTAAGGTCTCCTTCAAGGCAGTTAAAAACAATTGTTTAGAAAGTGAACTTGAATAACACGAAGCATAGCCTTAATCCAAACAGGAAAGAGTCTGAAAGCGGGCGATCTGACACTCAGTGAACATAATTATCTCACTTGACTAATTTTCTACTGAGGGCTGGTACCTACTGTAAAAACAGAAAGCAAGCAAGCAAGCAAATGCAATAATGTTCCATATTTATTAATCCAGTTTTAAACTTTGAAATTATTTTAAATTACAATCTCACGGTATATTTGTAAAACAAAAACACAACATGGAAATACCCACTATTTTTTAAAAAGAAGCAAAGCAAAGCTTCCCAGTGCTCAAAGGTTAAATGGTAAAAGGCACAAGTCAGCGGTATACAACAGCCTGAACCGTCCCAAAGTAATGTTAAATTGTATCACTTCCAGTATAATGAGGCAGTAGTGCATTTTACAATTCCTTTCTTTAACAGAAGTGGTAACAAAGCATTTGGTAACATAGCGTCTAAATATAAAACATTTATATAATCTCAAAATATATAATATACAATCACCCTGTGATAAATCAGAAATTTTAACATTTATAATCAAAGCACTTACTTAGACAATGTAATGGTATAGAATTTATGTATTAAAATTTAGATTTTCATTCTAATGTCCAAACTACAGTTCACATTGATCAAACACATAACATTCTGGGCTCATTAAAAATAACTACCATAGTCTTAATTCTGAAACGTAGGTTTCTCTTTCTGAAATCAACAGAAGGCACTGTCCATTTTAAACACTCGATTCAGTTTGCCAGCATTTGGAAAACTGAAGTACCCAAAAGGCAAAATGGGGTGCATAAAAATCCAGGATGGAATTAGGAACCGTGGTTCCGCGTCCGATAAAATGCATCACTTTCCATAGAACTTCTTGTTGAGCAGGAAGATGAGCAGATTGACATTCACCTTGGCCTTGTCAAACATTTTCATGACAGCCACCCCTTCGTACTGCAGCTGCAGAAGGTCCTGAGATGGGGAAGAATGAAACATCCTGTCACCAGTCAACTACGAGCATTACCAGTTACGTCATCAGAATCATTCTGTGAATCATGAATAAAGCGATTCGTATTAAATGGGGAAATGTATGTCTTGTTATTGTTACCACTTTCTGTTGCGAATGCTGATCATTCTGTTGTGATCAGTGGACTCAGAAGAAAAAAAGGGTTGGTTACAGCACATCTCATCTATTCTATGGTTCCACTTAGAAAATAAAATAATGCAGATTTAATTTTTATTATTTTGATGTGGTGTGGCAATAGAGGTGGCCACGGATTCTGACACACCCCTGATCTTCAGAGTCTACACAGTGGAGTTTTCTGCTTTGAGACGCGTCAGTCTTTTAGTGTGTCTTTCTTACCTGAATATGGACCTGCACCTTTTCCATTTCCACTCCCATGAACTTGGCCTTTACTTCAAATTCTCCTACTTCCTCGCTAGGTGAGATGTCAAACATTACGTTTTTAAACCTGGCAAAATAAATAAAGAAACAAACAAAATTAAGCAAGATACAAGACAATATTACAAAAATAAATAAATAAATCTTCATAGAGCACGTAAAGTCAAAATACAGCAGACGTCCGTCCCCCCCCCTCCGTTAGCAGCACTATGGACAGAGTCATGCCCTCAGTTTATGCTTAAAATAGCTTTAAGTCATTTTGAATGTTGTTCAATTTTAAATGCAAACTCGATTACTATCTAAAAGGTGAAACTCTCACAAAGGGAGGTCGGTGGTATACCATACTAAGCAAACTGTCTCAATAATATCTGGTCACATAAAAAGACATTTGAGTGAGATCTGCTTATACAGTTTTATACATACATAGATAGTTGGGAAACCGTATTTTAAACTAGAAAAATTTATCATAACTAAACAGAAACATTCTCTGCTTTCTTTTCTGTCCCACTGAATGCACGTTTTTTTTATAAACAGATGACATAAGCATTACAAGAAGTCTCAAAGCCATTTGTGTTTTTTCACTGCTTTGACTGGAACACAAAAAGGACAAAACAGGAAGCGAACTGTGCATCCACGAAGAGCACAGCAGCTGGAGAGCTGGCGTATCAGTGGCCTCTAGCTGAGCTAGCTTCCTCCCAGGATCAAAGGCCGGAGGCAGTGGGCGCGTCACGGGCCTGCTGCCTCGGCTGCCTGCTCACTCATGGGTGCGGTAGCGCTCACTGATTTGTCTGCAGTCCCTCGATCTCGAGGATGACTCCCTTCTCATGCAGCCTGGCTGCAGTGTATTTCAGCGACTGCTGTTTGGACTTCCGGCTGCTTCTCTCCTCCTCTTTCCTCCCCAATTTGATGGACCTCCTGGAATTCCTGAAAAGGCACATTTATAATCTCAGATAGGCATAACCATACTGTTTGAAGTTAAGAAAAAAAAGCGATGACATATACAGGTATATATATATTTTTTATATATTAATATGTCATCTTTTTGTATTAATGTACGTTAGTCCAAATACCGCAAGGGTCGAGCAGCTGGAAAAAAAAATTCTCCTGGAATGTTTATTGCTGTTGGTAAATGGACTGCATTTATATTGCGCTTTTCTACTCCTATAAGTACTAAAAGCGCTTTACGATAAAAGGCTGCCATGCAAGGCGCCAACCTGCTCACCGGGATTCAGTGTCTTGCTCAAGGACACTTTGATGGGGTCAGGAGGAATCAAGGCTCAAACCTGCAACCCTCTGGCTGCCAAACGATAGCACTACCTCCTGCGCCACCATCTTCCCCAGTATGTTTGCCGACAATATATGCCTATCAATAAGTTACAGAAAGACGTTCTCCTGACGGCAACTTACTTCCGGTTCAAATTGTCGAGGCAGGTCTTAATGTATGTGTCGTAGTAGTTGATCTGGTCCTGGTAAAAAGCAGCCTTGGAGTTTAGCGCACTGAGAGTCTGCTGGAGCTTTACCAGCTCGGCTTTCCTCCGCTGCCTGTACCGTCTTTGGAACCGGATGTCCTGTCAGGCATACAGAAACAAGGAATGACCTCTCAGTCTGCTCCTGGAACAACCCAAGCCACTTATACATATGTATGGGAAACGCTACCCTTAAATACAAGCACTGTGCAAGCAATTCAAGTGCATACGCCTAGACCTATCCACAAATTTCTTCATTTTGAACATTGTTTCAACTCCTGATACTCAATAGTGAACGTATAAAGTTCAGGTGCAGAAAGTACAAATCCAGCCCAAGGTTTTCTTTCAACCCACCAGTTGAGTACTCTCTGACTGTGGCTCTTTTTATTGTAAACTGGTGTGTTGAAACAAAACCTTGGCCTGGATTTGTACTTTCTGCACCTGAACTTACCAGCTCTACTCAATATTTATGAGGCTTATTACCTTAGATATATCGTTGATAATTTCCTGGTACTTGTTCTCAGAAGACACAAGGCCAGCTTGCTCCAAAGTGCGCAAATTCCTCAAAATCTTCCTCTTCTTCTGCTCCAGAGGGAGCTGCCTATCTTCCAGCATAGATGGACTGCTTTTCATCCCATCTGGCACCTGCGCATCTTGAACCGCACGTTTCTCGATGACCTTAGCATGCTCAGACTCCTGTAGGTCATAGACAGACTTATGTGAGAACGGATTTTATTTGCCATTGCAAATATCCTACGACAAAACAAATAACCAGCCGAACTTTGGCAGGGCTTAAAGAAAACCATACAGGCTTAATAGGGAATAACAGGAATAAAACGAGTTCTGAAATAACAGTGTAAGTATTACATTGCGTTGCTAATACGAAGCCAATAGCATCTCCTTCGATTTTTCATTAATGCTATTCATGCCTCAAGACCCTACTGAGCCACGTTCTTGATTATGTGCTGCAGAAAAGTTTTACTAGCATTCTGCCAATTTTATGGAGAAATTTCAATACAGGAAGAATGAGAAGTGACCAAAATGAGGAGAAATCACACACCTGAAGCGATGAGGCAGGGGTCTCCAGCATCTCCACCAGCGTGTCTCCTGGTTGAATCCGCACTACATCCACGATCAGCTTCTTAGTCCTGTGGGACAGGAATGGTTCATAAAATATTACTTCAGAACAAGTCAGAACTAATACCATTTCAAATTCAACATAAAGAAATGTGCTGTAAGAGTTTTGGGCTAAAAAACATTTACATACATTTTGTCCAGAGTGACACACAAGTGACAAAACATGACAAATAATTGATTCATGATGAATTTATCTGTTTAAGCCAGTGACTATGATTTTGTTACCGTTTTCCCACAGCTACACTGCTATTTCAAATATATAATACCATCTTTATATAGACCAAGAAAGATATTATTTGGCTAGTGAAGAGGTGTTAAAGATACAAATCCATCAGTTTAAAAAAATGCTTCCATATGTGAATGTATCATTCAATGACCATACTCTTGAGTCACCATAGATGCAGAAAAAATTGTTTCCAGTATTCCAGGTCAAAAAACTAGTAAAAACAAAAAACAGCGATTCAAAACTCCTCACTATATTAAACCAGGTTGGCATATGTATTCAAATAGAAAGTTGTATTTATTAATACATTGAGTGAAAATACACAAAGGATTTAACTGAACCATATAACCACATTACACAGCAAGTCATTCTTATTTCTAAACAATACCCAAGTAATTTATCACTTTCACTGAAATCAAAAATATCCACAGTGCTCAAAATTCTGCTTTGGTCTGCATTTTCAAAGAGGAAACCAGGCTGTGTGAAGATTCAGACAACATCAGGCACCAGGGAGACTGTTTCATGGAATCTAGTGGAATGTAGCCATTGTTGAGTCACAGTTTCCTATTTCCTGCTTTAGGCTGCTTTTCCACAATACGCCCTGTTTGTGTGTTGGGTACTGAGAACACTGACAAAATGTTTTTTTTTTTTTACTTACTAATCTTCTTGAAACACAAAGAAAAAGGCCAAAACACAAGGTTCAAGAGGAAAAGATTGTAGCGTCGAAATTTTCGTCCCCTCCTCCAACCTTTTAAGACTAGTTTACTTATAACATTTCTGGTTAATATGTCACTACAATAATTGTAGCCTAGGAATGTGAACAAGAATGATGCACTTTTCCAATTCAGTGACTCTCCAAAAGTGGCAACGGCAACAGTTAATCACAAAATCTGTTCATGCCAATATAGCCTAGATGGATTTGTATTTCCACTATGGATAATTATAAACATATGTATGTCACTTCCATGCCCAGAAAACTTATTTACTGCCACTGTATACTTCCCTTTCAAACACAAGCAATTATTTTAAGAGCAGAAACAGATAAACCAAATAAAACAGGATTTGTTTAATTTTCCTATTCTTTTAATGATCCCATGCTATTTTTGACAAGTAACACACAGAAACATCGCATAGCAGTACTTATTTGAAGGCTTTCTGTAACCTGTATGGGCTAAACTTGGTGACTCAGTCAGCCAGAACAGTCCAGTTACGTTTATAATTTGACTCATGTGTAAGCCATGTTGAAGGCGAAACTCTCAGGCAATCTAGTCATGTGACAGACACAGATATACCCCGCAGGCAGTTCTCCAAACCTGTGCTCAGTGCCAAAGCTACTTGTCACAATATAAATTTCAACACACTGGTCACAACTGTAATCTCTGTCATGCACAATTGAAAGATGTTTTCCCACAACAGGTCCCAGCTGTGGTTTTCATTTATTTGTGATCTTAAAGCTTTTTCTGAGTTTTCATTTGCTTGGCTGCTCACTTATTGATGTTTAACTTTTTTGTCAGATGCTTTAGACAGCAAAACAAGTAAAGACTTTTAAAAGTTTTATATGGTAATGCTTCATTTAGGGAATGCTGATAGAGTCTAATATATAAAAAGCAAAAACTAGAAATTACACACTTCATACGTTTTTGTTTTATATTATTTTATATTGTATATGTATTTGGTTATTTATAATGAACTCCCAATTACACCATTAATTTAAAAAGTGCAAAATATGAAGAAGGGGACGATTTCAGAAAGTATATTTTCAAAACTGAGGTACGTAGGAAAGCAGGCATACATATAGTTAAGGAGGGAGTAGTCGACATGCTCGGAGCACCAAGAGCTCTTCTGCTGTTCCTGTAACTAGTGCTGTATGACTGCCAGTAAATGGAAGTAAAGGACAAAATCTCACTTCATCATCAGACCCTTCACATCCTGATCATCTCCGTCCAGCAACTCGAACTTGCTGGTCAGGGTTAGGGAGATTTCCGTCTTGGCCAGCTGACTGAGGACGCTTTCCTTGTTGGGGTCGTTGGGGTCCACAGCTCCTTCTCCTGAACAAACAGAGGCCGACAGAAACGCCTCAGCAACAGTAATGAAGGCCATCGTCACAATTAGCATGCAGCTATGTGAGGAGGACAGACTTTGTTATTTTCAGCCTTTAAGAAGACAGTCAGATCAGTATTTAGTCAACAGCTGCATTAGGCCCAGGTAATCATTTTTTTTTTGGAACAACGCAGCATACAGTGCAGGTCCTTAGGAGTAGAATCACTTAGTATGTCAATTAAATAAAAATAAAAGGACAACAAGCAGCGACTGAAGAAGGTAAACGGGTGAAGGTATGCTCTACCCAGAAGGGATTCAACATCTGGGACATCTCCCAGGTCTTCCAGCAGCTCATGCAGCACATCGTTGCGATCCGGAGAAATGGCATCCTGGTGCTGCAAGACCAACTGGGGGCAGAAAGACAGAGAGCCCAGGCAGGCCGGTTGACTCAGCCACCTCTTGAGTGCTGCCCCCGGTCTTTCCTGGTAGCCGGTTTCCATCCCTGTTTTACTGCATTTTCCTCCCTTTCACCAGATAACCTGATCACCGTGTTTCCCATGTGTGCGCAGTGTGAAAGAATGGGGGATGGTCAGCCTTTTCAAATGCATAGCAGCTACGTCAGTACAAAGGAGGCATATCAGATATATCTTGGCACTTTAAATATACAGTAAGGCTTTATTTATAGAATTAACAGTGAACTAAGCAGCAGCTACACTCATTCCTCCTTTAATGACCAAGTTCCGCTCCAAGAACCAGGTCGTTATGCGAAATGCTAGCTAAGTAAAAACTACGGCAGCCTCCTACGTGTGACAGCTTTACTTCAGCCTTTGAACTTTCATTTGAAAAGTGACCATTTTAGAAAACATTTTGTATATTCTACTCCAAATATCTCTCTTACTCCGGCATGGCGTGCAAAATTTGGTCGTAACTGTCCACCTTGGTAGGAAAATGAATGTTTTACTGCCTACGTACTGTATTTGTGAATGGTCACTAAGGAATTCGCTAAATGAGGAGTTGTGGTATTCAGTTGTAGTCCATTACCCAGGCCTGCATTGTGCAGGGCAATAGAAAACATAAAATTTGCGTTCATGAAACCATAATCCTGCAAAGACCCCGTGTCCTCTATATTGCAGTCTGAACAACATTGTGCATTCATAACATACAATGGCCACCGGGCCTTAAACGAGATTCCCAGTCTTACCGAGTGAGTGTTGATGACCTCTTCTATGGAGATGTAGATGACAGGCTTGCTCAGAGTCACCATATCAGAGTATTCATCCACATTGAACCTTTCCTCGGGCTCAGACACGTCACATGCTGCCTGGAAAAAAGCCCTAAAGGGAGAACATCAACGCACAAAAAGGGACAATTCAGGTTACATTGTAAAAATACTTCACACTCAGTGCCTTAGGCTTAATAATAATAATAATTGATATTTTATTGATCCCCGTGGGGAAATTGTCTTATGCCTCACTCAGCTTGCTCTTTGTAGAGTAAGCTGTCTGCGAAGGGCAGCCACCCATATTTTCAAATCATAATCAAATGTAGTTGACTTAGGACATTCCGCAACGGTCGCAGAATACTCTTATACTTAGTATCCATAGCATAAAAAGTTCAGTGTTTAGAATTTTTTTATTTAAAAATACTACTAAAAACCCTGTTATCAATTCAAAACATTATACAAAAATTCCACCTAGTTAAAAATTCTTAGTCTCGTGTGACTCATATTTTACATTATGTATTTTCATGTACTTAATGCAGCCAAGTGTCTAATGGCATTTGTGGGGTTCAAGATGGAATTGAGAAAAACACAACCAGCTGAAACTATTACCCTAAGTCAGAGTTATTCAAATCACGGTCCTTGAGGTCCGAGCACTGCTGGTTTTCCAGCCTTCCTTTACCTGTGAGCCAGGTGTGAAGCCTCTGACCAATCAGAATCAGTAATTATTAAACTAACCACCTGGGAGAACTGAAAACAAGGCCTGGATTTGGATTTGAGGTCCAGATTTGAAGAACCCTGTCCTAAGTAAACAAAAAAGTAACCTTCAAATAGGTTTTCAGCACAATCATCTAGGACCTTAAGCATCTTCGCAGAACGCCTCTCCAGACAATTGCTCTTCCAGTGCTTGTTTGATGTCAGAATGAAACTTAAAACACATGTTTTCCATTAACGGTTTCCTGTGTCATTATACCATAAGGGTGGAAATTTGGGAAGGTTATGTAGTCCGTAAGGAATGGGTGTTACCCATAAGGCACATCCGAACCCACACGTCCTCATGGTCCCGACACAGTCTTATACTGTATAACAGTTGCACATGTTGACATAATTCCTAGCCAATACGAATGTGACCAAGATGTGCAGTGTGCTGGTCATCTTGCCCGTAATCCTGTGATTTGCACAGAAAGTCTTTTAGGAAAGAAGCACAGCAAAGTACAGCCCGAGAAAGGCAGCTTCTGACGCAGATCTAGCTGATCGGTTTAACCAAGAGGCAGAGGAATGTCCTGTGTGCTGCACTGCCCTTCCCACAAGCTGCTTGGAATTCGAAACCCAACATACCCGTATGAGCTGGTCACCGTGCAAAAAAAACGACTCTTAAAAGTCAAGAAGAATTCAAACCTCATATCTCTACATCGCTAGGCTAGAGATAAGCAGTGAGGTAGAATTTGACAAACGCTTTCGAAATTGTCTATAAATAACACAAGCAGAGGGAAAAGACACTTTGAAAAAGTTGTTTTATACAATTTTTATAATGTAATTTATACACTCACGCAGACAAACCACCTCTTACTACCACAAATCAAAAATATGTGTTTCAGCTGTATTTGGATTTGTTTTTGAACTGGGAGGTCCCACCTGAACTTCTGGTATGTCTGAGAGATGTAGGTGTTCATGGAGGTCATGTGCATGTTCTCTCCCTCAAACAGTTTGTTGGCAGCTGCATGCTGCAGCATTTTGGCCACGGAGCCCAAGTTCCTGCGCTGGTCCGAGTGCAGCTGCCCCCCCGCCGTCATGTCGATGATGTCAAACCCGTCCGGAGCCACGATGGCTGGGTTCATGTAGCGGTAGTACAGCAGGTTCCCCACGATCTGTCGGAACACAGAGGTCATTTTAATGGTCCTGCACTGGACAACAATAAGGCTGAGTGGTAACCATATTGGCTGGATGTGTGTGTGTATCTCCCATCAAAAAATGGAACTTGGAAAGGGAATTAAATGTATGTTAATGGCAGCTATTAATAAATTATAATATATACAAGCAAACAATGATAAACGTGAAATAAATAACTTATAAAATGTATATTTCCCATTATGAAACAGGACCAGTCCCTTATGCTAAAGGTGAAAAAACAAACACATTCTGCTTTCAAAAATGGGTTGGCAATCTTTTCGCCACACACCCCCTGCCTGAGGAATATAGCATGGACCAATGAAAGCTCAAATTCACATGGCACTTTAATTTATGTAATAAAATTTCAGAATTCCAAAGTGGTGTGTGTGTGTGTGTGTGGGGGGGGGTACCTTCAGAAGCTCATCTTCAGTAGCATCTGGGAACTTTTCATGCAGTGAGCTACTCAGAACCTTGGCCATGTATCTCATGCCGTAACTACACACACAAACACAATATGAAAGAATGAGCGCGGACGTTCCGACCATGGTGTCAACAAAACGAACACTGTACACTGTGACCTGATGCGGCATGAGCAGACAGAAAAGGGATGCACTTTCCAAGTATGCGTGTATCACTGGAAAATCATATCCCACTGCACTGCATTCTATTAACCTTTCGTAAGTACATAATGAATTAACAGAATTACCGATGTAAATAAATATACAAGTTTACTTATTGAAAATATATGCAGCATTGTCTAACAATCCACTATACATAGTTTTAATTTGTAAAATATTTTAGAATTTACTTAAAAGGATGCCTGAAATGTCGCTTTCATTCTATTTGCATTTCAGGCCTATCTTCTCATCTGTTGAGATTTGTGTATCTAGACACGAGCAGTGCCATGGGTGCAGCCACAGCACCCCCTGCTGTATGTAAGCAGTACTTATACAAATGCGTGCACATAAATAGAATTGGAAAGGTACAACTTATGCTGAATTTCTTAAAGGCTGTGCATCCAGAAATGCAGTTCTGCACACAAATGCTTATCCGATCTATTATTTTACTATGTTTGTTCTTGCAGTTTGCTTGAACTGGGCTGGCAGTTCCGCACCAGCGTGTCAGAAGGGCCACCGACTGGATATTTTATGCTTTTGTACTTAATAAAGTGGTTGTATGCTCCTATTATATAACAAGCCTAGAAAACATTTCTCTAAGCTCAGTGGTTTCAAAAGGATATTAACTCAATATGTTGCCAGGGTCAGTCACTGCAGTGCTTACGGGATGTTATCCAGTGAGGACACAATGGAGCTGAGCACTTTGTCAGTGGCCATGCGCAGGCTCTGGTTGGACGCCTCCAGCCTGGTCCTCACCTCCTCATGCGTCAATGCCTGGTCTGGGGTGACCTCATACGGGAGTTTACTGAAACCACCCAGCAAAGTAACATGAACACAGAGAGGCAATCAGACAGTTGTTCTATTTGAAACCTTTTTGCTGAGTACTTATCAAAAATGCTGTCAAAAATTTTTCTTTTAATCAAAAAACACAAACTAATAACTTATGACTACAGTGAAATCTACATATGAAAATGATTTGTAGAATAGTATGTACTACAGATACATCAAGGTGCAGTGAAAATATTACATGAACACAAAAAATAAAAACATTAACACTGCTCTAAGAATTTTTGAGCAGATTTTATGACTCCTCTTTCATTACAGTTTTCTTACAGTCCATGAGTCACCTGGCTTCTCCAGTGGCTGTTTCCAGCTGGTTGACCCAGGACTTATAGATATCCACAGGATTGGTGTTGATTCCCAGTGATTTGTCTTCAATGATCTCCTTCACCACCGGAGCCAGCAGCTGCCTCAGGGCATTCTGACCACGAGCGCCTCGGTTGAAGCTCACCACCATCTTGATGACAGTGGGGTTTCCAGTCACTATGTCCTGTAACTGGTCTACCTTCGACCTACACAAATAGGGGCAACGGTCGCAAAACATTTAACAGTCAACATTATAATACCTTCTAACCATGGGTGCAAGATATATGGTGGAATTGGGGGGGGGGGGCGAGTTTAACCGCCCCAGAAATCAAAACCAGCCAATACAACCCCCCTGGACCTCGTTAAATGGGTGGAGACCTCAATCCGCCCAATGCTAAACCCAAAGTAATGCCCGTGTAATATTAGTGTGTTCTTCATACCATATGGTTAATCATTATAAATTGCCTGTAAGGTTTGCACATGCAGAGGGGCACACTATAGTGTGTGTGACACAAATCTAAGTCCTGTAATAGCTTATGTAGGAACGCACTTGATTTCCTCCTCAAGTGCAGTCTTGAAGAGCTTCAGCAGAAGATATTCTTCCCGCTGGTTTGATGCATAGTTATAGAGGGTGAAGATGACCGTGTCCATGAACTTGGTGGACTTGTTCTGGGGCATCTGGAAGATCAGCTTAGCCAGGTATGAAGGGTTTGTCTGTGTGCAAAACAAAGCAGCGATCTAAGAATGTCAACTTGGCATATCACCCCTTCCTTCTGGAGGGGCAGAGTTGGCTCCACAGCCATGCCTAGCACAGGTTGTAGATATAGCATCCATCTCTCTTCACTGTCAACCTCATGCAATGGCAGTTGAATAGCTTGCCAGCTCGAGAACAAGTTGTCTTTCTAAAGGTGGTGGTGATGACTGCCTACCTGGAACCGATGTATGTTTGCAGTGGAGAACGTGGGAACTCACTTGAAGGAGATAGAAGAGGTGCTGATAAGCTTCCAGCTTCTTCCGCTTGTCTTTGCTCAGGCCCTTGATGCCCTGCTTGCCTTCCATGGTCAGTTCATCTTTGCCTAGCTTGTTTTTCTTATTGGTCAGCTTTTTGTTATGCGACACCACATCCTGTAACAGCACAACCACATCATGGCGGGTGAGAAGTTTCATACAACCATGACAAAATGTACATCATGAATTCCCAAGTAAACCTTGGGTACCACTTTACAATAATGCTACCCTTTGCCACTTATAAATGCTAGTAACTCATTAATAAGAAGAAAACTGTGGCGTAACTTGTTTAAAATTGTCAAATAATGATTTAAAGTGTTACAACCTAATTAATAACCTGCTAAGTATTCATAATCCCTTTATAAAGGTAACCTTATTCTAAAGTGACACCAAGCCTTGATATTTTTTATTGGAATGTGACATCATGTGAATTAAAAACCTGTTTCAAAAACATCATATGATCTAAGTTTGCAATGACTCCATCCATCCATCCATCCATCCATCCATCCATCCATCCATCCATCCATCCATAACATCCGTGTATTATGCCCAGGG
>JAODKF010000046.1:25686479-25698585 GCA_026779585.1 Mormyrus proboscirostris | reverse complement strand
TCCATCCATCCATCCATCCATCCATCCATCCATCCATCCATCCATCCATCCATAACATCCGTGTATTATGCCCAGGGTTGCAGGAGGGCCTGAAACCTACCCCAGGGAGCAAGGGCACGAGGCAGGCAGGGTACACCCTGGATGGGATGCCAGTTACTACCAACACTCACTTTCAGATCACTTCTGTTTATTCCCTAGACCCACAGAGAAGCAGAGTGAGGAGCACGTGTACCTGCAGCGTGATCCTGTTCTTCACCAGCAGACCGATCTTAATGTCCATCAGGTTAAGATCCTTCTCCATTTGCTGATTGGAGCGGATCTTGGTGACTACCTCCTCCCTCAGCTGCGTCATGTCCAGCTCCTCCTGCAGGTCCAGGGGGCTCTGCTCCAGCAGGTGAACAAACTTACGCACCACAGACAGGGGGGGGTTCTCCGCTCCCGCTGTAGATACACACACACACACACATCCACCCACCCACATCTTTCAACAAGCTGTAATTAAAACATTACAAATCAACCACAGAGATCCTTCAGAATTATGTCTTTGAACGCCAGTCAGTTTCTATGGTAACCAGCATTTAATACCCTTGTTTACCATCTGCTTCTATACAGACCTTTTGTACTTTTGTCATTTTGTTTTGTAAAATGTACTAGATAAATCCTTTTAAGGCTTAACGTATACAACTGGAAAACAGGTCAATTGTATTTTTGAAAACTCCTTTCCTGAATCAGGCTTTGAACCATTTGTGTGTGATCCAGTGTCAGGCCATCTGGCCCCCGAAAACTTCGCTATCACTCAGGCGGCCAGAGGGTCTCACTTACTCAGTGTCTGGTAATTGTCTCGTGCCTTATTGGCCTTCAGAAAAGCTTGAATCTTCACTATTTCCTTCTCCTGAGCACAAAAACACACACACACACACACACACACACACACACACACACACACACACGGAAGCCATGCAAGTTAACAAAAGCATCCAAGAAAAATTCCATGAATCTGACAGTGTATGTACAGGAAAATTTCATAGCTGGATACAGAACCACTTACATGATCTTTAAAATACTTTAGCCTCTGGGAATATTTACTTCTAGCCTTCCACATTTTCACCCATGACTGGATCTGAAGAGAAGAAAAATAGTCTCAGTACCTATGAAGACCAAACATGGCGTCTTCACGGTCACCTGCATTTCCGTATTTACATATTGTTTACCTTCACAATAGCGGCTACATTATCCTGAAGGACCCGCAGTCTGTCCTCGTATGACTTCCGCTGTTTGTGTCCCTTCCAGAAGGCCTATTTAAAAAGAGGCCGTCAATATGTTACAGTTTTAAATGTAAAATGCAACTGAGTGACTAACTTGCGGGGAGTCAGGGCCACATGTTGTAAAATGATTTACTGCATCGTTAATGAGGACAGTAAACCTTTTAGAAGGAAAACATGGTGTAAGATCAATCAACGCTTTAGGCATTTTAGAAAAGAAATAAACATATGTGGGTATATTGCTGTAGGAGAGGAATTCACAGGGATAATGAATTACATCACCTCAATATTGATCAGAAACAAACTAAAAAAAACATAAAAAGTAAACTTAAATTCTATAGAAAAATATGGCACCAGTCAGGTTTCTTCATGTTCTTCCCAATTGCTAAATGTAGGTATATTTCTGTATTACAATTTCTATACCACAAGCCAGTCTATTACACAAAGAAGTTAGCACTGTTTAATTTCTATGATGAGTAGAGGTCAAATTCTCCATGTAAATAGAGGCTTTGGAAACTAAA
The DNA here is from genome assembly GCA_026779585.1 of Mormyrus proboscirostris. Taxonomy (NCBI): domain Eukaryota; kingdom Metazoa; phylum Chordata; class Actinopteri; order Osteoglossiformes; family Mormyridae; genus Mormyrus; species Mormyrus proboscirostris. Next base: position 25,696,802 of record JAODKF010000046.1, on the reverse strand, counting down.
TGAGGCAGATATGGTGGAGAGAGGTCGACATATAACATCGGGGGCATCTTCCAATCAGTTCATGTTGAGGCTTAATAATTCTTTAGCACAGATTGATAACAAATGTGACAAATATACCTGCAACTGGATCACACTAGCTTCTTGCTGGTTCAGGTATTCCATCCTCTCAGTATAAGCCTTCTTTACCAGGTACCCTCGAACCCGCGCCTGCAGCTGCACGATCACTGGCTCATGGGCCAGCCACAGCTGCTCACGGTTGTACTCCGCAGTCACGCTTCCCACAATACCCTGGGAAGCAGTCACGTTCAATAGCACCAGAGAGGTGGTGCACATCGGTCACCAAGCCTCCATCAAATAACTGAGAAATAAGGAAGCGTGCATGTGATGAAAAGGCTCAAAGATGATATAGAGACGTGCAAAGGGATGGAGGTTAAGGGAGAATATAGCAAAAGCAACAAGGTTAATGCTGTCACACTTGGTTCCACAGACTAGGGAAACCAAATGAGGGTCGGCAATTACAGAGCACTTCCCACCTGGATCTCCTCCCAAGTCATCTGAGTGCCATCATGCACAAAGCCTTCAGGCTCCTCCCACGTCCCCTGCTCACTAGGCAGGTTGTAGAAGTAGTCATACGTGTCCTTGATCCTGTGCTTCACCCATGCACTGCTGCTGGGACCTTTGAAAAGAAACAGAAGCTTGCATCGTGCCTGTTCACCATTGTAGGGTTTTGTAGAAATTAGCACTCTTTAGCACTCTGCTGGGACCTTTGAAAAGAAACAGAAGCTTGCATCGTGCCTGTTCACCATTGTAGGGTTTTGTAGGTGACGACACTGTCAATTACATTATTCACGTGTAAAGAATGTTGATGACTTTCCATGTCTGACATACAATATACATAGAAACAATACAGCTGGTCTACACATGACATGACAATAGCTTATCTGCTTCCTGGAAGCTTTTGACCGTAACATTTCTACTTAAGGGGCAGACTTCAAGTTAGACGGTACCTTCCGTAGTGTTGAGCGCCTGCCTCTGGGCGAGGTTGGAGTGGTATGTGTCTGCACACTCCACCAGCACCCCCCTCAGGCCCGCGTTGGGACACTGAAGAGCTCGTAGGCAGCTCTGGGCGTCGCCTTCGGCTGCCTCTCGGTTGATGGCCGCGACTGCCTTTGCCACTGCAGCAGAGAAACGAGAGGCGGGTCACCAGACGATTCCTCACTTCAATTCTCAGCTGCTGACTATACCTCTGCACATTTCGCATGTCATGCCTTCAAGCCTCTGAGGCTGACGGCAGCAAAAGGAGAACAAAGTTCATCTGAAGTGGACATGAAAGATTTTAACCCATCATTCCTAGATGGAAAGAGCTAGCTTCCCCTTTTGAGATGATATCCCCCATATTTAGCCAGCAACCTACGTTTCAAGGCCTCCTCCTCATCCTTGTTTGCAGTCACGATTCCATCCTGGATCTGGTCCAGCCACAGGACGGCTGACTCATCTCCGGAACTCTGCAGGGACACACGGCAACAGGGACCATTCAGTCTGCCGCCCACACAAACCCACAGCACTAGTGGGCTGAGACAATAACAACAACCCTAACCCTAATTTCCAGATGTAATCTGTGGGACTGCATTAAACAGTGCATGCTATCTGACGCTCTTATTCAGTATTTAGCAACATATGACTCCTCTACTGTAGGTGGTGAGTGTGTTGTCCAAACACATACAACTTCCTGTAACCTGTTTATAAGCAATGCTGATTTACAACAATTTATGGTGAAGTACCTAACCAGCTTCACAGACTCGGGCTAGAAAGCTTCTCAGCTCCTAAGTATAATTTTATTATTACATTTATTGGTTTATTTTTATTTATATAGTTTATGCCCAATAGATCAACCAAATTGTGGAAAAACTTTCAGATTCCTACTGAAGATTGTATTAAGGTTAATTATTACTATTATTTATTACTGAGCAGACCCTTTGTGCCCAACTCTGGGGACAGAGAGCAGTGTGGGTCACTATCCGTCTAGGAGATGCGGTTAAAGGGTTTGTTCAAAAGCCAAATGATGTGATTAGACCTCAGGACTGAACCTCTTACCTTCCAAAGACAGACCCAGCACTGCAACCAGCAGAGCCACACATCCGGCCCCGGGAAGAGCCTACCTTGCGTATCTGTTCTTTAGCATGCTGAAGAACATCATGATAGTGTTTGGCAAGGGAAGGATTGACCCCATGCAGCTTAGCAGTAGGTAACAGTAGTGCAGTCAGAGTCTTTTCTGGATCTCCAGCATCAAGGGCTTCATTGATCTGAGTTATTGCGATGATTCCTAAAGAGGAGAAAAAGAAAAATCGAGCAAACCCTGCTGACAGCAAAAAGAAGAATTCTAGCCGATCTTTACCTCACATAAGGTGTATATACTCAGCAGGCAGATAATTAAGTACACCTGCTAGTTAAAAAGAAAAACAGCCCGATTTTCCAAACTGAGTCATTTGGCTGAGATGGAATACATACAGCATACAGTACAAACAGAATCGAGAAGATGAATTACTGTGCAGCTAAGCGTTAGCATGACTAAAATGCATAAGCTAAGCGATTTTGGAAGTGGTGACACTGTTGGTGGAAGACGTGCTGGTTCCAGTATCTCAGAAACAGCCACCTTCTAAGAATTCCCATACGCTATAGCGTCTATAGAGTTTACAGTAAAATGAAAAAAAAAAATCCACTCAACAGCTGTTGTGTGAGCGGCACCATCTTGAAAGGGGTCAGAGGACAATGGCCAGACCCTTTAGAACTAATGGAAAAGCCACGAGTTCAAAAGTAGCAGTTCTGTAGGCAATACCGGGCCCTACACACTGCCAGCTGGTTTATATTCATCCATAATTTAGACTAGGAGAATGCTATGGGTCTATAGCATTTCAGTTCTGTGCATGGCAACAAATACCTATGACAATGGCACAAGGTCATATTCTGTAAATGAACTATCAGCTTTTATGCTATGAAATGTCAACCACGTACATTTGGCAAGACCATCAGTGAGCAAGTGAAACTTACACTAATGGCCCAAAGCAGAAGCTATGGAGGCTAATAGGCCTTTTTCAGCTCATAACATCTATTAAATGGCATGTCATTGTGGATGCAGCCCTGCCTTGTACCCTGTGCTGCCTGTGACAGGCTCCGGTAACCCCTCTACCCCAACCCAGCTCAGGATAAGCGATTGGAAGCATACATTTTGGCAGGGAAGTGATCAGGACACACTTTTCAACAGCAGGTTCTTGAAAACCACTGTCCAGAATACTCACGCTTGTGCTCGTCCTCAACCTGCATGTTGACCATATCGATGCCGCCCTGCATGTCATTCCAGGTGAGAAATTCCTGTCCCTTCACTGCAGCATCAGACTTCACGGTGATCAAATGGTCTGAGTACCTGATGCCAGAAAAGCCCTCTAATAATTTAGCATTTTTTTACAGAACGTAGTGACAGAGCACCCTCTGCTGGTGGCACAGACTGTGCCAAGCGTCAAAGCCGTAAGTGCTTTCTGCTGCTCGGCAGGAGGCAGGTCAGTAAATACCTTAAGAAATTAACACAATATATCATAGTCTGCTCCTATTACTGTGCAACCTTTCTCAATGTCACATGGTAATTCAGATCCTATTTGTTCAGTTAATGTAAAATCTTTTTAAAAGACTAATGGAAAGGCATGACAAAAGCATCTTTTAGGTCTTGGACTCACGCAAAAATTAAATTAAAACTAGAAAAGGGTCGCCACTCTTTTTTGCACCTAAGGGGGGCTGTTGTGCCTCTTGAAACTCAATCTGGCCACTACTCTACACTTGAGAGCCCTTATCCTTCACCTCTGAAGATTGTCCTGGTCCAGCTTGCTGAAGCCCAGAGGCAGATCGCTTAGCTGCTCGATCACGGCCTGCTGGTCCTTGGCGTCGAGGACCTCGTTCAGCACGGCCACCGCTGACAGCATCTCCACGGCGACGGACAACTCGTCGTAGCCCAGAAATACCTGCACACATGGGAGTGATGGTAGGAAGGTTGTGCGGCCCATTCCATACCAGTGTGTGGGCTAAAGCCCAGTGGGCGAGGGTCCCTAAGGAGTAGCCAAATCATTGGGAGGGGTCATGACATGATTTTATGAAAGTGTTATCATCCATCCACCCACCTGTCTGTCTGTCTGCCTTTAGTAATATTTATCCGGAATAGTATTTAAGCAAAAGGGGTTGTGATACTTGACCAGTATTTTTTTTGAGGGTCACCAGACAAAACGTTTGAGAACCACAGTGCTAATCCGACCTTGAAAAAGGCAGAAGATATATGAACGCTAACCCAGTGAATGAGTGTGCTGAGTGACAGCAAAAGGGCGGCCAGAAGACAGAGGGGATTTAGAAAGTGGGTATGAGCATGATGGGGTGACACCGGCAAGAAGGGGCACCTGCGGGTTCTGCCTCTGCAGGGCGAAGAGCTCGGACTGGTACAGGCTGGCGGCGGACGGGTACACGACGGGCATCTGGGCCTCGGGCTTCTGCAGCTCCTCCATGGTTTCGGCAGAACTTCCCCGCCGGATCGCAGCGTTGATGGCCTTGACAGCCGCTTGTTCTGTGTGACGACAAACCAGCGACTCATCGGTCACAGAACAGCTTCTCAAATGCTGGATACATCTTTACTATTGTTTGCTGGTACTAATGGAAGTCACTGATATTGATAATAAACTTAAAATTAAAATGAAAAAATTAAATACAGGGCAACCAAACTGAGTGCATTCAGCATAAAACACAAGAACGTACTCTTCCCAGTCACCAGGCACTGTTAGGCACTCGCAGTGGCTTGTGACTTACAGTCAAAGCCAGCAAGCAATTCACACTCCTGCTTATGTTTCACAAGTGCAAAATCATAAAAATCCTAAAAATGGCAGCTTCCATACATACGCACATATACAGTTAAAACTTGCTAGCCATCTTGCTAGCTTGAACCCCCCGTACCTCTGTTATTCTTCCTTTTAGTTTCAATGCATTTCCTCTATATGAGCAGAAAGTACAAAGGGATGTACAGTATGATGAATAATAAAGGCAGAGCTGAATCTCGCAGAGTGCAAAAATTACACATGGGTCTTTGAGGGAACAGCATAATTACACCAGAAACCATCAAACGGGAAACATCCAGCGTAATGTAGAAACCCTGACCATTTAGACAACCGAATCAAGTGTGTACATTTGTAGGCGTGTGTGTTTGTGTGTGTGTGCGTGTACTTGTTTTACCATTTGTGGTAAACCAGTGACTAAGGAAAGCATAAAAGGAAAAAGAAAGAATCTTACTTTGTTTCTCGGCTTCTGCAACGTCATTACAGGAGCTCACCACCCGCTGGATCTCATCCCGCGTCAGCTGCATCGGCACGCCGGAGTCCTGCTGGAAACAGAGACACAGACCCATCCTCATACACAAACGCCGTGACCAACATCAGCACCAGCGTCGGGGGTGAGGGCATGGGGTAAACAGAGACATACAAGGGTACGACCCTGCCTCGAGCTTTCGCTGCCCCTTACCTGGACCTTGTGATCCCTGAAGGAGATAAAGTGCTTCAGATAACAGTTGGAGTTGGCATCCACTACTCCCAGAAGGCCCAGTCCCGGTGCCCTGAGGCTGGCCAGTACGGCCTCTTCGTCCCTGGTACCAATGGCCTCATTAACTTTTCGTACTGCAACCTGAGCTGAGGTGAGCAAGGCAACAGAGTCCATTAAGAACTGATCCGGGTTTATCTATCCTAATCTAATCTAAACTGTCTTCTATTTCTTATTTACTACCGCAAGCTTGTGCCGAACTGCACTGACTATAGAGCGGAACAATTCAGTTTGAGGGAAGCAGTGCAGCAGTGTTCCAGTTAAAGCAGCTTAGGGTCCTTGCACACGAGGGTAGATTTAACCAAACCAATGAATGCTTGGGCGGAAATAACACGGAAACTGGGTCAGATATTGCGGCAAAGATCAGGGCTGTTAAATAGTGTTACATATTTAATTTACTTAATAAACAGTACTTGGTGCAAAACTGCAGAATTATAAGCTACTCAGGACACCACCCTACTGGCACACAGTGTAAGAGTAAAATCTGGGCGGAGCAGTAGGTGGTAGTCACTGTGCTGTACCCTGACTACACTCAACTCAAGCTAAGAGTCTGTGAGTGTTACTGAGGTACAAACTGGGGGTAGCAGTTTTCTGGGGCAGTACTTACTATTTACTAGGTTAATGTTGCTCTGGATCTCCGAATGTGTCAGTAATTCTTCATAAACATCTCTCTCCTCAGTCGCCACAGAACACCGCTAAATAAGGACCAAAAATTATTTCATTTTTAGGTTAATAAAGTGACCAACCAATTTTGCATAAATACAAAATACATATATACTATTAGCATGCGGAGTAAACACAGCACAAGGAAGGACTAAGAGCATGAAGGGATTGCAGAACTTCGGCCATTTCTGCAGCAAAGCCTTTCATTACCGTCCCTGAGGCCTGCTTCTCCTTGCTTCTCTTGGTCTGGCTCAGAATGTCCTGGTACTCCTGACACAGCGCATCCTGCGTGTTCAGCAGCCTGGCGTTGGGGTTAATCAGAGCCTTGAACGTGGCCTCAGCCTGGCCCCTGTCTATGGCCTCGTTGATGGCGATGACGGCAGCGTGCCCTAACGAGACAGGAATCGGGATTAGAAGGATTCCCCTCGGGCCAAATCGGAAGCAGTCTGGGTCGGGCGCACTGAACAAAACCTGCCATCCCGGCTCCAAAACCAGTCAAATGATAATGAAGGAGCGTATGGCCTCTTTCAGGAACAATACCCAGTAAATAAGAGAGGTTTGATTTACATGCAGCTTCGTCCACAGAAAGCTCATTGGCCAGAATCCCGCCGATCTTGTTGAAGGCTGGCATGTGAAGGCCGTACTTCTCCAGCTCCCTGCGCATGTTGCTAATCTCCTCCTCTGTGGCAATAAAGAAATTACACAAGAAGCGATTAAATGACTGCAGTGATGCCCAATGAGTCAAACCCTACAACAGCCGCAGCACACTATGGATAACGTTGCTGGGTGAGGGTTTTATAAAAGTTCACATAAATAATAAGGATAAAGCTACATAAATGTTAGTTTGGAAATGATATTTAAGCAACAAACAACATACACAGTGGCACAATAAATAGATTGCCTGCTTACATGTCCAAATATTCCACAATAAAATATAAATACCTTAAGTGTGAATAACAAAATATAATCAGGAAATCATGAAATATAACACAGGGGACACTCCAAACCTGAGGCCATTCATCTGTTGTACCCTCACCAATTTTGTGCCTCTACCATGGTATCAGCTATTAATGTGCATTTTTGAAACAACAACAAGTCATTACTTGCCAGAAAGCAGGTAATTAGCTGTTATAACCTCCTACTGGGATCATTAATCATGCACAGAAAAACACACACACTATATAAACAAAGAGAGGCTTGTTGTTATAATATACAACAAAGAAAACCTCTCCCGAGGGTCTGTCACTTTTGGATCACTGTTCACTCTCTAAACAACCATGTCATTATGTCACTTGCTTAGTGATGAATCCCTCTCAGTATTTAATAATAAGGCTGCGCATGTTTCGCTACACGGCTTTCTCTGTAGAGAACTTTCTGCTACAGTGTCTGTATATATCAATAGTGAATTGGAATTAAAAAATGGAGTAGTGATACTTTATTAATCCCCATGGGGAAACTGTGTTTTTGCCTATGCCATCTCCCTCTCCTTGGGTCACGGACACATTTACGCTCGAGGGGAAGCTTGGGGATGACAGTGAGGGGCAGCCAGAGTCCAGCACACCTGGAGGAATTGGGGTTAAGGGCTTTGCCCAAGGGCCCAACAACAGCATCAGTCTGCTGGCCCCAGGATCCAAACTGGCAGCCTTCCAGTCACAAGCAGAGAGTCCACACACCATCCCACAACAGAAAATCTTCTCATTCATTTGTCGACTTCTTACCTGTGAAGTCTACTTTGCCTAAAAGGTTTTGGATCTGCGGAGCAATTCCCAGTTTGTGAAGATATAAACTGAAACGGCAAAAAAGCAGCTTGTTTTATAATCGTACTGTAAAAGACTGTGATTGATATAGTAAATTCTTTTTACAGCAAATGTGCTATAGTTCATTAAAATATAATTAAAATCAAGTTAAATGAGAAGAGTGATCACATTTCAAATGGTCATAAAAAATGCCACCAGACACAGATGAAAATTAATAGGATTAAATTAGAGCTGGGCGATAAATCGATTTATTCGAGTAATTCGAATTTACAGTTCAGGACGATGTGTTTTCAAGAAAATCGATTTTATTACTTTTTTTATACACGAGCACCAAAAGCGGAACTAATGCGACGCACCATTCTTTACGAGTAAATTAGCGCGGCGCACCCAAACACTGTAGCAGATTCACTAACAACATGGCAATGACAGGGGAAAAGCTGGCGCTTGTGCCCAAGAAAGGTGTTGCTGCATCTGTAATATGGAATTGTTTCGGTTTTGCGCCGTCGGACACAGACCAAACAAGTCCTCGTTGCAAAGACTGTTGCAACCAAAGGAAGCAGTGCGACTAATTTATTCCAGCACGTAAAGCAGAGGCTCGCAGCGGAGTGGGAGAAGTGCAGCTCCCAGCGAAAAGAAAATAGCCGCAGCACCAGCACAACAAACAAAGTTAAGCAAGCAACAGTCCCTGACACATTTTCGAACTGTGTGCCATATGATAAGAATGGGGCACGATGGACGGCGATAGCAAACGCTGACGCGGTGTATAGTGCAAAAGACATGGTGCCCATACATAATGTCAAGCCCAATGGCATAAAGTATTTATTTAATACCAAGCTGACATGATAAAATTGTGTGTTTTTTCTATTATTATTACAATATTACTTATTACTTTTATTTAAAAGTTTGAGGGTGTATTGTGCCAGTTTGAAAATAAGCTATAGAGAAAGCTTTCTAAAAGTTTTTACAAATTCCTAAACGTGTTTACAATGGCGTAGTCTGCCATCTCACTTACAAGCATCTTTTATGGCTTGTCAGACTGCACTTTAACCCTAAAGTAAAAAAAGCTAAATAAAGTTAAGACTTGTTTTGAACCATTTATTTGTCATCTGTAGTTTGATTTTAAGTAGGGGAGGGGAAAATCGATTAAAATCGGAAATCGGATTTTTTGTGAGCTCTAGAATAAATTAAAGACCATAAAGTGACAGACAGAGGGCTGGTAAAAATGACAGCACTTCTTCAGTAATTGTAGCACAACTTTCCAGAAGGGGGCAGTGTTCAAAAAGCACTACTCACCCTGTCTAAAATGCAAACAAGTTAATCCATTCTAAGTAGCTTCCATGCACTTCTAGAGACAGGAGGACTGTAAATTGCGTTAAAAATTTAATGCCCATGCTGGTATTCTGTAAATGCGCATTAATTATTTAGAAGCTAGCAGGTTATTTTTAAAGGTTTGAATACATGACAAAACATAGGCCATGATGCCTGCATAATACCTTTGAACCCTGAGGATAGAAGCAAAAACAGATCAATAGTGCTGAAGTTTGCCATCAGATCTGGCGTCGCTGGAGGCCTGTTGTGTAACTGCGTGCTCTACAGAGAGGGATCTGTGCCACATGCAGCTGAAACTCCCACTGCAAAGGGCTTCAGTGAGTATTTGTCTAATCTGATTTCGCTGAGGAATACCCCCAGATACACAAGGCACAAAACCCAAGATGCCACTGCAGTGAAAACATTTTCTTTTCATTTGGGCTTCTGTTTTCCCTCATCTATCCTCCCATGTAGTGTGGGAGATTACGAACATTATTGCCACCATGGGGTTAATTAACAAATGAGCTACTTAAACCGTACCCCCCTTACTGCCAGGCCCATCTTCCTCTGGCACACCTACGCGTAACCCAAAGCACGCATTAAACTTGGTTACAGCTCCAGTGACGCGCCTCTGTTGGCTTTTCAAACAGCCACCAGGTGGTGGAGTCCTTTCGTCTTTGTCACCAGACGAGGGACCTGGATCGTTTCCCACTGAAGAAGTCCGCATTTCAAAACGTGTCAAACGTTCTCAATATGCAGCGCGCATTGGTCTGCAGATCCTCCCCTATTTTCAGCGGAAACCATGAAATTCAGACTGCATGTTTTCAGCTAGTTACACGAGCCAGGGCGGTGAAGCAACCCAGCTCTGTGCCTGATAAACACCAAGAGGAAGACGGGCCATTCGGCAGGAAGTGACAAACGCAAAAGGATGAACGGCTTCCATTTCAAGGGCGGTCACATGTTCTTCTATCTGATG
>JAODKF010000046.1:25665804-25686379 GCA_026779585.1 Mormyrus proboscirostris | reverse complement strand
ATTCGGCAGGAAGTGACAAACGCAAAAGGATGAACGGCTTCCATTTCAAGGGCGGTCACATGTTCTTCTATCTGATGATGCAAGTAATGTTAAAATCCTTGAAGTAAATGACTGCAATTCAGGTAATCAAAGAATTTAGACTGAAATACTACAGTGAAATATCCAGTACCATAAATGTTTGAAATCTCATACAATAAAACGGGTGGCCTAGGGAAAAAAGTGAAGTTGCTTTTTTAACATATATACTTTAGGTACATAACTATATTTTGTTGAATGGATCGAATAAAGATTCATAATAACAGAGGGTGGACAAAATAACAGAAACACCCACCAACATATTAATATCAAGGAGCTCATAAGGGGATGGGCCACCCTAGCCTTTAGCCTTTAGCAAACGCTGCTGTGGTTTTTGTGACTGTTTCCGACACATTAAATAATCACAGAATTCGTGACACATACATCTGACAGTTGACCTCTTTGAATCTGAAATCACCTCATGTTGCACTGAAAATGCAAATATGAAAGGGGAGACCTATCAATTTTTTTTATCCTTTATATGTGACACATATGGCTAATTGACATTTTAATTGATACAAATCAACTCCATCTCAAATATCTAATTGTGATTTAGTTCAAAATTAAAGTTTTCTTTCACGTGGCGTTTCAGATATTCTCTCCACATTCTGACGGGCTGAACCAGCCACCTGTGATCTATGTAGCCATCGGCAGGTGAGGGCACAGCGAGAATGCAGACATGGCATCCTTCTCTTACCTTAAAGCATGTATACAGTATATCACCTTGGGCATGTTTTTACGGTCATACACATCTGTTGTTTCAGGATAGAATATCTGCAAGGGAAACACCCACCAGTCATTAATCAGTTATGAACCATCAAACTGCAGCTGCACATGTTCTCATCATACTGAATGAGGTAACTGTGTTTTATTTACATTCTGTGCAAAAACAGAAATATTTCCATAAAGAGCAGCGGGCCAGCAGCTCTCCTTTCATGGGCGTGGCCTCGACGATCATGGCGCTTTTCCACTGCCACCAAGCACCGATCTGTGCCTGAGCCGTACCGCAAACTGGCAGTTTTCAATCGTAAATTATGCAAGCTGCACCCGAGTGTGACCAAACTGAGCTGGTTGCATCACCACCATCAAACTGGTCGTAATGCACAGATAAACTGGTGTTCTGTGCATGGATTATGCAAAGGAAAAAGCATATATTCTATATATCATTCAATATTAGTAGTATCACACATTGTGATGCAAACTTGAAAATTTCCAACCTCCTACTTAAAGTACTATAGAACAGATGAACAGAATGGATTCGTAATGCAAGCGAATGCTATCTCCGCTAGCATTTGATGGTATTATAACAGGGATTCTCACAGATGTGCTAGAAAATTAGGAAATTAGCACACAGAGTAAATCATGATGTACACCGTGTGAACGGTAAATATTTGCCTCTTCGGTTTTACGTCACTGTTGCTCTCCAAACCCAGCAACGCCTTTACCGAGCCGGCCCTCCTGCAGTGGAAAACTGAATCTGTAACTATACTCTCTCCTTGCGGTATGGGATGGGTACGGGTCAGTTCCTATATGCCAGTGGAAAAGCGATAGAAATATATACTTAACAGCAGTCCTATTCTGTTCATTTTAAATAGCTATTATAAAAACTACTATGATAAGAGGATAGACATAGGGTGTAAAACTATCATTTCCAACCTAATAGCTATCCAGACCCCCCAGCTGCCTTCCCAGCTGTTCTCTCCCAGTACAATCCCAGGCCAGATTGGCCTTTCCCACAGTGAGCCTGCCAGCTAATGCCAACTAATCTAGTCTGTGCCCACATATGGATGAAACAGCTTTTGCAAGACTTGCAAAGGTGTGTTTACAATGAAAACGAAGAAGTTCGCACACACATCTGGGACTAAGGAGGGGTAGGTCTCTGTGCTCCTGACCAGGCTACCAGTTAAAATCTTTTGGCTGGCAAAATTATATGACCCTTGCATTCTTGATCAAGGCCCAAGCCCAGTCGCCCCAGGGATGTTGAGACGCCACAAACTAGCTCTCACCTCCTTGTCAGTGTATCTCACGGAGAGCAAAACAGGACAGCTGAAAACTACCCAATTTCCCCACGGGGATGGATAAAGTATCACTGTTCTATTCTAAATGTGTAACTGATTCTGTACTGTCTGCTACTGCCTCTCAGGAATTAGCTTCAGTAGTATAGCGTGACACACGGGTGTCCGTACCTTGGGTAGCCCCACCGTTTCCATGGCGTTCAACCACTGCACTGTGTTGTCCGTGTGCCGGAAGTGAAGGCCGGTGCGCTGGGGGGGGGAAAGCAGAGCAGGTCTGACTGGGAGGCCACGCACTACTCACATCAGCCAGCAGGGGCAGAGCAGACGGCGAACCAAGAACAAACAAACGGCAACAGAAGAACCACCAACCTAACTGCAGTGTCTTTGCAAACCACAACTTCTAAGCAATTAGTACATCTTATGGTTAGTTTTGTACTGCATTAGCAACAGCTGGGGGGGGGGGGGTACTTCATTTAGTGACTGCTATGTCAGCCAGGCTCCAGTAGCTGGAAAACATGGAGGGGGAGCTGTCTGCAGGAAGCCGGAGAAGAGGAAGATTATTGCCCAGGCTTCCTGACTAGAACTGGCCCACGGAGGCCACACCAGACTCCCGCTGGCCGGTGTGCCCCCGTCAGGGCAAACCCAGCGGCGTGCTACAAAGAAACCATGTGCAGCACTTCACTTCCCATTAACCCTGCATCTCAGCCGGACAGGGGGCCTGCAGAACATGCAGTTATTGCCAAACTATCTTCAGACACACTGATTGCAGCTCTTATTACAGCTCGGCACTCGGATATCCAGGATGCGTATTATAGTCTGTTATTAATGTAATTGTATTTGCAGTGTGATAACCAGATTGACCTCCGTTTCATTTTTCTTCATGGTCCTGTTCTGCTGTTTGGACTGTGTCTGGATCATGTGTTTGTGAGCTCATAGCATTACAGAATTGTACTGATGAAATAATATGACTTAAGTCAGGAATGAGGTCATAATGTGTTTTTTTCCCCCTGTCCAGGCTTCCTACCTTGTAACGTGACTGGTCCCTGTCATAGATCTTCTTTTCAGATACATTCTTAGGGGCAAAGAACTTGGCCAGCTTGCTGAGATAGACGCCGTTGCGCAAGCCTTCCTCAAGCTCCGTGGTGGGGGGCAGGTCCTCTTCCAGGCAGGCCTCCATCCACCTGAGGTGACACACAGACAATGGGGACATTCTGCTGCCAATCCGCCTTTTACTGGCAGCTCTAAGAACAGATCTGAGCACCTGAGCCCCCAAACAGTGACCTCATGCTGTGTATCATTACAGAGGCGTCACACATGTGTTGTCCTGGGAGCACCGCGTAGGATGGAAGGAACGTCCATCTAGATGAAACAGCTTCATCGACGCCATATCTGATCGGTCTCATATCTGATTTATTTGCAATGAAACAGCAGATGCCCAAAGCGGCTTCAAATTTCAAAACAAGTCAGACTTCTACTAAAAGGCAATAGAAGGTGATGGAGATATCTATGTGCGCTTCTCCTTATCCTCAGTTTCAACAACCTCTGGTGACACAGTGTGTTCCATTTGAACTGGCAAGTCAGAGGAACCTCTGCAACCCCCACCTCAGAATTCAAGACGGCTGTGCCCTTCAACAAAAAAAAAACTACAGATATAGTTATATATTGTTTATTAGAACTTATGCGTTATTTGTGTCAAATTAAATTGGTCGTAAATACACTACTGTCCGACCTCCATCTATGGATTTGTTTCTACGGTAACGCGTTATCGACAACACATATTGCTAACAATGGCTAACAGTGAACGTGGCTAGAACTAGCATTGCTAAATGGCTTTCTGACTTCTTGTACTGGAACACGGTTAACTCGGTTGTGTGTAAGTGGAACGCAGCCATAGCACCCTTCGCGAAACCTTTGCTATGGGAATGGTCGTACACACGCCGCCGTGAGAACGCAGTGCCTCTGCCGAGATCTCTAGCTGCAGCAACACGGCAGGCTAACCTTGGTGTTAATGTTAGCCTGCCCTGCTGACTTCTAGTGAAAGCCATAACGGCTTGAAATTCTGCCATCCTACTAATGAGATGCAGCCACTAGGGGGCCAAAGAAGGTCATGTTTTCATTGTCTTTGTTTTCATTGTAAACACACCTTTGCAAGTCTTGCCAAAGCCGTTTCATCCATTACTCCATACTGTCAAATCAAATCACTGAGGTTTATCGCTAACTGAGGTCATCGATCCTGCCCACTACTGGTGAGAAAGCTGACCAGCACAGTGACAGTCTAAGAGCCTTACAGTGAAATGCTTCCCCATGCCATAAGCTAACACCACCTGTCATACCGCCACCCTCCAGCCAGCACCCCCCCCCCCCGTTCAACACCTCCACTAGGTGAAAGGAAATTCCCCAGGAAAAAAAAAAAAACAGTGATATAAACCAGATGCAGAATCAATAAAAATAAAACTGAATTCACAATTCAACCACTTCTCAGCCAGTCTTAGCTAATACTGACTTTCCACCTGAACTACCGCACAGCAGACTTGGCACAAATATGTCCAGCCCATTAAACATTAACAAGGCACGTCAATTTCAGCGGAGTAACGTATTAACCGACAGGCCTAGAATAAGTAGTCACGACTGCACTGGTTTATTTCCCTTTAACAGATATCAGCCATGCTTTTACGTGTTGCGACCTCCCACCGGTGACGCGTGTCATCAAAGTGTCAGCTGCTACCTAAACATTTACCATTTGGTGACTCGGCCAGTTAATCAGCTTATCAAAGCTTTTTACAGAAAGTGCTGTGTGGAATGGGGGAAATGGCCACTTGATTCTATTACAAGGTGTCACAGAAAACAATTCAGACCCATTAACACAGCAGAATATTTCTCATGAAGACCCATTATTAAACATAGCGAGTGAAAGTTGTCCATGTTCACGTGGCCTTTTCTAGGTTCCCCTTATTCTGACTCTCTGTTGCAGCGCAGTAGAAAACATAAGCAAGAAATATTTTCATAGCCATCTGTGGTTTGATGGGTTGTGCAAAGCATAAGAAATTGCATAAGCATAGAAGGCACTAATAAATTGGTGACGACCACAGAAGTGGCAGATTACACTGGCACGTTTCTATTTTGTCGTCTATTCTAAGGCGGAGCTGCGGATCTACAGCCACCTGAGATTCAAGCATGCATGACGTACTGAGGAAATGAAAGCTTGGTTGGTAGAGTGACTTCCAGTAAACATGGCGGCGTGCTCACAGGGAGCTTTGTGGACTGGTGTGGAGTGAAGAGCATACAGAAACAAGATCTTCCACTCATTATATTCTGAAATCGGCAATGACTTTTGTAAGCCAACCATACAACAGGGGGCAACTGCTGTATTTAGGTACTATTTGGGAGTCTTACAACAGATTGCGTGGCAAGCTGATTAAATATATTATTTGAAAATATGATATTATACATAAAGAAAGCGAAAAAACACCACAGCACCTGAGCATACTGGCAGATAGCTGGGCTCCTAAATAGGACAGCCCTCTGCATCTGGACAACAGCTCGGGTTCCAGCCTGAGAAGGATTCACTCCTTTCATTGGGGGTGGGGGGTCAGACAGATTCAGAGGGTTTTTGAAAACCCAAACACGAAGCCACTGTGGTGAGCTTTGCCATGCTGGGACAACGGGGCATTGTTGTGGCACCTACACTGGTACAGCTCTTGAAATGCCAGTGTCTGGGTGGGCAGTTTGCTGGGCTGCCTTACTGCGCTTGGCTAATTTGAGCATTTACGCTAACAAACAACATTATTTTTTCCTAACGTCACTAAGGACACCCATGAGGCAGCTGGCGGTGCAGCTGCTAAAGAAATAAGAATAATCAACGGCTATAAAGAGCAAGGCATTTAGCCAGACATGCTTCATTACATTACCGGCTGAGTAAAAGACTGTAAGCTGTATAAAAGTTATTTGCATAGAGATGTTTGTCAAGCAAACAATCACCAAAAAACAAGGTATGAAGGTTCATTTTAAAAAAAAAAAAAAAAAAAAAAAAAAGTAAACATGTAGGTCAGGGGTATTCAATAAAAATTTAAGGAGGTCGAGTTCGAGAAAAATGTCTATTTAGTGTGATATATATTTAAGTAGCCTATTAGTTTTTGCACTGCATGTAATCAATACCTGACTGTCAAATCAAATTTAGTACAATTCATTTGTCAATATTTATTGTCATGGGACATAGCTCTTCGACCAGCTGGCTGGAGTGAGATTTTCAATTCGAGACGTCTGCACACATATGTAAATAGTCTGTTTTTATATTTAATTTTTGGAATTTATTGGAATTGGAATTCAGTGATCAACTGTCATTATTGACACACCACAGCACACAACAACGAAATGTGTCCTCTGCATTTAACCCATATGTGACAATGTGACATAGCAGGGGCAGCTAATTCAGCGCCCAGGGGAGCAGTGCTTGGGGGCGGTACCTTGCTCAGGGTACCACAGTGTTGCCTTGGGGTTTGAATTCCCAACCAGCAGTCTCCCGCGTGACAGGTGGGGTTACTAACCACTATACTAATGAGGAACTGTGTAAATACACTTTTTTTTGTACCTAATTTTGTACCTTTTTTTTGTACCTAATTTTAGGTTTATAATGGAATAATACAGATTTTCTGTATGATTTCCTGCGTGAGTCTGAAAGCAGGAGTGTCATGCCAGACACTTGAGATTTGGCAACATTTTTTTGTTTCACGTGAGTTGATTTATACAAGACATAACATTACTTTACACAGCTTCGCTGCTGCTATTAACACTAATGACACATTAGCGCAGACAATAGGCTGCATAAGCCAAACTACGTTTAACTTGGCAGTTAAAGGCGTTTGACGTTCATCAGTGTGGGAAACGGCGGTTCTAATGCTAAACCACTACCGAAAAGACTGCAAAAGCTGCTCCGGTTCAAATAGAAGCGTCCCGTCAGGTTTTAAATGATAACTTTCTGTTTTGGCTATCGGTCCGGGTCCGTATGGGACAGCTTCTGGGTCCGGACCCAGACCACGGTCTGCCTCAATAACTGGGGAAAACGTAAAACCATCTGAAGATGATCAGACTATCAAATACTCAGGCAAGCTCAGTTTCTGGAAAGTTGTCTTTGATGTCACTGTAAGTGCCATCGCAACTTAAAGACTAGAGCAGAAAGGCATCCAGCAATCACAACTGTTGGTGGTGGAAAAAATATGTATAACAATTAAATGAGAGAGACAGCCCCCCTAATCCAGAAGAGGCCCAAAATTGTCATGAAACTGAGGAGATGAGAGCAAAGAGTGTGAGAGGCCCAGAAATATGTAACACATTACAGGAAGTCAAAAACTGAGTGTGATACATCATTTATCATAACTTGAGGATAAGCACTGAAGCTTTACGCCTCTCTGTAGTGTGACGCAGGTTTTTCATCTGGAGAAGATCCAAAAGACAATCTGATTCAATAACCAGCCAAAATCAAATACTGCTGAAATGTGCCAAACAATTAACCAAAAGCAGACTTCTGGAGGGTAAACTTGCACGCCCTGCCCTGACCAGAGCACCTAGTCTAAGACTCTGATCGTGTAGAGAAGGTCTACCCGCAGCTACTGCCTAAAGCAGGGTTCTTCAAATCAGGAACTCGATTCTAAATCCAGGCCTTGTTTTCAGTTCTCCCAGGTAGTTAGTTTAATAATTACTGATTCTGATTGGTCAGAGGCTTCACACCTGACTGACAGGTAAAGGAAGGCTGGAAAACCAGCAGTGCTCGGACCTTGAGGACCGTGATTTGAATAATAAGGGCCTATAGTATGAGCTCGATTTGCAGCAGTGTTCCTAGAGGGCAGCAATACCCTCTGTGAAAGTATCTTTACTTCTACATAATAAACCCCAATGCCACTTGACCTCAATGTTTTGATTTTGAATAAAAGACTTGACAACGGATTTGACCGAAGGACAAATCAACTACGTTGCATGTTCTAGACTTGAATGAACATCCAATCCTTAACGGTTTTCCAAAGGTAAGACCTTTAAATCCCAACAGATGGGGCAGCCACAACACAGTGGCCCTGAAATGCAAAACAAATCAATAAAATGTAAAAGTATTAATACGTAAACATTAAAAATACACAGGGCGGTGGTTGGCACCATTGCCTAACACCAGTGTGCAGTGAGCAGTGTGTGTGTCAGGGCTCCATGTGTGTGGAGTTTGCATGCTCTCCTTGTGTCGACACAAGGTTTCTTCTGGGTACCACAATCCAGATATATGCTGAGATTAACTGGAATTATCAAACTGTCCGTGGATGCAAACAGTGTGTGAGTGTGCCCTGCAATAGGCTGGTGACCCATAGTGGTGCAACGGATCAAAAAACTCACGATTCGGATCAATTTTCGGATCAGCAATAAAAGAAAAAAGACAAGACAAATTTAATTCTCCATTTATTTAGGTATTTTTTGCCCATTAAAAAACATTTAGCTGAAGACCTACTCCATGCCCCTCTTAAATACTAGGCGCAAACAGGGCTGTATTTGACACAAAAACACCCAAAGTTTTGATAGGTATAATATACCATTTACACTTTAACTGTGACTTTCCATTTTATATATCTGCTATATATTATTATTTATATTATTATATATTATACATGGTTTATTTTTTTTTTTTTTTTTTTTTTTAAAAAAAACAAAGCCTGTAAGATCTCTACAACGAACTTAAAATGTAATACGTAATAATGTTTTGAAGTTAAAGTAAGCTATTCCTTTTGTATTTAATGGTTTTCCGTTTGAGGAAATTGCAAAAAACTGCAGTGCATGATGGGTAGGATCTAATGGCTACCTAACGTCCTCGTCCGTCTGACGACTGTTGCATATGTTGGTCCAGAAAGTCGTTCAATTTTGCCATGTAGGCTACATTCTTAAAAACTGCTTTTAGTTGGATGTAGCCCGATTATATGCTGTGGGCCTTTTAATTTGTTTGTTTGCAATTTCGCCAGGCAGGCTACCTTCTTTAAACTGTGTTTTGACTACATATTTCAGGATGTTTTATTGTAGTCTTTGTAAATATGTATATAGTTTAGCCAAACCCAACCACTTAAGGGAGCAGCCAGCTCAAGCAGGTACAGGTCCCAAGCCCGGATTAATGGGGAGGATTGGCGTCAAGAAATAAAGAGACTATCTTCACTGCATCACTGATGTCAAAATGTGGGAAATATGAGGCCGGGGCGATCGGTGTTTTGCCCCGGGGTCTTGTGTGCAGTTCTTCCGCCACTGCTTGACAGACTGACCACGCGCACCATACAGTGGAACTTTTTTTTTTGTTTTTTTGAATCTTCGGGTCACGTGCGTGCCGAACCGTGGAGAGGGATCGGTTCGGATCACGGATCAACAGTGATCCGTTGCACCACTAGTGACCCATCCTGGGTTCTTCTCTGCCTTGCACCCATAGCCTCTGGGATAGGCTCCTGACTCCCCACTGTCCTAGCAGTGCACTTAATGTTTCTCGTCCTTTTTGAAGTTCACTTGATGTCATCCTACGATTCATGAGGCACTGCTGGATAAGTTGACAGTTCTCTGACGTCAGAAAGATGCTACTGCCCTCTACTTGGCTAGTTTTTCGTCATTCCCAGTGTCTCCTGCTTCACGTTGTTCTTGTGAAGTGCAGTCTTAGACATGATAGCAGGTTACCGCTTAGAGTATCATTCTGCCAGCAGAACCACGATTAAACCAGGATTTAAAAATGCAGATTTTCTAATGAAAATTGAAGTGGTCTTTCAGAGCTGTATGTCAAGTTAAGGAATTCAGCTGTTTTTTTCAGCTATCGATTTTATTTATTTGTTGCTACCACCAATCGTACTTATATTAAGTCCATTTCACCAACACACCAAGAGCTGCTGCTCAGCTTAATTAAGGATTTTGCAATCAAGTGGGTGAATTTCATTCACATTCAGGGTCTATACCAACAAGGCCAGTGACAGGCAACAGATCATAATCCCATGATGCCACAGAGAATGAATCAATTGGTTTTTTGTGCATTCTTAATGTTTTTGTGTTTTCTTAATGTCTGTTTTGCACTTCCGGGCCACCGTATTGCCAGAACCCCTGTTCACTCAGTGCACAGGTTATACCTAATGAACTCCTTAAGGATATACAAAAGTAATGCAGTCGCTTACAATTAGCTGACATTCCACATTGTCGGTACAAATGAAATAATGGTCTGTGGAATGTCAAAGCTCTGGGGAGATGGAGCAGATCTTTGTCACATGATGCTTGGAAAATAGCAGCTAATCTAACTCTGTTGTCTGAATAGGAGGGGGGGGGGTAACTACTGACCACTGTTCTGTCCACCTTTGGGATGGAATCCAGCTCTGTGTGTGTGTATGTGTGTGTGTGCGTGCGGGTGTGTGTGTGTGTGTGTGCGTGCATGCAGGTTTCTTCCCATAGTCCACAAACACTAATGTTTCTAAAGGGCCCTTTGTATGCGATATGTGCATGTATTCTTCAGTCGACTGGAATATCCTGAGATCCACACTCACAGAGACCTCGTGCAGGATAAGCAGCATAAAAAAATATATGGTTGGATGGATGCATGTTATTTTCCTTCCAATAACATGGATGGTGCCATTTATGTATCTGCTCTATGCCTTTTAACAAGCATTTTAAAGGTTAATGATTGATCGCTTGCTTTTGGCCGGCAATCCGAGGAGACCCAGACTGCAGTCAGACTTCCCAGGACACGCGCTCACTGACGGGGAATGCGGGGTTTAGAGGACACATACCTGGCTTCCACAAGAGTGGAAAAAAAAGAGAATTCCACCAATGAGGTCTCCCGCAGTCACAGTGGTCATAAATAAAATGACAGCGCAACATCGCGTGGCGATGACTGATATTTTAAAGGGAGAAGTTCAGGCTATTTCAAATGGTTTAAAAGCGAGAACCATCAGAACCACAGAGAGCCAGTAGGACAGGAGTCCTCATAAACGTGGTATCTTCAGCAGCTGGGGATGCTCCATCATACTATATGTCAGTGATAGAGGCAAAACAGTGATCTAATTAAAATCTCCAGTGGAAAAACAAGCCACAGCAGAAACTCGTGGCAAACTAAACATGCATCAGCAGACTGACGCATGCGGTAATTTGAGCAAACTCCTTGGTCAGTCCCTTCTTCCAGTTCTTTCAGCTAATTTGCTTTATTGGTTAGCATACGCTAATTAAAGCACAGACAGCCCTGCTTCTTAAGACCTGTGCTGTGGCTGTAATGAATTCTGAGTAAGCCCTTCTGTTTAACAAACACACACTTACAAGGTGACAGACGACTGAAGATGACAAAACATTTTCTGCGTACCTATAGGTGTCACGACAAAACTAATTTTCGAATGGCTCCGAGTCGACGATTAGGATTCCAGAGGTTTTAAAGTCAAATCAGACAGATTTAAACTTAACACTTGCAAACTATCACACTGATCCAATACTACCAAAGCACTTAGCCCTGAGTGGTCTGCTTCGTTTAAAGCAAAAGATCAGACAACTCTGAAATAAATATATAGGCAAAAATATAACATATTCATTATCAGTGCAATGCTGTTTTGATTAAATTATGAAAAATGTCCAGAAACACACATTACTACAAAGCAAATGTTAGAGGCATTTCTGTATTTAAAGTCTGAGAATACTACAGTCTATACTGTGAACAAAGTGTAAAAGTAGATATCACAGAAATACAAGTATGACTATACAGTTACTTTGGTGAATGTCACTGAGCTTCTGTGCTGATATGTGTCATGCGTTGCACCCTCTTTTCTCTCCTACTGTTGAACGAACTGCACTGGAATGAATCCAAATTCCACCGGCCAGTTTGTGTGGCAATAAATGGATTGTCAAATCCCTAGTATTAAAGTAAATTGATATCAGCAATTGTTTAAGGAATGGTAGGAATGCAAATCAATTCATGCTGGTTATCGGATGGACAACAGTACTTTGTTACGGGCCGCCATTTTCTTCCCTAGAGATATGGACATTTTCCTAAGCTCATGTCGTCTCTGTTTACTTTGGGATTGTTTAACCTAAAGACCCATGTGATCCAGAGCCTAAACTAACCGTACCTGTCCACTGCGGTGTTTAAGCTGAACAATTTCCATTTCCTATCAATTATATTCACCAAACGGCAGTGGACATACAGGTACTGAAACTGCAAACTGAAATACTGACTATCTTCAAAACTTCCCCTCGTGCTTAAAATAATATACTAATTATTTCTTCACAACGCTGACCTTTTTTGTTGTTCCTCATCCTGAGTGGCATAACCCCAACCATGCAGCACTGATAGGTTTCATGGGTGGTTGAGAATTCAAGTAGAGGTTTCTTAAAAGGAAAAATCTCTTTTTTCAATTCGTTAAGCTAAGTGGGCTTTACTGTCATACCATCCACATACAAGTATACAGTGGCACAAGATGAAGTTCCCCCAGAAACACACTGCGACTTACAAACAGCAAGCGACAAGGGAAGGGTTTCACTGTAGTTCAGAAGTAAAAAAAACACAGGACAGCCGAAACAAGGGGGCTGGACTGGAACGCCGCATTACATTCATTAATGCTTGTAAACAATGACAATAAATATTGTATTGGTGATTACATAGTTACCTCCATGTATTGCTGAACTAGCACACAACTAAAATGCCTTTACCTTAAATTTCTCAATATATCAACACATAAAAACAAGTAACATTATTGAAAGGTGATTCAGCAAACAGCTGAGATTAAGATTAAAATTAATTCTATTGATCCCAGGATAAATCAATAACAAGAATAAACATTTAAAGCTGAGGAAGGCTTCAGTCAACTTCTGCAATAGTTTATGCTATATCACCGAGATGATCGCTGAGTTCAGGGTAACATTTCCGGTAGGGTAGCACACGCACCAAGAAGCACATGTGCTCTACACACCCTGGTTTCAGTGTAATTATTACGCACGTTACAGCGAGACTCATCAGCTACACAAAGGGAAGGAGTAACTCCAGGGGTGGCAACCACAAACATGGCTACCACCCTTCCCCTTCAACCACCACCGACACCCCACCACCCTTTGGGGGCGGACGCGAACAGTGGGGGAGGGGCTGCTAACATCAGGCATGGCACGTACCACAGAGAGAAAATGGCGGGGGGAAATCATTCAGCCTGTGGATTATGCTAGTTGACCTACTTTTTCATAAAAAAAGTAAATAAACAAGGTTAATAAGGAATTTAATATTCACGCATTTACAGATTTTACGTAGCTTAAAATGTACTGAATCAGCTTGATGCGCAGTCACGAGCGATGCTAAAGTCCTTCTTGTAAAAGGTGATTCAGCAAACAGCTAAGATTAAGATTAAAATCAACTTTATTGATCCCAGGATAAATCAATAACAAGAATAAACATTCTCTCTGATGTGCTAATGTATGTGCAATTACAATCAGCTCATGTTTCTTTTACGTTTACACACACAATGCTAGCTAGCTAGAGAGCAAGGATTGTAAGAACCTAACACCCCCAGGTATAGTAAAAGCAGCAAGTTTCAGAACACAATGTGGTTACATGACATTTCATTGAATTTCTTCAAATTAACCGATAATGGCTCATTTTATTGGGATATAGTCTAGCTCAGTAAATGTTAAGTATTGTCTGTAAATGATCACAAAGGGTATATTTAGTCTTAAGATATTACGCTCTGTGGAGTATTTCAAACACCTACAGCTTGCAGTAAAGTTAAATGTTGTACACAATGGCAGTTTATGAAAACAAATCAAAATACAGTTCATTCCAATTTTAAGAGAAAAAAAAAATCCAATGTGAATTGCCAGAATTATACATACATATATTTTTAAACGAATGGTACCGCGTGGAACCGTTAAAGAAATAAACACGCACATTTGTGTCGCTAGAGTACTTTCAAAATGTGTCACAGTCCTCAGCAGCGGTAGTTGTTATGGCAACGTCTCCAAAAGCAAAAAAAAAAAAAAAAAAAACCCAGAGTACAAGTACAGCCAATTACTTCATTTTTGACAGGGCTGATCATGCACTGAAGATTATATCTCTTAGTTTGATCGAGATAATTTTAGAATTTAAAGTTGTTTTTATACACCCGTTGCTTCCATGCTGTATATTTGAAACAGTCCATTTCATTTTAATCATCTCATTGCATGTGTGCATGATGTCATTTTCAAAAAAAAGGATACAGTAAATCTCCTCCAGGTGACGACTTCTGGCTTTTACTGTGACATCAGGTTAGAGAAACGACTGTGTAGCTTTTCGACTTCATTACGTTGCACATGTAATTTTCAATATTTTTTACGTTTTTCACAAAAATCTGAAAACATATGTGCACCAACACTAAATGGGGAATAAGATTCATTTTCAAAGCTACAGAGTTATCAAAAAATAAAACTTAGGGCTATTATTACTTTGCATAGCCAGCTCCCGCTGATGAAATCAGTGTCCTTGCTCAGTCAATAAGACAGGCATGTAGTGTTTGACAGCTGTATCATTTCGGTAAGCTTGACTAATACTGCAAATATACACATTCACCTCAAAAGCTTTCGTCTGTCCATCTTCCAACTGCCTGAACAAGGTTGTGGGGTGGTGGAACCATATGTCAGACAGCCTTAGGGCATACGTCCGGGTACACCCTAAATGGGATGCCAGTCCTTCACAGGGCGCACTTACACACATACTCAATTTAGTGATGCGGCTTTGCCTGATTGCATGTCTTTGTACTGTCGGAAAAAACTGGAGCACTCAGATGAAACCCATGCAACATGTGAAGGACATGCAAGGCAGAAGGTGTGAACCCCAAGCCCAAGTCAGTTAACAATGATGCCCAGTGAATCACTGGGCCACCCATAACGCGAAATGTCATCTAGCTTATGGGCTGAACTAAGGAGCCAGAGCTCTGCTTTAGGAAACCCTTTGACCTTTGACCTTGTCGACTTCAGTTACAGAATGCAAGCATCCTTTCCTACCTGAAGCCATGCAGCTGGATGAACTGCCCGCAGTGTGTGACTGTGTGTGTGTGTTACTGTCTTGCGATGAACTGGCATCCATCCAGGGCAGGGGTGTCAAACTCCAGTCCTGGATAACTGGAGCCCTGCACGGTTTTTGGTTCACCTTCATTTAACACACCCAATTCAACTCCTTGTGCTAATTACCAAAGAGCTCGTAAGCTAAATCGTTTGCGGTGGAACAGGGAAAGAGCTAAGCTACACAGGGCTCCGGCCCCCCAGGACTGCAGTTTGACACCCCTGATCTAGGGTGTCTCCCTGCTCCATACCCCTCTGACCCCATACTAGATAAGTGGTTGGGAGACGGATGAACGACATTTTTTTTTCCTTTTGTGCTCTCAATATATGGTCTTTGAACTGGAAATACAGAAACACATACAGAATGATTCAGAATGTGATGCACTCATACAATTTTCTGAATGTTTATGATAGGCAATAAAACATAATCTCAGTGTGTCGTTTCATTCAAGCCGTTCCCATATCTGTGTATTACAAAACCCATTGGCCCATTACTGATATTCTAAATATTTGTATTTTTTCACGCTGAATTTTTCCAGACTTAACAGCCTGAGCTTATCACTAGATAACGCTAGAATGAACAAACATAGGAGAAAAAAAAACATTATTATGTAATTCACTCCTGCAATTCTGATCACGATAAGAAGAAAGATTGATGGATGTAATTTATTGACATGACAAACACTTCACCCATGTGAAAAGTACTGCTGAGTTAAGCTCAGTAAATGCCTATGGCACCTTCAGCACTACACTGCGGAGAAGTGTTGGGTCTCAGTGCTGCTTGACTGTTTTAGGTCCTTCCAAAACATCTCAGTGGGGTTTAGGTGTGAACTTTGATTATGCCAATCCAAATGTTCTCCAACTGTTTTGGCAAAAACCTGCCTTTGTGTTATTGCGTGAATATTGTCCCCCGACTCTGACTCTGCTGTACTTTAGCTTTAGGTTTTAGCACAACACCCTATGGTAGAATTCATGATGAATGCAAAGTCTCTTCTATAATGGCAAGTCATCCAGCAAAGCAGCCCTACATCATGACTCTACCACCACCATGCTCAAGCTTCATTATGAAGCTCTCAATAGCTTCAGCTGGAAAACACAGGCTATTGTCAGTCAGTATCCCCTTTGATTCAATAGTGTCGAACAAATGCAGGTGGTGTGTGTGTGTGTGTGTGTGTGTGTGTGTGTGCCTTGCAAAGGGTTGGCGCCCCATTCTGCGTTGCTCCCTGCTTCGTGCCCATAGCCTCCAGGATAGGTCCCCCCCCCCCAACAATCCTGAACAACACAAGCGGTTACAGAAACTGGATGGATGGGTAAGACTAGGGTGCATGATCTCAATGATCTTGAATGGAGTGTCATTGCTGGTGTAGGATGTGATGACTCAAGCATCTCAGAATCAAGCACTTCTCTAGAATTTGCACATACTAGAGTTTACAGAGAATGGTGCAACAAACAAAAACCCCCCGTTCATGAGAGGGGTCACAGGACAATGGTCAGACCTGTTAAAGATAACAGGAAAAGGTCAAAAGCACACAAATAAGAGATCAGTACGACAGTGGTGTGCACAAGGGTTTCTCTCAAGGTAATTTCCTTGAAACATTCCATATGCATTTGTCTAGTAGATGATTTTATCTAAGAAATCATGCATTCTTCAGAAAGGAGGGTCAGGTAGCTCACAGAACAACCAGGGCTTAAGGGCCTTTGCTCAAAGAAATGATTCTGCCAGCCCAGGGGTTTGAACTGGCTACGTTCTGATCACACGCACGGCGACCCAACCCATATAGCCGCACACCATCCGCACTTTAGGAGGCTACCCAGTACTAACTAGCCGTGCCGCATGTGTACACCCTAATGCAAACATTTCTAATGGATAACTGTCAGTCTGCCAATTCAATTATGAAATGCATCACTTATTTTGCATACTGGAAAACGCAAAGCAAGTTAACAAATCAAACTATCCTATTTCACATCAAGAGCCAAAAACCCAGATCATACAAAAGTCCTTCCTGCCATCACCTGATTCATCTGAAGTCCAGAGAATAAACACTCAGGAAGAAATTACTCTTTATATTACTAATCATACCATACAAGTTACCATATAATGCCCAGGACACCCACATATTGAAGAAAATATAAAGCAAACATAAAGCACTCATAAGTAATTTAGTTAGACTGAAACTAATTGAAACATGACTGGTCTGCAGAACTTAAATTTTTCACCTATAAAGCAAGTGCTTTAACATTAAAAACATTGCAAATCATCTTCAATAACCATCTTATTAATTTAAGTTCTAGCAGTTTTTGTATTATTTTTCTTCCTTCAGATATCCAAAAATAAAATCTTTGGTTAGAGCTGTCATTGCAGTATTATGACTGGAATAAACATATTTAAAAGCTGTTCCTTAGCCCATCTACTTTATTGTTTATTAAACATTTGCATTTCTCAATCTACCAAAATTTACAGTGGCAAAAATCACTAAAAACATTGCCATTCTACTTCCCTTGTTAGGGAGCATAAATCCACATTGAACACATTAATCTGTTCTATTACAAAATCTGTGCATTATGAAAAACAAAAAAATGTAACATTTAAAATATCTTTTAACAAGCTGAATATTGCGACTGAAGAGGAGTGGGAGAGATTCATCCCAGGGACACATCTGCAAAAAAAGTGCCGCTTCCTGCCGCTTTGACAATGCTGCGGTAAAATGCAGAGAGGCCACGGCGACAGTGAACATTCAGAGCCCAGCGCCTCTCCTTCCTGCCATTGTCTAACCCCGAAAATCACAGGAGCCTCCTGACGGCAATGCGCAAAATGATACCACGTGAAACTGAATGTCCAAACTAAGGCCTACATGGACAGCTGGTATATATAGATGGCAAGATGTTCTTCTATCACTGAAATGGAAGCACCGCTTTGTAGAATGGTCAGAAGAAGTCACTTCCTTTAGTGTGGGCACTATTGTTTACATCAATGTGGGGCTTCCTCTGTCTGTTAACAGCATTGTGTCAACAACCACCAGGATTTCTGGAGGAAATCTTGTAGTGGTTTTGATCTGTTCCAAACACAACACAAGACTTGCTTCTCTATAACAGGGGTAGGTTCCAAGAGAAGTTAGTAGGATTCTCATCAGACCCCCTTAACAGTGTCTCTTAACAGTGCCTGAAACTATTCCAGGAACATTATAAGAGTCTCTAAATAATTCATCTTGAGGTTCCTCTGCATTTCATGTTGTTCTGGGTAAAATACTTTCCTAAGTACAGAGCAGCACTCAGTTCCATCAGTCTTTAGCATAATTAATTACCAAAGCTTTAGCGATCTAAGATTTCTCATCATTTAAGTCCAGGGTTAGTGAATTCCCCTTGTGCTGTGCGAGACGGAATATAATTTACAAAACTGAATCAGCAAGTGCTTTCTTTCTAAAGATGGAAAGAAACAGGTGACAACAGAAAAAACTGCAGTTTTCCTTTACCGATAAATGGTTTTCCAGTAACTCACTGTTCAAAAACAGGAAATGGACCATGTATTATAAACACCTATGTCTAAACACTTGAAATTTACTCTTGTCACAAGATACGGTGGCAGGGAAAGGTAGGAAAAATGCTGGCATACTGTATCTAGCAAGGCAGGTGTGTGCCCACACGCTCTCGTGTTTGTTCTGTTCTGCAAGTACAAAGTCTCCGCAAAGCACTGAGGAGGAAGAATATTACGGGGCAAGACTAACAGCAGCCAATCGCAGATTCCTCCTTCCACCATATTACACTGGTGTGAATAATTACACTCCTCCCAGCCCCCTCTAACTAAACTAACCTAAAGCCTGATTTACATTTCTGCGCAGAATCTACGCCATCGGTGCGGCAGTGCCGTAGCCTGACATGC
The DNA here is from genome assembly GCA_026779585.1 of Mormyrus proboscirostris. Lineage (NCBI taxonomy): Eukaryota > Metazoa > Chordata > Actinopteri > Osteoglossiformes > Mormyridae > Mormyrus > Mormyrus proboscirostris. The sequence goes on along the minus strand of JAODKF010000046.1, from coordinate 25,667,368 downwards.
ACCTCCCCAGAAAGGCAGCTTCGTGTCATACAGGTGCAGACCACAACTGTGACTGGCACATGGCTAGGCTGCACCAATGGCATACACTCTACACAGAAGTATAAATCAGGCTTAGATTTGAGCATTAAAACCACAACAGACCGTACTGAAACAGCAACTGAGAGAGGCGTGAGCGGGGCGCGAACCGGAAATCAGTTCTGACAGATCGTTTAAAAGGATTTGACTTTTACACATCAAAGGGTATGACTGCCTGATCCTTTATGGCGCAGCCATGAGTGAGTCTTGGGGGCTGGTAATGAGCCGACTGTATAAAAGTATTGATTATACAATAGCAGTCGAAATGTATAACACTAATCGCTAATGAAGAGTCTGTTGAAACAGTATTTGCATATTGAAGGCAGGGATAAACTCAGATAAGATTGGAAAGACTCATGTCACATGACTCACGTCTATTCTACAGTTAAGCGACAACTGCCTGAGACACTGGGTGGTTGTTCATAGCCCAAACCAGGCTGCACCTTTCATAATCTATGTTTCCTTGTGCAAAGCTCCTGCAGTTGCTTCTAAAGGTTATTGGACCCTGGCTTGTGTAGCATTTATACAGTATCAAATCACTGAACAGATTTATAAGACAAATCTTCCCTTATATCTCATTTAGACTGACAGAGTCTGGATATTAGGGTAGAAGATTTATTTCCAACTGAAACTGAGCTTCATTATTTTGGAAGAACAATTTTTTTCCCCCAACAACCATAATTCATGCAAACTTTCTTGTATGATATCTCATGTTAAATACCCCCGCTTTCCTGTATAATCCAACGTGATTGTTCCTAGAGACGCAGGGCCCAGTAACCCTGATTTTCACTGTACTCACTGTTTGGCCTCCTCTAGGTGACACAAGTACTCATACGCGATGTTCTGCCGTCGCCTCTCGTCCATCTCCTCTGCGGAGAGCCTCTCATCATCCACAATGGCTGAAAGACAGGGCAAAATAAAAAAGATTCTTCTCAGATCACTCATATTTTCGTTCTGGCCGGAATACTGGTCATAAATGGTTAACACAAGAACGGTTTAGAAAGTCAAGTTTCTGAACAGTTTTCCTTAAACAGTTTCCAAACCGTAACATTAAATCAGAAAACTTTCATTCAGCTTCTACTTACACCTGCTTCCATATATTTCACAGAACATATAACAGTATCACATAACCTATAAGTAAACCAACGGAATCCACCCTGTTCAAAAAGGTCAGTAAAGCATTTTGTACATCTTTGTCCTAATATAATGGATGGGAACTGGATCTGTTGCTGTCGTCCCCAGAGTATTTGCCTTGACCTTGTCCGAGTGCCAAAAAAAGAATGTAAATGACTGCTATGTGCATTTTCTTTGGAGGACAAGACAGCTACATAAGCGGCATGGTTTACAAGCTGGGAAATATGCCGGAAGAAGGGCCAGGACTGGGAGGACTGGGAGAATGTCAAAAGTCCAGCAAATTCAAATAAGCAACGTACACTGTGATTATATCAGTACTAGGAGTGTAAGGGTACACATATTCATTCGTACACTG
>JAODKF010000046.1:25650863-25665704 GCA_026779585.1 Mormyrus proboscirostris | reverse complement strand
CTGTGATTATATCAGTACTAGGAGTGTAAGGGTACACATATTCATTCGTACACTGTGATTATATCAGTACTAGGAGTGTAAGGGTACACATATTCATTCGTACACTGATTATATCAGTACTAGGAGTGTAAGGGTACACATATTCATTCGTACACTGTGATTATATCAGTACTAGGAGTGTAAGGGTACACATATTCATTCGTACACTGTGATTATATCAGTACTAGGAGTATAAGGGTACACAAATTCATTCCGAATATCGTTGGCACGAGTCTTTCAGTTTGGTACGCATATGTACCGAACTAATCTAGCAAATGCGGAACCTTTGTGAGTTTGTGCGTTTCATTCGGAAAGGGGCGGAAGGCGTGCCGCTACGCATGCGTGTATGCATGTGAAGCTGGAAGTTGTTAATGTGCACACAAGTACAGAACAGGTATTTTTATATACTGCACCGTAATGGATATTCATTTTTTCATGCTTTGCGTTTTTGAGACAATATTTGTGTTGCACAGTTCAAATATTAAGCTGAAAGCTGCTAATGTGAATCCAGTACAGATTGGGTACAGTTGATTTTCTAAATATGAAACTTAATGGATATTAATTTTTATTTATTTTGATTTAATTTGAGCAAATTGTAATTTTTTTTTAGAAGGTTGCAGCAGTATTGATAGAGACAAAATAAAATAGGACCTTTTTCCCCATGAAATACGAATCAGGTTGTATAATTTGACTATTTTGATGCTTATCATGGCAGGGTAGGTACAATTTATTTATTTTTTTCTTTCGGGGGGAGGGGGGGCAGCTAAACTTACTAAAAAGTTTAGACAACAGTTTCCCCATTAGCCGGACATGGTGGTGATTTGTCATGGCCAGCGGCCCTGGAAGAAACGGAAAATGACCTTCGAAGTGCTTCGTACACTTAAAGAAAGATTACGTTAATTTTTAATCCAAGGGTTACACACCCTAGAGTGACGAGCATTTTCTTGGCAGAATAAACCTGGGGAATAATAGACAAGCAGCTTTTAAAAATGTTGGGGTCCTGAATGAAGAGTAAATGCACATGTCCAGAATTACAAATGAAGTGTTTATTTAGATACAATCACTGAAAGAAGGAAACATGTAATTACACATTAAGATGCAACCTATCCAGATCAACTACACAGGAGTTAGAGAGTCGCTTCTTTCTGCCAGACAAACATAACAGATTTAGGGGCTTCACCTGCACTTCCTTCTCAGCTCTTTGGCATCTTAAACCCCATGAAAACCACATTTACTGTACTGTGAATACAGAATCAACCCAGCATTGATGTCACCTAGAAAAAAAAATGCCTCCCTAAAGACAACTACAATTAAAGGAAATTTCACACGAGTAGTGAGTCACACCACACAAATGGTCATTTTCTGAACAGGTGCAGCAATGCATGATCCTTTTATAAATTTTATACAGACTGTATGGGAAAAAACAGGTTAACCAACCATTAATTTGGTGTTCTACCTTGAAAAGGAATTTTTTTAATATCGAAAAAAATAAAGATTATACATAAAGATTAAAGCCTTCATGCTTAAAATGGTATTTAATGATATGAGTGAATGGAGAGTTCAATTAATAAACTATTACATGACTCAATGTTCTTTGAAACATGGTAAGCAAAACCTAATAATAAAACTTCAATTCATAACATGTCTAACCCGGTGAGTAAAAGCTTTTACGCAGAGACTTTTTTAGAATTTACATAAGACAGGTAATATGCTTAAAGATGCTCATCTTTCAATCATTCTTTCAACAGCCTAGGTCACATTATTAGGGCTAACAAACAATCTCTGTTAGACACAGCAGGAATACTGCTGTGAGGTGTTACTGAAATTAGTTTAGACAATCCAAACAGACTCAGGTCTTCCCAAAACAGGAAACTCACTGTATGACCAACAGTGTGAGGGGCTGAGATGCAGAAAGAAAAGCAAATGCATGGTATTGATTCAATGATGATAGACACAACTGGACAATTATTGCAATGGTTAAATAAAATGTCGGACCATTTACACTGTTTAAACCCCTACGGATAAAAGCTATTATGTGAATAAATTTCATAGTTACAGCCACCCTTACTTATTGACTCATTAGACCGAGCTTTATATCAGTAGTAGAGTATGGTACACCCTTACTTATTGACTCATTAGACCGAGCTTTATATCAGTAGTAGAGTATGGTACATTGATTGGTTTGCTAGTACCAAACACCAAAAACATAACAGTGGTTTTCAGTTTATTCATAGCCTTTATCTCTAAGTTTGCTCCAACTGCATTTTAGAATAGTTTCTCTTTGTTTAAAATGTGCAGTAAATAATCATGGTTCACAGCAACCAATGGCACATCGTAAACACAAAAGCTCCAAGAGCAACTACAACTATCTGGCATTTCGCATAAATAATGCAGCAGGAGATACCGCAACTGACTGCAGTGCAGCTTCTGCGTTTTCTCAGTTTGCAGGCAAATGCATTTTAAATGTATTCTGGAGTAAATGTAATAAATATACGTCGAAGCTCAAGAGAAATATATGAAACTACATGATCTGACCCATTTACGGATGTCTTGGCATCAACATAATTTACTTTAATTCATTTATTATACATTTGTTAAACCCCACCGCAAAACATTTAGAAAAGCAAATTAAAGCAATGCGTGGACAACACACACGACGACAGACTGTATACACAACAAAGTGGTTCAGAAGGACATAAGGGGGGAATGTAACTGAATGCTACAATCTACCTTCAATATATACAACAAAGGCTGGAGCCTATATCACCGATTCACAGCAGGAACGTCTGAGTATTTTACGACAGGCTCGCCTCAGAATGTGACCACACGAGACTAGTAGGTGTCTGTGATACCGTGATACAATTCTATTTCCTGGCAGACACCGTCTTCTTCTGGGGCGAAGGAGGCGATGACATCTGGGGCGGGCTCTGTGAGCAGAAGCTACCTAGGCTTCCATTGTCATTTCAAGTCTTTAAAAACTTTCCTTCCCAAAAGAAAAACAACAAGCAGTATAAGACCGGACCCTTTGCACTTTTGCCCTTTCAGTTTTGTTCACTGTTGTCAAACATATTTTAAGTCACGAGATAAATGTCATGTGGGTCAACTTAGATGACTCTCCTGCTTATTCATAAGCCCGGCATTTTCAAAATGTGGATCACATTCACCGTTTTTTTTTACTTCGAGGACGTAATACTGATAACATTTATCTAAGCAAATGGGTTCCAGCTAGAGAGCCTCAGACTGACAGAAAACTGAAAAAGCTACCTGTCACCAACAGAAACGAGAAGGTCCCCCACCTTAACATGATAAACAAGCTCAAACTTATGGAAACTCATACTGTACTCTCAATCAACCTTATCAATGCCATCAACATTATCGGCAGTACTTCCATGACCTGCCCAGACAGAAGAAGCCTCACACAGGCCAATAAGACCCAGTCGGCCTTTTCACCTCCAAAGACTGACTGTGTTACATTAACACTACTGTATGCGCCTTTATACTTACTGAAAAGAATAAGCACATAGCTACCACAGCTGTCTGCCTCACTGTTGCGTAAGGATCACTTCAATAAAACCATACTAAAGTAATACTTCTGTTACTGTTCCATTTCACTCCACTGTACACTTGACATCTGACACTCATTTCTGCGCAAAGCAACATAAAAGTGGAGCAAGCATGCAGTCAGAGAGCAGGGTGAGCCCACACCACTGGAGCAGCTGAAGTAAGCCTTGCTCAGGGACCCAGTGCTAATATGATTTGACTCTGCAGGTCATGTGATTCAAACCCACAACCTCCTGATTCAACTTACTAATCCACACATCACCATATCGATTACAGCAATGCCCCTTTTATACGACAAATATAATGATACAACCTGTTAGCTCACCCATTTTGTAATTTTCTGAAGAAAATTGCTCAACAACAATCTTTAGTTTATTGACTAGGAATTCTGAATGAAAGAGTGATCACATGACTAGGGGACTCTCTAATGAAGAGTATGGCTTAATTAAGAGGATGACCTTGGATGGTAATGTGCATCCTAAGCATTTTACCAGCAAAGTAATGGCATTCCAGGACACAGCTACCCCTTCAGCCCTGGGTCTCTATGGGGCGGTTTACCATGATACAGTAACAGTTCGTTGCTTATCTTATAATGACCCCATGGCATTAATACCTGAATGCTGAAGCACTTTTAAGCTCATCCAATAGAATCTAGGTTGATTAGCATTTCTCCTTTGATGACTTTCCCACCTCCAGCGGCAGAAGTGTAAATTGTGGCCATACGCATTTGCCTTGAGTCAAACAGAAAGCATGGTATCCGTTGATGATGCCCCCCCCATAGCAACTCATACGCCAATCATTGGCAGACACATCAATTCTACTAACCCCCCCCCCCCCCAAAAAAAAAATAAAAAATGATGTCATCTGGTTCATGCTTGAGTGTGGTTATCAGTGCAACCTGCCAGAATCAACTAAACAACTCAGTAAGTGTGTTATTACAGGCACTCCCAGCACTGCAGCCTATCAGTACAGGCTTGATAGCTGTAGCCCAAGTCCCTGTTATTATCATTAACCTGACTGACAACCGTGAGTCTTCCCTTTTATTAATGAATTTGTCCTCTAGGACACTCCTGGGGAAAGCCAAATCTGAACTACTGAATGCAAGGAAGAGAATTTTGCACTTGTGACTACATTATTGCAGCTAAGTTGCATAATATAGCTATACTTATAATCATTATAGAGTTGTATTGAAATAAGAACATACTAGCTATTAAAAGGTTTTAATGTTATCAGTAGTGACTACTTAAAGAACTAAGTTTAATATAAAAAATGACAATTCTGTATTGGGGTCTCTTCATAAAATGTACAATGTCATGGAATCTTTAGACATTTGATATTACAGCAAAATTTAAACCTGACTTCCTCCCAAATATTCGAAACTGAAAACAAAGACGGTTTCACTAAAGTTTCACTCATTTGCTACCTGGCAATTTCTAAAATCTTCATATTAACTATGAGGTTAATTAGGGGTGTAAATAACAGCTTTCCTCGCGATACGATACAATATCGGTTCTTTAAGCCAATGGTTAGATTTTTTTTGATACCTCAGAAATTCCCACGATATGATACGATTCAGTGCCATACTAGGGTTAGTACATTTCCCATGTGTGTACGTGAATGGAGTAAGTGAATGTCCCATCAGGGTCCCATAAGCTCAAGCAGGATAAAGCAGTTACAGAAAATTAATGGATGAATCTCATCTCTGGGTGGTTGGCGGACTCTAGATTGAATTCATTTACTGGAAAGAAAGGATCTTGTCAGTTTCTGCTCTTTCAGGTGTGTACTGAGCTCTTCACCACAGCAGAAGTGAAATGCGTAGAAATTCCTGCAGAACATTCCAGTAGAGCTCTAGTGGACCTTATCAGCTCATTCTAACTGAGGTTTTGGACAGCATTACTCACCAGATCTATTGGTTTGGGTCAGAAATAATGGGGGTATTGTTTTAATACCTCAGAGTAACGCAGACCCATTCTGCTGTCCAAAAAACTCATGCGAAACCAGTTTAAAAGCCCCCACAAACATAACTTCCACAGTGGAAGTTGCTACCTAACAACAGACACAATATGAAGCCAGCATCAGCACTGATCACACTGACACAAGATGTTACAGAGGTTTTACTAGTTATACTTTGATAGTATACTTTACTGACCTGTTGTTCAATAGTTCTGGTGATTGCGATCAGGCAAATGCAATTTTGGGGAGTCAGTACCCAGATAGTACCATGTTATTGTTTCAGCGTTGAATTATGGTCAGTGTTAAATAATCAACGCTGAAACTGAATTGATTTTTGGTCAGATTTTCAATATTGAAAAATTGATTCTGGCAAAACCTTGATTCAATGTTGATATAAAGTGAAAGATCGAAGATCAACGTTGTTTTTGTCTAATATGGAATCAATGTCATTTCAACATGTGTGTGCTATCTGGGTACCGCGCTCTGCTTGTTAATAAATGAAGCTTTATAATGAATTTTATGAATGCAGGCGCTTCGCTTCTCGCGTTTCAAACTAAAGCGCTGTGACTCGTTCAACTCTGACGTCGGGAGCAGCTTCTGCCGTTACAGCGACTCGCTGATGTTCGGCCGTCACGGTAACCGTCATTTCGCCAAGAACCACAGACCACCGACCCTAACCGACAAGCTTTAACCCGGTAACGACTTCGAAAGGCTGTACCTGAAATGTTAATTGTTAGTAAACTAATTGCCTGAAGGCAAATAAGCCACTTCCTGTAAGGACAGTTATACCATCCCGCCGGGGGACGAGTGGAGCCCTTTCAAAGTGAACTAATTTGGCTAGAAAATACCGCCTTATACTAACTAGTGTGAACACGCCCGAAGGTATAAAATTATCCGATGGGATCGGCGCTCCTAATGCGGGCCCGTTTCATTAATGAAACACGCATTTCAGCCATAATATCCCGCCCCTCTATTAACCTCATATAGCAACTGACTGCCGAAAAAAACATTACTCGTCTGAGCTATTTTAAATGCTGCAAACACGTCTTAAACAAAAAGTGAACTTTTTGTTTTTAAAAAACTTATACACATGTGCACAACCGTCGCAGTTCACCTGGACAGGGTAAAATGAAAACTTATAAGAAAATACGAATAAATTACTCACATCCATAACGTGGTCTCTGCATGTTCGTGCCTTCTTCATGGTACATCCTGCTTCAGATCCTCCAGTTTTGCAAGTATGAAATGTATGAGATCGGTTAGCGAGCTTAACTGCCGAACTTTCTAGCGATCTGCTGATGCTCAGGTAGCACGTTTCAAAGCTTAGTCCCCTGAAACGTGCCTCCTATAATACGGATGTTCAGATCCAGTTTCAGCACGTAACTAATCTACAGTGCCCCCACGGTTACCTTCTAGCCCCTGCGCCACTATTCACCTTTGCCTCACTCATGACAAAGTCAATAGGCTTCATTACCCCCTCCCTCCTCTCTCTCTCTCTAACAAACTCACTACTTTCTGCGCTTAGGTGAGCAACCCCAGCTCCACCTGGCGGTCGGACGCCATAATTAATGGAACCCCGAACGTGCATTAAAAGGCAGGCCCACTCACACAGCCACAGGTATTTTCTTTTACAATGATCTTTGACAGTTTCACTCTAGCAATGGGAGTGGGAGGCCTACTTCTGTTACTCGATGTTTATTTGATTGAATTAATGTAACATTGTTGTATAACACTCAGGGCAGTTCTTGGTTGTGATTATCTATCTATCTATCTATCTATCTATCTATCTATCTAATCAGTGCAAAATGCATTGGAATTTCCACATTTTTTCCAGGGTGATGGGTAAGATCAAAGCAGCTATGACTCAAATAATTAGCAGAACCCCAGTATGGCTAACAGCATGTCAATCTACTGGCATCTGCTATCCAGACACTGTTTTATGGACACATTGGACAGGTTGTCCGGGGCAGTTTTCTGCTAAGGGAGGTCAGAGTTGTTCGAGGAGGGTGCAGAGCAGAGGGGATGCAGACGTCCAGCTGGTGGAGGTGGGCTGGGCTGGGACTGAACAGGTTACATTATAAAAAGCTGGCAGGTAAGCAGCAAACCTGATTCTGGATTACCTACGTGATTTGGAATAAACTGAAAATTGTCCCACTCTCCCAGCGGATTTCTTTTTTACTGGATTTTCTACTAGGTTGTGGTTATGTAGCTGTGTGCAAGGTGTGATATTTCAGTTGCCGGGAATGAATGACGTTAATGCCACACACACACACACACACACACACACATTCATACAGTATATATGTGTATTATGATAAGCAATATGGAAATTAAAGGTATATCATTATAATACGTATGTCTTAAAACTGTCAAAATATGTAGCTCATGTTAAGTGGAACGCATACAAAATGCTGGTTTTGGTTCATTTGTGAACAGGGGCCCCATAAAGGGCTGGAAGATATTTGCAACATAATTAAGTTGATCTGAGTTGGGGGCCCAATATGGTATCCTTTCACGGGGCCCAACATTTATAATGGCATTCCTCTTTGTGAAACTTATACATGCAGCTTTTACTGCTATTTTAAAATATGGTGAATGATAAAGTTGTTTGTAATAACACTTGTGCCACAGTAGCTCTCCTATGGGATCAGAGCAGATATGCTAGCCTTCGCTCCCCAAGCGTATCATTGAGCCTTCTGTACCCATGAGCTTATCAGCGGTTCACCGGTTGGCCTTCCTTGGACCACTTTCATTAGTTACTAACCACTGCATACCAACGTATGGAACATTCCACAAGACCTGCTGTATTGAAGATGCTCTAACCTAGTCGTCTAGCCATGACAGTTTGGCCCTTGTCAAGGTCGCTCAGATCCTTACGCTTGCCCGTTTTTCTGATCCCAACATATCATCTTCCAGAACTGACTGTTCTCGTTCCTGATGTATAATGCCACCCTTGACAGGTGCCATTGTATCAATGTTCTCTTCACCTGTCAGTGGTTTTAATGTTATGACTGATAGGTGTATGTATGCAATGGGCTATCCGCCTTACTTGGATGTCTCTTAGTACAAACAAAATGTGTAAATGCAACAGAAAAAATTACCGCATGAGAATGCAACTTTATTTTATTCACACAACTGCTTTGAAATAATACCACAAAGAGTTTTTTTGGCAAATAATTTTATACCCACTTCTAATACTTTATTGAACTGTTCTGTACATCATGTCCATCCCTTGGCTGGCATGCTCTCTCACAAACACACATTCTTTTTTCAACAGAGCACCAAGACAGAGAAGCTAATAGGAATGAAACATTCACATTTGATCAAATTAACATTTTTTTCCCACTGTTTGAAAGAGCAAGGAAACACATACACAGAACACCAACTAAAACAGGTAAACGCATGCACGGCTTAAGAATTTGCGGAGAACGCCTTCAGTTATTTCAGTGTAAATACAGATGAAGACTAATGGAGCCCTGTGAGGTCTGGAGTTCCTTGAGTTACCCATAGCTTATAAATAAATGAGAGTACAAGACAATAAATGAAACCCTTGAATAAAGCAGCCCCCAATTGAAATTATTGATGGCGTGGTATTTTTTGGCATGACACGCACTGCCTTTCAGGCTTCATTCCCATGTAAACTAGGAGTACAGTACAGTCGGAGTTGGGATTTGAGCTTTTTGTGAAACAATAACGATTCGGCTGTAGCTGCGTAAACCAACATTGTTTGCAGCACTGCAGCAGCAAACAAATGTCTGATGTTACTTGGATCAAAATACAACAGCTTTTTGGTCATTGTGTGCAAGTCTTATTATATTTAAATATGTTTAAATTATTTAAATGTGTTTAGTCAGGCGATCCGTTATTAATGAAAACACATGACTCATACTCCATGTAGTTTTATATCTGTAGCAAAAGGTACCTTATGTGGTGAACTACAGTTTTTATGGATGAGGTATTATTTGCAAGTAGCCTGTAATCTGTAGTCTTGTGGTTCGGTATGCTACTCTTAAGACGCAGCATAGGGAAGGTTCAGTTCCTCTGAACAGTACAGCTGTGCATTGTTCTAGTGCTGTAATATTACAAGAGGGTTTCATCAATGTTCTTTAAAGCAGTGTTTCCCAACCCAGTCCTCGTGGAACCCCTGACAGTCCACGTTTTTGCTTCCTCTAAGCTCCCACCACACCTGTACCAGGTATTCGGTGTTCCTGATTGGCTGGGAGCTAGGAGGGAGCAAAAACATGGACTGTCCAGGGTTCCCAGAGGACTGGGTTGGGAAACACTACTTTAAAGCAAAAAAGGAAATTATGTCTAAATTATGTCAGTAACCCTTATTGCGAGCTTCTATTTAATAAAACAAAAAAAAAATTAAACACACAAATGCTGACAGCAAAATGATATTGTACAAGTGCCATCTTAAGATACAGTATATATCTCTTAGTGCAGCTTTTTAGATAGCAAATATTGTTATCATGGGCCTAACTGCATAAAAACATAGCAGATGGAAAAAAGACTGTCCAGCGATTTGATTTAAAACGTTACTTTACTGTCAATTTCTCCTATAAGACATTCATTCATTCATGATTTATTTACTTCCTTACTGGTAGCTCTTTCCTTGAGGGGGCACGAGTAACTTAGTTACTTAGTTACTACTCAAGTACAAGTCATGAACAAATATGGTAACTGCATGAATGAACTGTTATGATTGATTAATGATGATTATACCACAGTTAGTTCCGACCAAGAAATCTGATTAGACAAGAGGCATTCTATGAGTGCTGTCATCAGAGTATAACTGTATAACTGCACTTGGACATTTCATATCAGACGTATCACTCCACTTTTCAGGTGTATCTAAAAACCATTACTTATTTATTTCAATGATGCAAAGTAGCTGGGCAGAAAGTGAGCTATGTTGTGTGTGGAATGTTTATGTTGCTTGGCAACAATCAACAGTTGGCTGGTGGGAACTATTTTTTTCTTATTTGAGGAGGCCCATAAATGTTTAAAAAAATAATCAAGCAAAGAATTATCTGTTGTGGCTTATAACTGATACCTTAGAAATGAGACTCGATGAACTGCTGTATAAAAGTAATAGTATACTCAAAGTCGTGTGGTTGTACTCCGATATATCATGGCTGTGATTATCTTTGGCTTGCGACCGAATCACAGCCATGATATATTGGAGTACAACCGCACACCTTCTTGTATGTTATTGCTTAACCGAACACGGGATCAGCACATAACTAACACTTTCTGATTACTGAATACGTTAAGTAACAGAGTACTACTACATAATTTGTGCCCCCTCAAGTGAAGTGTTACCAGAGGTGGAAATTTCAGGTCCAGAAAGTACAAATCCGGACCAGGATTTTGTTTCAACCAACCAGTGGAGTACTCTCTAGTTGTGACTCTTTATGCTCAACTGGTTGGTTGAAACTAAATAACGATCTGGATTTCTACTTTCTGGACCTGAAATGTCCACCTCTGAGTGTTACCTGCCTACCTACTAATTTAGGTCAGCTTCTTTGTCTTTCAATGAGACACATATGTCTGTCCAGACAGGCACAAACACATATTTTTATGAACACTGTCAAAATCAGAGGAGAAAGACATTTTACTGAAGGAGACAGATGCAGTAGCACACCTTTCACTGCATCACTGCATGTGCCACTGCACAAAACTAAAGTCCTTTGTGTACAGCGTCAATTCATCAGGAAGAGAAACAAGAAAAGAAAAGGTATTGTTATTCCAAAATTGTTAACTGAATGCCAACAAAAACAGGAAATCTTGTTACAACACAGAAATACATAACCCAACATTTCACTATGCATCTACACATTAATAATACTTGAAATATAATATGTTTTTAATGTGAACTGGTTTTAATGGCTTAAAATACCTATCTTGCTATTGCTTAATGTAAAATGCTCAAAATTCTAGCACACATCAATAATGTAACATGGAACCAGTTCACATTCACCGAGCTGTGATAAGCCACATATCACAGCCTTCCTCATTCAACCAAGCTGGTCTGTTTCCTCAGCCAGGCAATAGCCAAGTAGTAAAATAATAGATTTGAATCCCCCCCCCTCCCCATTCAGTCACCTAGCCAGGTAGTCAAAGATATGGAGTGTTGCCGGAACCCCCTACAAAATTTATTTATACCTACGGGCATCTCTATCTGCAGCAAATGTAATTCTGATATTTTGTCAGATTTAGAACAGGAAAATTAGCTGCTTTGGATCAGAATAATTTATCGCAGCTGTGTGGATAAACAGCAGCAGCTTCTATGACAATGCACAGGAGGCTCAGAACGGTCCGTTTTCAAATTCTTTTCAGGTACCGCTGCTGTCCCACCTGCTGAGTAGCCCATGCAGTCGGCAAGACACTAGCGCATTTAAAGAAGAGGCAGGGAAAGCTTGTTATATGCATGGAATAGCCATGGATTTACTGGAACCACACTATGACGCACTGATTGCTAAGTGCTGCGCTGGCTGTGTGGCAACAAAATGAAAACATTAACAAAGAGAAAATAAATAAGCGCGTATTAAGTAACATGGACACTGCCGTGCTTCAGGTCATTCTGCCGCTCCCTGCCGTCTCCCCTGCAGAGAGAGGGCCCGTCTCCAGCAGGTAGCAGGTTACATGAGGACGTTGGGCCTGGTGTCTGGCAGCCGCAGCCCCACCAAGCCCCCGCACACCAGCACGGACGAGGCCAGCAGGATGGGGATTGCTTTGGTGATGCCCACGAGTGACCCGAAAATCAGGTTCCCAAGCACTGCTGCAAGCTTACACAGTGCATTGCAGAATCCAAATCCAGTCCCCCTGCCGCACAAAAGGAGAGAAGGGGAGAGTCTTACCCAGTCTTTGGAAGAAAATGGCTTTTTATTTACAGGCAGCCCCCAGGTTATGAAGAAGATCCGTTCCCTACGTCTGTCTTTAAGTCAAATTTGTAGGTAAGTCAGAACAGGTACATACTGTATGCTTCTGATTTAGTATCATTTAGTCAAATGTTTGTTTTACTACGTATTTTACTTTTCTACGCTAGCTATAAAAAAGTTGAGAAACACTTGTAAATATACTAAAACATCTTAAACATAATAATACTGGACGTAAGGCTAATAATAATAATAATAATAATAATATAGCCATAATAAAAGTAACTACGTATCAGACTGTATTGTGCGTCAAGTCCAGGAACCGCTGAATTGTCACAAAGTAGTGTGTCTGTTTGTAATTACAAACCATTGTATTTAACTCATATTGTTTAGTATAATAGGCTTTATGGCATTCCACTCCTAAATTTGAGCTGTCCGTAAGTCAGATGTAATTAACCTGGGGACTGACTGTATATCAGGTATATCAGGGAGCTGTGAATCTCAAAAAACAGCTGTTGGATTTGGCAATATCATTATAAAACAGATGGTTCTTTGATACTGTTAAATGTTACATACATGTTATATAAAACCTGATTCTGGAAAAAAGAAAAATGACACAATGTATGTGTTGTGCATTGGCGTGGGTGCATGTATTTTTTTTTGTGTCGTCCCGACAGCGGGTCCCACCTCCTGTCTGTAGGGTACAGCTCCACGGTGACCACATCCAGTGAGTTCCAGGCAGAGATGCTTAGCCCATTGTAGAGGCATAACATGCCGATCATCATGGACTCACTGGTCCCGAACCAGAGGAAGAAGCAACTGATTCCTGACAGGATCATAGAGCCGCCTGTCGACAGCAGAGAAAAAGACATGACAGAAATCAGGAGCAGAAACTGGGTTTTGACATTATAGTTCCTGCATTTCCTAAAAATTTAAGTTGAACCTGTTAATATGTAAATGCCGATGTCATGTCACAGACGGAATGCCAGCCTATCAAAACATCACAGTCTTACTAGATTGAATGTGTTTAAAATGACTACATGGCCTTAAGTAAAGTGTTACCGAAGTGACTTGTAATTAGGTTTCTGCCATTTTTTATGTCATATGTTGCAGATGGGTTTACTAAATCACTGCTATGAAAATTTTATTTATAGTGTAAAAGATGGATGTATGGATGGATGTATGGATGGATGTATGGATGCCGCAGCAATTGAAAGTAGATTTAGTGGGTTTAGAATCATATAAGGAGACATGCTGTGTTGTTTTCCACCACTCATACCTCACATTTGAATAGGGCCCCTAAGGTTTACTGGTCCCCAATAGGCTACAAACTGTCAGAACCCTAAGTGAGGCAGGGACCCAAAGTGACTTTTTCAGCGGGGTCCAGAAATAACATGTGTGGTGACACAATCATTACAGCCTGCTTAGGACATAACTGGATGTCCTGTATTTGGGCAATAATACCTGGTTTTACAGTTCATTCTCCACTATCCATACTCCAGCACAGCAGATGGCGCTGTGCCCCTTTAAAAATATCAAAACCATATAAAGCTGAACAAGAAGAAGTGAAAATCTGGCATGGATAATTTTTGGATCCAATTTTTTCTGCATATGCAAGATTATTGTGTTTAAATACCTGTTATTGGAATCTGATTATTATATGAGCAGAAGCTCATTATCAGAATAATTCAGAAATAGTATTATATTTTCATAAATCTTGTAACGTTTACTATAGCTGAGGCTGAGTATCCAATACTCTGGGCAGCCTGGCGACTCAGCGTGTAGTAAAGCTGGGCATTCAAATCGCAGCTCTGCTGGAGTTTGCATGTTCCACCTGTGACGTGCCGGTTCCCACCAGCTGCTCCGCTTTCCTCCCACATGTTTTTAGGCTGTCCAGCATCTTTACATTTCCCACAGTGTACATCTGCGTGTATGTGCCCCGAGATTGAAGCATAAAACCAGCTTGTTTCTCAGCATTTCGCTCCCTGCCGCCTGAAAAAGGCTCCAAGCTCCCCGCCAATTCTGACCAGGGTCATTGGTTGGATGGATATACTAACCTCACTGTAAAGTCAATGTGTCTGGAATATTTACCAGGTACAGAAAAAAAGAAAAAGAAACTCTTTTCATAACTCAAAGTTGCGTAACAATGTAAGGAAATGCTCTTGTAATTGGGTGTGTGTTTAAATGCAACTGAAATTTCACTAAGCTTCTTCGTGCCATTGTCCTTTAGTTTTTGCAACTACATTCATTGTTTTTTTTACCATAGTAATAGTAATTTGGAGTTGTCATTCATATGACAAATGATACAACTTGTTCAGCATAAATAAAGACGTAGTGAACAAAACTTCCAAAGAAATTCATAGTTTCTAAAAGGAAAATATGTTTAGGTCAAACAAAATATAACCTG
>JAODKF010000046.1:25634991-25650763 GCA_026779585.1 Mormyrus proboscirostris | reverse complement strand
TTATTTACAGCACATTGAGGGATACGGTAATCATGGCCCCTAAGAAAGTGAGCAGTGATAGCAGCAGCCCAAAGAGGCAAGCAGAAACCAATATGCAGCTGCTTTTCTAAGCTGATCACATTACAAGCAGCCAAGAGAGTCAAAGACGCCCACCACCTGCAGATCTCATGAAGCTTACCTAACATGGGCAGGCGGCCTATTTTGTCCATAAGCAGTGCAGATACTATATTTCCTGGTAGAACAGCTAATGTTCCCAGAAAGTTGACAAAATAGACCCAGTAGGCACTGTAGTCATCGTCAAATGTCATCTGACAGCCCGTCTTGTTGTGATGGAAGGTGCTGTTGATCACCTCTGTGTTAATCAGCTTGCTGTCATCAATATCTACAATGAAGCAGGAAAAAGAGGAGATAACTGATAGGAGCATTCTGTTATACCTGATCTGCACATTAGGGAAACAAAATCATGAGTGAGCAGGGAATTACTTTCAGTGTTTGATATGCAATAATACCTGTCAATCCATTCATACATGTGCAATGTTTCATTGACAGCTGCTGTCAACACTCACGGTCAATATAGCATAGCAATGGTTTTGTAGATATATATTAAAGCAGAATCTTAAAATGGTAAAGGACCAGCACTGAGCTGCCAGACTTGCCCGAGTTGTAGAAAAAGGCTTCAACAAAAGTGCAGTTCTTGAAGTAGGATCCCACAGATGTGACATCATCAAAGTAGCAGTTTCGGAAGGTGGAGTCAATGAATGTGACCGACTTGAACTTCATGCTGATAAATCTATGGCATGATATTAAGGGATTTAATACAGGCCAGTACATTCACCGTTAGGGTGAAAAAATGCTGAGTCGGAAGAAGCACAAAACATATGGCAAAGTACAATCTGGACTGGATGCCAGCCCACAGTGTCTAATAAGGGTCATCTTGAATCACTAATATACCATAGTGGGATATTTTGGTTGTGAAAGGATATGGAATCACTTAACGCATTTGGAAAATTGCACAGCTGCAGCTAGGCATGAATTCACCAGCAAATCTCTGGAATAATAATGCAGTTGCATCATGCCACAATGATTAATGGGAAGCATGTATTGATTTAAATTACTGCATGTTTATTTTAATACGGGTGTATATGTAGAATATGGTGTGTATATATATATATATACACACACACACACACACAAATATATAGGAATCAGCTTAAAAAACACAATATATATTAAATGATCACAGAATTACTAAATGTTTCCAGAACCATCTGAAATATATCAGCCATTAGTGTCTGATTTCTTTCTTTGTGCCTTTTTATGGCTCATCCTGTGAAACAATAGTGCAGTATTACTATTATATTGGATTATTTGCTTGCCCTGATGATGAATGTTCATTTATTGACTTAATGCATTACGCCTACAGGAAAATACAGGCTGCACAGCTGCAGCATGCTAATATGCTTTGCAGTCAGATCTTGTGGAGACCTGAGAAATGTCTAAGTGTCTAAAGATGAACCAGACAAAATAAATATTTTAAGTCTGTGGCCTGCAGTTCCCACCTGTCATTGATGAACATCCCATTGGTGTGAATCTGGTTCTCCAGGGTGAAGTTGAATGTGAAATCCTCTATGCGCTCATTGTTGTGGGTCTTCACTTTGGATGCATACTCATCTGCCTGCAGGTGCTTGATGACATCTGGAAACCAGACAGACAGGCCATAGAACCTAGAGCCCAAAATAAGACAAAAAACAAGCATAGTCTGGGGTTAAAATGGGCGAAACCACTCAGATTGGCTTGATAATATATGATAACGATAATAAACAACCTTGTTACTAGTTTAGGTATTTCCTATACTGTACTTTTTATTTTAGATTGTAGTTTCTATTTAGAAAAAAGGTGATTGTAGCCTAGGTGTGTAGCAGGCTATACCACCTAGCTTTGTGTCGGTATACTCTATGACGTTCATACAACAATAAATCACCTAACAACACATTTCTCAGAATGAAAACCTGTCGTTAAGCGACACATGACTGGATACGCTTGCTGCTAACATCTCGTGCTTCAGACATTGGAATCTAAACCCGGACAGCGAACACAAAGCGTATTACCTAGGTAAAAAAACATAATAAAACATTAACAGTTATTTTTAATTCACGAATCGTTTTTTTTTTGTCTTATTGTGCTCTAGAGCAACACATGTACACACAGGCATATACACATACATGCAGCAGCATCATGTGTATATGTGTCTGGTTCTGCAGGTTAGGCCTCTGTGCCTATGATAGGAAGGTTGCTTGCTTGTATCCTGCAGTCAACAGAGTACTCATATAACCCCCCCCCCAAAAAAAAAAAATGCTGCAGGGGTGCCAGATAAATTGTCACCCTAAGTTTCATTCCTACCTCTATATGTGTTTGTCTCAAAGGACAAAGGAGAGCTAGGGGAGAACAAACTCTTATATACTAGTACAAATCTTGAATGAAATATATCCATATCCAAAAGGACATTCCAGTACAAGTCAGATTTAAACAGAGGTGGAAATTTCAGGTCCATAAAGTAAAACTCCAGACCAAGATTTTGTTTCAACTATCCAGTCAAGTACTCTGTGATTGTGACTCTTTATACTCAACTAAGTGGTTGAAACAAAAACTTGGTCTGGATCTTTACTTTCTGTACCTGAAATTTCTACTGGTGGATTTAACTGACCGAGGGACCTTTATCTTCATTCACTTACATTTAGCCCAGACTACCTTAAATCCAACAAGTTATACTGTTAAGCAAGAAGTCCTGATTTCCAAAACAGTTAAGTTCCTTGTTAGACATCGTAAGCAATACCAGTTGATAACAAGGTATTAAGCGGCATTTTACACATACAAAGACCAAAGCATAGGTATCATTTGGAAAGTACTGTGTATTTGGCTAATTTAATGACACACAAATGATAATAAGCAGTATATAACTACAACTTTCAATACTGTTGATGAAGGGCTGAGCCATCTTGAATTTTGAGACTGGGGTTGCAGAGGTTTCTCTGCCTTTCTGAGTTCTGACTTCAGGGGGCGCTCCAGTTGAAATTTTGGGCTACAGACTTCGAAATTCAGACTTCCCAGTTCAAATTTATTGAGATCTTGCCATCAAATTTCTTTGTAGAATAAATGCTTCCATTAAATGAATTGGAAGCATCTTTACGGCACAGATGTGCGTCCACCACAGAACTGCAAAGGCACCAGCTTTTAAGTTCCATCTACTGTCTTGCCATCAAAAGAGACATGATGGGGTATTGAACTCTGAGCCGCTCGATGTCAACATTAAAGCACGTCTGATTAAAAGGTTCTGAAAGTCGCTTTTATTTATGGCAGTGCCGTTTCCATCCATAACGAGGGAGCCTTTGATCTGCTGATGAAAACACACCGACAGAAAGAGCGGGCCGGCTGGAGGACAGCTCCCTTTCACTGCAGCCCACAGCAAGGTACACAGGATGTGTAAGGACTGATGACAGCAACCCCCTTTGGGCCACGTCAGCAGGATCAAAACTGGCAATCTATTTCAACACACTGCATTTATCTATTGAGCTGTGAGATCACATGTCCATGCTTCACATATTATTTGCTAATTAATCAACTATACTTAAGATGAGTGCGAAACCATATTTAAGACACTGCCTGTGCTTTTCATTCAGTGAGATAGATCAAAACAATATCATATGATGCCCTAAATTTATCAACATCACAACCTTCATTATGACCATCATCATCTTCTTTTTCTTCTTCATCATCACCATATTATTATTATTATTATTATTGTTGTTGATGTTAATAATAATAATGACAATAATGTTATGTGATGCACTGATTCACATTCAGGTTTTCACTGTGGTGTTTCACCTCTCTTGTGTTCATTTAGCCTTAAAAGCAGAGAGCCTGAGATGTGTAAAGGTCGGCACATTCATCTCCCATGGGCCCAGGTCAGCCCAGAGGCATCAAGTAAATCAAGATTGAATTCCATTCACCGGACAGTCGAAATGATGGAAAATGTACCTTAAGACAAATGCTGCAGAAAGTGTCCTCTCTTGCTGATATTTTGGCATTTTCAGCAAATATGATTGGAACTGCTGACTGTTATCAATTTCAACTACCTTCCATTCATTGGCAGCAAGGATGTGGTACAGAATAATACTAGTTGAAAGGGAAAGTCATCTAAAGTGCATTTCAAGTGCAGATACAGTATCTTTGTATGCTATACTCCAATTATACAAGGACAACAAATTAATGCAACCTTGTTGGCTTAACAATCAATTCCTGTACTAAAGAGTCAGATGTAAAATCATTTGTCCATCTTTTTTGTCTTTTCTGGGGGAAGTAAAAAAGCTTGCACATGAGTACAATTAGGTTCTGTAATAAAATATTGGTTTAATGTGTCATTTTGAATGTGAGTAAAGCTAAAAATTACCTTAGTGGCTTGTTCAATCAAAACATCACGATGATTAGGTTCACACTAACTGGCATCCAAGCTTCTGTGATACCAGCCCTTCAGACAATCCACACATTAGTTATTTGGCTGTTTTTCACGGCACAGTCAGAATCTGATCATCCCCAGCACGAGTTCTGAGTCAGCAGCCCATTTGCCTGATCTGAACACCCCAGTTTTCCGTCTGACCATTCAGTAAATTTACATATCACATGATCTTTTCACCCTCCTTTCTATCCGCTCCTTCTGGAACATGGTGTCATTGTACTACCTTGATGATATTTTGAGGGACCTTTTCATTGCTCATAAAGACAAATAATCAGGGACACACCGATTACACCAATTGCACCAATTACACCATTGATGTGTACTGTAATAATAAACTGACAAAGACCCACAGTAGAATATTTAATCTTTGCTCTTCATGTAACGGTACTCTGGTAAATGAGGAGCTACTGTCAAATATATATAAATATGCTAAATATATGAATGTGTTGTTAATGGGATCATTCAGATCATTCAGTGGATATACTGTAGGTCTACACCATTATTGAATTTGCAGGTGTTTGCATGTATCATCAAGGTCACTCAAAGGATGATTTCAGAAAAGGAAGATCAAAGTCTTGTAATAGTCCAGCCAAAGCCCAGACCTCAGTCTGATAGAAAACCTGTAGATTGGCCTAAAGACGACTGTGCACAGGAGATCCCCAGGTAATTTGCTGGAACGTAAATTTAGCAAGGAAATGGGATATAAAGTTTATGTGTGCTTAGAGGTTTATATACAAAGACTTACTGCTGTAATAAAAGCAAAACATGATTCCACAAAGGATTACTTGTGGGGGGGTAGGTTTTTTTAATGTCCTTGTCAGGGTCAGCTCCTGTTGTCTCAGTATTTTGTGTCTTTTCCCCGTTTGGCCAGCAGGTGTCACTGGTCATCCTGTCCCTACTGTCAGTCTTTGTTTTTTTCACTTTGTTCCAAATCAGCCACATGGTTCAACATGTTGAGCATGTGGCTAACTACCAACCCCTTTGTCGTGTGTTCAAATCCCACCTACTCTGTTTTTGCAATTTGTTCCCTAATGTTTCATTTGTATGAGTTTTCTAGTTCCAGCGTCTTCTTTTTGGTTTCATGCTTTGTGCCTGTGCCTGTGTTTCTACCTGTCTGTTATTCCCCTAGTGTAGATTTTGTTTCCTTGTTTCTGTCAGGGTCTTAGTTTTCCACTCCCATTCCCAGAGTTAATTATTAGTTCCACCTGTTGCCTGTTCCTGTTCCTGCCCTTGTGTGTTTTCCTGATTGCTTGTTGTCCTGCATCCTCCCCGATTGGTTAATTGTCTATGTCTCACTCCTGCTGTCTCGTTACCCAGTACAGTTTTCATATTTAGGTTCCTGTTTGCTGTTTGCATGAAGTTTGGATGGTCTGTTATTTTTATTCTTAAGGTTCCTCTATGATAATTCCATTCATCTGTTCCTCTTCTATAATTGCTTAAGCAAGTACCAAGACAAAGTGACCCTAATCAAAACAACAGGACACCATGGATAGGATGCCGGCCAGGCAAAGAGACACCAACTCACTTAAATACATGTTTTTTTGCGTCATTGGAGGAAAAGTAGCCAAAATAGGGAGAGCACACACCAAGCTGTGTGAGTATATACCAAGCTCCCAGAAATATGAATCCCCAGTTCTACCAACTGCACCACCATACCAGCCTATACTAGACATGCTTAGATATTATTCTTGAAATGAAAATGAGTGACATTATGTAATAGCCCATAACTGATATAGTCACTGAAAATCATGTGTGTGATAATTCTCATGCCTTTGATGAAGCTTACCCAAAAGACAGCGTGAACCATACAATAGCAAGCTTTATCGTGTTGTCTTTCACTGGGTAGTTGAAACACCTCATAAAGGTTAACCAGATCTGTAAATAAAAACAAAGCACAGACAGGGGACAGGATATTAGTATCTAATGGCATAACCCTCAGCCTCAGTGGTCCCATACCTCAATGAACTGACCAGATATCAGCAATGGACCAGAGGAAGACCTGCAGCCCCAGCTACATTGAGAACTTAGTGAAGATCATGAAGCTGGTTCTGGTGCAACCATGTACTCAACCATTACTCACCCCTTGCAACTCAGCTTTAATCCTGAACAGGACCTTGGAGATGGGGTTCCCTGCCTCTGATTGCATCTCCACCAGCTCATCAATCTGCTTCGGGATCTTGATTCTGTTCACCTGCATTGAAATGCACCTGTCTGCCATCGAAGCAAGTAAATGATCACCGTCCGATATTCAATCTTTCTGGGTTCAAACTGAATACTTTGAGTTTTTATTCCACAACCCTCAAACTTTTATGACAGTAGCACACCAGTATTCATCTGGTCCGTTTAATGTCGCGGAAAGAATATGACCTGGTATACTGTAAGCCCAATATGATACAGCCCCAGGAATAAAGGTCCTTTTATTGGCTAAGACATTAGAAATTAGTGCGCATGAGAGTTGTCTTGGATTTTACGATATTCAGCAAAGGCCAATATAACAATATTGACAATGTTGGTCAGTTATTATTGTCCTTTGCTTCCCTGAATGTCACAAACACTTCAAGAGATGTTTACTTTTCTACAGCTAAGTTTAGCTTGTGGGAGTTTTACTTAAAAGCATTCTGAGGGCAAAATGAAAAATGATTGGTTCAGAGAGACAACCAATCAGGCTGTATAGGAGGTGGGCATAAGCAACTAGAGGAGGCCGAACCAAGCCATCTGATTTGTTGGTCCTGCCTCCTCTACTTGTTTGGATCCACCACCTCTACAATGTGATTGGTTCAGAGAGATAACCAATCATCAGGTGGCAAGGGTCCAACAGAGGCTTTACTACCTCATCACCTGCAGACCGGCTTCTATCGGTCAACAACAGAGAGTCACCTGACTGCTGCACAGTGTGGTTCACCAGCTGTACGGAAGAGAACATGAAGGACCTGCAAGGGGTGGTGAGGGCAGCAGATCGTGCCACTACCCCTCCCTCCCTCAGAGACATTTACACCGGCAATCCAGTTGCATTTAAAGGATCCTACCCACCCTGGACATCACCTGCTCTCTACACTGCTCTCTGGAAAAAGATAGAGAACAATTAGCACCAAAGCCAGCAGGTTAAAAGACAGCTTCTTTCTACAGGCAGTCAAATGCAGAACCCCTCCCCTCCCTCCCTTGGACTGAGACGTAATGACCCCCCACCCCGAGAACTGGAAGTTCATTAACTCCTTGTCACTCTTATTTTTCACTTGCACTTTATGTTACTATGATTCGATTTTTCGTTCTGCCCTAAGAACTCCTTTTGTGTAAGTAAAACTCCCATGAGCCTGTTTTTAAAGGGTTAGTGAGAACTCGTCCAGACCCAGGACCCTATAAGCTGCAATGATAGTCAAGCTACTTCTGCTGGGAGGAAATTAGTGGGGACTCACTGTAAAAACTTTTTCCGGCTGCCCGCGTGCCCTCATGTTAGTGTCATGGATCTGCTTGAGGATCATCCAGGCCTCATCATGCTTCCCCACCTAGAACATGTTTGGAGGAGGGGGGGGGTAAGGTTGGGGAGAATCAGGCTGAATATCATTGATTCCCTGTTGCACTGAAACGAGATGAGATGGTAGAAAGACTGAGTTATGAGAGTCACTCCCTAGCGGCTAGCTAGCTGTAGCTATCCTCGAGGATTTGTCGTAGCCAACGGCATATATTTTTTATCCAGTGTTCTTTTTTACCTTTTCTATCTGCAGATTGTTTGTATAAAACCAAAAGTACTTTTCTCTGTAGCGAAAAAAGACAACTAGATCATGGTGTTTTCCACCTCATCCTCACTTAATCTTTACCTCAAGATAGAACCTGGGGCTTTCTGGCATGAAGGTGAGGGCGACAACTGCAAAGACGCAGGGCAGGGCGCAGACGACCACAAACACCCTCCAGCTGTGGAACTGGTAGGCCGAGCCCATGCTAAAGCTCCAGCCTGTGGGATGAAACAAGGGCGATAAGTCGCTGGCAAGGCTGGGCATTGTAGAACAAAAGTATTTTGTCACAGCACTTCATAGGAAACGTGTTACACTAAACCTTTCAGCACAACCGAGTATCTGGCTGTGCACTGCACCTGAGTAAAGAGAGCAAGGATGGGCAATGCACACAGGCTGAGCGTCAATGTCACATGGCACATGGAAAACACACCGATGACATGTCAAGTCACTTCTGAGCACTAGAGTGTCCGCAGCAAATAGAGCTCAGTGGCTCTGAACGGGACTGTGAACACAGTTTTGGTTTTGCCAGGGACTTTGGCAAGGGAGGAGGAGGAAATCGCCAACACACTGAGACGACTTGCTGTGAAGATGATTCTGTCTTAGAATAAAATGTTCTAACCTAAAAGCAAAAATGCACAGGAACCTGCAGTCAAGAAGGAATAGGAGCCGGTCACTGTAAAGTGAGAAAAAGCAAAAAGAAAACGATTCTTAAGCTGAAAATATCACACAGTGATTTAGGGTTAGACTGTATACACACGGTGCTCACAGTTTGTGGGGCTGGAACTTCTAAAGTTTTCCCCGAAACCTTTGCCAGCCTTCAAATGGTGCTGTGTGACCATCTCCAGATGTTCTTACACCATGTGGCTTAGAGCAGATGCAATGGTAGGGGAGAGGATCCACGTTCAGGACCCTCCAAACTTATTTTCTTATCGCATCATAGTGATTGCTTACCAAGATATTAACTCAGACATTCAAAAAGTCCCGCCACACTCATGAAACCATACATTCTGTAGCATATGACACTCAGCACTCCAGAGGAAGGCACAGGAAAAAGGTGCTTTATACAGTGCCAATTATTTTACAGGTATGCTTAGTATTTAAGGGAGGCAGAGTGACCAGATTAAACACAGCTGGGTGGACATTTGGGGTGATGCATGTGTGACAGCAGGATCTCAAGCATAAATGTATTTTATGTGTCCATCAGCATTTGGTACAATCTTCATGCTTCCTGCATTATCCAGTATTTTGACGTTATTGTTATTAGGGTCCCTGTCCCCATGGTTGGGGGTAAATGGGGTGGACGAAATGACTTAGACTTGCTGAAGTCTTTCAAATGAAATGATGTCATACTCGACTGTGGATACCGTTCTGTTCGAAAACACATTAAATTAAAGTGTCCCTCCAAATCTTGCTCCAGGCCTGTGATAGGGTAATTAATTTCCCCAGTAGGAAAATGAAAGAGTGGCCATGGATGAATATAATGGCCTTGCTGCTGCAGCAGGACCCCTGCAACGCTCTCTGACACCACTCATGTGCAAAATCTCTGATTTAACAATTAACAATGAAATTTACAGCACTAGAATTTACCCAATAAAAACCGGCTGAAATCGGGATCAGGTACGCCCAAGCAGCCGCAAAAGGTTACAGCATCATCAGAGAGTAACTGAGTCTGGGTCGGTCTTAGCAAAGAATGTGGCAAAAATCATACCAAAATCAAAGGAACTCCCTGAGCTCCTTAAAGAGAATGAAAATGGCTGTCAAATGCATTTTCTTTGCTGTTTGCTAAATCAGATCACCTTTATTTAACAGTAATGTTGAAATGATAATAAAGTGTTACTATGTCCAAAAATGTGAAATAAGACAATATGTTCCGTTTACTTTAAACAGTATTTTAGTCATCATTAAAGATTGTAAGCTGCTACACTTCTTCAATTGGATTGTCATTCATTGTAATTTTTCATCAGGTCTATATGGATTTTCATATCTGGACTGTAATGACATTTAACAGAACACACCCTGAAATAATGTTATGCCATTGTACATTTAAAATGCAGTCAAGCTGGCTATATGTTTTGGTGTTACTGCAATTACATGTAGTGTAACATTTCTAGCTATTCCAACCAACACAGGACACCTCCTATACCTCAGTCTCCTGCTGCTGAACTGAGCTGAACCAAATCCAATCCACACCTGATTGTGTGGCAATAAAACATCTTGAGTTTTGTATCATTTTGACATTGTACGCTGTAATGCACTGGGCTGAATGGATCACAGTTTATATACACTGACTAGCGGCTTCTAAAAACTTTAGTGTATTGAGATGTATTGCAGCATCTTGTCAGAGGTTTGGACTTGTTCTGCTCAGGTTTTGTGCCTGTGGTAACGGCATTCTGCTGCTCTACGGTTCGAGGAGGCTGCACCATTTAATCCTTGTCCACATAAGAGAGTCTTATTCTTCCAATAAAGAGATAATAATCCAGGAAAGAGCCAATAGCAATTATGGAAAAAACATTTACTTAGCAAGTCCTACACTAGCAAAGAAGTATGGCGGTGGTCCGTGTGGCAGTAAGTGTGAGTCCTTTTTGTTGTACTTGAACAATGGTTGATGGGAAGGACGAGGGTCATTAGTTTGGTATCGAGAGGATCAGTGTATGTCGGTGTTTGTGTCAGAGTGTGTGTGTCTCTAGCTATGTGTGTGTGGGTGTGAAGATCCGTGTGGGTGGATTTGTACTGGGGATTTTGGTGGTTAGTGGTAGGTAGCAAGCTGCTGGTCTAGGAGCCTGTGTAATCACCCAGAGAATGGGATTTGCTGATAGTCCACGTGTAGATGCAGAGAATCTCCACTTTAATTGCCTTTTTTTCATGAAATGTAATGGAGAGCCCCCAAGGGCATCTGTTTAAACCATGCTGTCGAAAATCACATTATGCGGATTAATGTACACACGCGAATTTGTGTGCGGAGGACAGAGAGAGCCAGCTGAGATTTATGGACCTGCAATGCACCAATACAGTCCTTGATCACGACCCTCTGAATGAAGCCCACAGCGACCGCATGGAATGCAAAAAGCACCATTGAAAAAAACACAGTTGTACGCTTTGGCAGCACAAAAAAAAAGCTCTGGAGACGAAACATTGGTGCCTGAGACAGATTTGGGGACGCAGCCAGTAAATTTATCCACTGAGTTTTTCAGAGAGCTGTTAAACCTCATCGATCAACCTCAATTACAAGCCAAGGCTCTTAATAGCAGAGAGAGTGAAAAAATACAGGAAAGTCTTTCATTCTTTTGCTAAGTTTGAATTGTAACGTAACAGCGTCATTCACAGGTCAAATCTCCTCTATATGAAGCTGTAAATGATTGAAACAGGAAGCGAGAGCAAAGAGTCCCAGAATGATGATGAATATTTGCTGAAAAGTTTACTGAGTACACAAAAGAATTAGGGCTTTGTTAGCGAATTAGGGCTCAGCACTACGTCATCTGGTCTTTTCTTGGTGGGAAGCCATTGTACTGTAAATATTCTGATGCCTGGCCTTCAATACGCAATAAGCTCTGCCTCTTCAGGCTGGCAGTCTTTTACGGAATGACACCACTCACAACATCACACGTAATTCAATGCAACATCTGTTACTGCTACAAATGAATTCCGCTTCAGTTCCTTAATCTGTATAGCAGCCGTGCTGACAAACATTTCTTTTTCATCATTGATTGTTGCTTTTTTCTGGGCCTTCTGTAAAAGATTATTTCTTGCATATACTTTTTATCCCATTGGTTGCACTATATTTACAAGAGAATTGCATTGTGTCTGCTAAACGATTATACCAACACCAAAAAACAAATGATATTACCATGTTATCAAGTAATGGTGTAGAAGTTAGCTAGTATTTCTTCTAACTGCTCTTTCTTTCGTTACCTTCTTGCAACAAACAATAATAACTAATAGTAAGGAGTAAAGTGATAGTAAAGCAATAGTTAATCATCTGTAAACACTGCTGACCACCTGGTTAATATTATAAGCCACTTATCTCCCACAATAGTCATGGCGTCACTGGGAGCAATGGGTTTTAGGCAGGACCACTGACCGTAGTGCGGGATGATGGCCCAGGCCATGGCGGAGGCGTAGATGCCCCCGATCATCCAGAACATGCAGAGCCAGCTCAGGTGCTCCCCCCGCTTCTCCCGTGCCAGCACCTCCGCAAAGAAGGAGAAGACTATGGGAACCGCCCCTCCAATCCTGTAGGACACACAGAGCGTGGCAGAAACACCATCAGCCCAAATGTGCGAATGCTGTTCCCGCACCCATCGGAACACTTCAGTGACTGTGTACGGAGATCAGGGCAGCAGAGCATCAAGCACAGAAAAACAGAATAGAAATAAGGAATGATAAGGAAATATTTTCTATTTTCAGCTATAAGAATGTTTATAAAATGTAAATATAACCATACTTCAACCCACCAAGCATGTAGGCCAGAGGTTGTCATTATTTGCCCAAAACAAATTGCTCAGTACACATGAAATTAAGCAAATCAAATAGGCATTGAAATAAAAAAAAACTAATATATGTTGGTATATTATCAAAGGATTTTTTATCAAATAGAAAAATTCAAGGGTGGAATGGTGCAGTGGTTAGTACTGTTGCCTCACATTTCTGGGACCAGCGTTAGAGTCTCTTCCTGGGTTACATGTGTGGAATTTTGGGTAATCTGGTAATCTGGTTTCCTCCCACATTCCAAAGACTTGCTGGGGCTAATTGGAGTTGCTAAATTGTGAACGGTGTGTGAGTGAACGGTGTGTGGGTGAACGGTGTGTGAGTGTGCCCTGCAATGGGCTGGCCTGCCATTCTGGGTTGTTCCCTGCCTTGTGCCTGTAGTTTCTGGAATAGGCTCCAGATCCTGAAGGTTATGCAGTTTGGAAAATGGATGGATAGATTGATTCCATAGCTTGGGCCTCATACCTGCCCATACCACTAATTTGGTGGGCTGGCTAACTTTGTCAAGTTATAACAAAGCTGAATCTCCTGAAATTTAATTAAAAAGCAAATGCAATTTTTACTTCTTAGTTAAAGGCAACTGGAAATATGAGTATGTCTCAGTCAAAGGGGGTAATAACTGAAACTCAGATAAGCATATTAACAAGCTGCATATTTTTTCTGATAAATAGTTTGTCCCTGTTGTTGGTAATTTGTTTTTGTTAAGGTTAATTTCCATTATTGCTAAAAAAATTGTTGCATGAGTCATAAATAAAAAAGTAAGAAACAACAAAATCAGACAAATGAATATTGTTCATTGTTAAAAACAAGCAACATGGCCATTAGCCTGCATGCAGTATATCAAGCCATCCAGCCAGCTTAGATTAAATCTGAGATGATAATATGCAGCCTCGAGATAGAGAGGAAACCAGAAATTGATTCAATCATCTGCCTGCAAGCTTCAAAGGTGTCACTGAACACACACTCTTTGAGGTTTCAGTGCTTCCTAAAACCTACAATTCTGCCTAAAATTCACTTAGTTTGTAAAAAAAAAAAAAAATGGAATATTTGGCATATCTGGTGTTCATTAGGAAAAGTGCCAGCTTCAAATCAAACAAGCTCTATCTTTGGATGATTGGTAAATCCTATCAAGTACTCTCCCGCCTACAGGAGTGCTCTGACAGTGCTCCCCCTGGCCACTGTGGTGGAAGCTGTTTCTGGGGCAGCTTCAGGTCAAAGCAATCATAAGCATGAATATAAGCCATCTGTGCACTTTCTACGGTCTTTTCTCATTTTTACGGTATTGTTTTGCCAGAACAAGTTTATGATTTTTGGAAGCATAGAATTAATCAGATGAAATGCTGTTGATTAAAAGCACTAACCGCCTTTTACGGATGCAGGCATCACGACAGACGGACCCGCTATGCTGCACCAGTGCTGTTCCATTACAGCTGAGCCAACAAAGGTTTAACTGAGGTTTAGTTGATGTGGGGATTGTAATTGGTAGAATTTAGCATAAATGTAGATGTGTGTTAGTTCTGCGATGGACTGTGGTACTCAGGCAAGTCCCCTGTTATCAATTTTCATTTTCCTTCTGATTTAATGAACTTTGAAGACTTGATGGTTTTCCTTGGAGAGAACTAACTGGCTGCCTGCAGATCAATAGCCATTATCTTTATTCAAGCAGTGTGATGCATTTGTGAATTATGATGTTAAATTAGAACTATTCTACATTCTGCGTAAACCGGAAGATACAGAAGCTGAATTTGTTGAATTTTTAGTAATTGAACTATAAAGCATTTATCTTGCATTCGAGAGATTAAAGATGGTGTCTGTTATTTATGGAATAGCTAAACACATTCAGTATATATGTCTGTGTATAAGTATATGTATATGTATGTATGTATCTATGTATATGGAAATTGCTATGCATGAGCTGAGCTGATGTGCTTGCTGAGTGCCAAAAGTAAAAGGCTTTGCCGTCTGCCACACATTCATGCGACTTTACAGTAAGTGGGG
Source organism: Mormyrus proboscirostris (assembly GCA_026779585.1). Classification (NCBI taxonomy): domain Eukaryota; kingdom Metazoa; phylum Chordata; class Actinopteri; order Osteoglossiformes; family Mormyridae; genus Mormyrus; species Mormyrus proboscirostris. The sequence continues at coordinate 25,636,036 of JAODKF010000046.1, read as the reverse complement.
GCACTCACCCAAACCCTGCAAGCAGGCGGCAGAAGAGGAAAAGGCCGTAGCCCTGAACGAAGGACGACAAAAAGGCGAAGAAGCCATTGATAGACAGGCAAATGAGGAGGCACTGCCGGCGACCCGCTTTGTCCGACATGCCCCCCCAGAAGAAGGCTCCTAACATCATGCCCAGGTACACCACGCTGCCTGGGAAAGGGACGGAGGGAGGAAAGCCACAAGAGTCAGGAAGCATAAGAAAAAAGATCAACAGCCTTATGAGTATTTTATACATGGTAATATCAAACAGTCCACTTTCATTTTATATAGTGCAATTTTACGACAGTGCAGAGATTCTTGAAGGTTTGCCCGCAAAACAGGAAGAGCGACCGTGAGAAAATATTGTCAGAATGATTACACAGTAAGAAAGAAGCTGCATAAGACACGCAGGGACTGCATGTAGGCGAGATACCCGGTCAGTTACTGAGCAGCCCAGAGAGTAACGGCAGTGCCATGGCAGTCTGGGAAGAAGGTGAATTTGCAACAAAGTCATGTTTACTCACAGCAGACACACACCACCCCCCTCAATCAGCCACAAAGCTACAGCTGTGTAATCCATAACATGAATTAATACTCTCTGGTGTTTCACCACTCCATCCATCCATCCATCCATCCATCCATCCAACAACTTATCCTCATACCAGCACTGGGCACAGGGTTGGGTTACACCCTGGATGGGATAGTGGTCCATTTGAGTGCAAACCCTCCATAGTCATACACTGCAGCCTTTTAAGAAACACCAGTTAGCTTAAGTGCATTTCCATGGGCTGAGGAAGGAAACCCATAAAATTCAGCATCCATGCACAAATAGAGATGGGTTTGCTGGGGATGCGAAATGAGCAGGGAATGTCCTGAAATGGGTCACTGCATACGAAGCCCAAAAACACTGCTGCTCATGTCCCTAAACTGAGACACGGCAAAAAGAGACAACTGAAGTGGAGGGAACGTGCACTAGAGCTGAGCCTCACGCGCTGCTTCACTGAAGTGGAGGGAACGTGCACTAGAG
>JAODKF010000046.1:25599520-25634891 GCA_026779585.1 Mormyrus proboscirostris | reverse complement strand
GTGGAGGGAACGTGCACTAGAGCTGAGCCTCACGCGCTGGTTCACTGAAGTGGAGGGAACGTGCACTAGAGCTGAGCTTCACGCGCTGGTTCCTTGTCGGGATGCAACAAGTCATTGATTCTAATTTATACATCGATTCTTAAGGATATGATTTAATAAACCGAATTAACAAATATCAATTCATATCATTAGAGCATGACGATATGCCGAAACACAGACGGATTTTTTTTTGTGAAACAGTCGCTCACGCAAAGCAATCTAAGATTCATCTTAGTAGATTGTAGAGACCAGTATGTTACCGTACATTTAATGTGGTTTACTATGTTTCTGTGTTTTCACAGTATTTTTTTTTGTTCTTAAAAAACACAAACGTGACAATGCTTCTTACACAAAGATGTTTTTGTGTTTTTTGTGCATATTGTCTTTTTTCAACATATTCTGCTGTTAATAGGAAAAATTAAACATTTATTGTTAAGTGTTTTTGAATTCTAATAAATTCTACTAAAATCGGGGTATGTTTCCATGTATTGAGAATATTGATCATGTATAACTGAATCGAACCAAATCGTATCGTATCGCATCAACATTTCAAATATCGCCAGATATGGAATCGCTGCCTTGCAAAAATCGCGTTGATTTCTTGCAGGAAGGTAGCTAAGTGTTTGCCTGATGCCTTATTGAGCCCGATCAGCTTTGGTTAAGGTTGCCACTTAGGGGAGGATGTGTGATGCCATGAAGACTCAGAAGGTCTGAAGATTCCCGAGCACGTGCTTGCTGACGTATCCCACAACCCCCCTGGGAAACGCAGTGGCTTGTCGATGCAGTGCTGCAACGGCACTGAGCTGAGGCAGCTCTTGCAGGTTCTGCAATTCATTATCCATGACATGTGCAGTGGTAGGAGCTCAGTGCGGCAGCAAGAGCCAGCCAGCCGAGAAGCAGTTTTGCCGCTTAATTGCTCTCGAATTCTGATGTTGTTAAGACTGTAGAAATGCAGTAAAAGCCATATTTTCCCCAACTGGCAAACCCATTTTATAAATACCAATAATAATAATAATAATATCAATAATAATAATAAAGCACAGAAAGGGAAGCTGACTATTTTCTTACATGATTAATTTTCTGAAAGACTGGAAATACAAATTACAAAACACTGAGGTTGACATTTGAACTAAGGCTGTAATTGATCTTTTGTTTATAGTATGTTTATAATGAATTCACAAACCCAAGAAAAGCTATCAGCCTTCTTATTACCATTATAAAACCTGAAATGCAATTTTTTTTTCCCAAAAGCTGAATGCGACATTCCCCCAGAGTATCATCTCGATATACAGCTATTGTAGAACAACAAACTATCATCTCCTCGCAATAATTAAGTGCTGAATTTTTAACTCCATGAATTTAAGACTTTAGATTATCCGCGTGGCAAAATTTGTAGCAGAAATAAATAATATTGGTCAGTGGTTCCGGCTGAGGAGCATTGTCATTCCACAAACAGACAATGGCATCCTAAACATTATTCAGAAAGAGATCGTGGCTAAAGTAGCTCCCTCTCAGCTGTAGGTGACTCTAATCCTGTAATAAGGGAAACCCCATGATCAGGCACCTGATAATATCTGAATGATATTTTAAATATTCTGCATAGTTATTCTGATGTTGCACAAACACTGCGTACCGAATGCAAACCACTTTTACCTTAATTTACCTTTACAATCACCTGCTACATCCCATTTAATTAAACGGAGCCTAGAAACCTGCCGACGGCCAGGATACCCAGGTGATGTCACACGATGGAGGAAATTGATTCATTAGTTTAATGCTGATTTAATGCAGTCCCGGCTGTCTTGGGTATGAAACTAAAACATACTGCCGGCAGCCTGCCGCAGAGCTTGTCGCAAACAGGACGAGATTTATATGTCCTGTGACGAATAGTTAGGAGTCTATTCTTTCCTGTAAAAAGGAAAAACTCCCACAGAAATGAACAGGAGCTGCAGGTGATTAATTACACCAGCCTGATATAATAGAATTATAGTGCACTTGTTTGTACACTGAATACTTGAACAGATACATAGAGGTCGTCCGTAATGAGTGCACATATCATCTTTTGGCATAAATATACAGTGTAAATTTGTTGTTCTCTATTTATAAAGATACTTATAATTGCATTATTCGCAACTGAACAATAATGTGAACACCATGCTCAAGTTAACGTGTGACAATCCAGAACAGTCAATGGTATTTTTCCCTTGACTTTCTCCACAGAGTTTATGAATATATTATATTGCTTTTTTGCTAAGTCCATATGACAAAATATTGAAAAACAACAAAAGAAAAATGTATGACAGAGCTTAAGTAATGGCCTTGATTGCCCCCTTGCCCTGCTTGTAAGGAGTATAAATGGTTTCCCTGTCCGTCTTAGAGTTTTGTTGACTATGGTGGTTTCCCTGCATGGTTCAAAAAGGTCCGTTGTAGGTTTCCCTGTTAAATCTGCACTGTATGATCCCTTGTGCCATTCATTAGACCTGTGTCCTGTTCAGAATTTGCGTTCAATTGGGAACAAAGCTTGGAAAAATAATGGGGGTTGGGGTAAAGCTAAAAGTGACTAGGAAAACAAAACCTCTATGTTGCTCATTGGAACAAAGAAAGTGACACATTGTTCTTTATGTAAGGAACGGAAATTGGCGTTGGCATGAGTAGGAAAAGGTGCTGCAATCCAAAAGTGGTCTTGGATGAAGAAAGTGACTGATGCCCACCGGCCAGTCTGATAGATTGGCAGGAAAGGAAACTAAAGCATTAAAGTAAAGCTGCACGACACTGGATCATTTTCAAATATCATGATGTGAATTTGCAAAAAAAAGTAAAAAATGTAACCAAAATAAATTATAGTCAAATGGAACCTGTTGTTATCTAACAATGAAGCGCGCCAACAGACCCCAAGCTGTGCTGACAAATCACTTGCTTTTGCTCAATAAGATCTCTTGAATCCAGAATTTTTCCCTACTGCGCATGGCAAGAGTCTTTTGGTGACCGGTTGTTTGCTTCTCTCCTCACTCAGCTTAAATTTCTCACAAATACACCACACTCCATGAGAGAGTCTGAATGCAAGGACGAAAATGATTGTGATCGGTTCAGAGAACGCGTCCAGGGCTCATGCAAAAGCCGTGGTGGCAAACTGTACACTACGTAATAGTGAAAAGGAACAATCATTAAAATCATTTCCCTATGACAGAATAAAACTGTTTTAACTTAGTGATCTTAACTAGGCTTCAGCAATATGATGGAGGGATGGGGGCTACGTTTTGTTGCCGAGATTCAAAATACCAGAATAGGGTTTCTTTTGAATGTACGGTCAAAAAACCATGTCATCTATGGGCGGTACAAAAAATTAGATACCGCCCGAGCCGAATCTTGGTCCAGCTGACTATCATAGTCCTTGTGATGTGCATATCAAGGTGTGCAGGTCTGCTATACTGGTTCTGGGGAGTTGACCCCTATCACTTGGTCTACTGTAATGCTTAAGGACATCTGCTTTTAAGACTAGAAGCATGTGTGTGTGCGTGTGTTTGTTCAGATATAATTGCTAAATGTACCCCGTGTTGTAAAAAGTGAAAAAAGTAGTGATATAATTAGCAGTCTTCTCATGCAGCAGCTATAAGCGGCGACTTCCAAAAAGCTGACTTTGTGTGTAATTTGCATTGTAAAATCTGGTCATTGAAAGCAAAGCCAGGGATGGGGACCCTTACAGATGGGGAACAGCATTTATTATTGAAAGCTTACATCAGCCAGAGAGATTGAGCTGGACGGAGTGCAGATGATGAAGCCAAGAGAGAGGGAGGGAGGGAGAGAGTAAAAGGGAAGGAGCCCGGAGGGTGTGCAGTGTCAGATCCAATGAAAGGTCCCCAGATACCAGAAGTCATTCAGCTGCACCATGGACTCCATTTAATTTGACTTCTTTTTCGCTTTGATGTCTTTTCCCCTGGAGGGGAAGGTTGGGCACGTCAGCTGCAATTACACCAGCTCTTCTTTATTTACGTCACCTGGGCCCGCAGTTAAAATGGAGAAATGTAAAAATGCACTATCACCTGTTTTGTGATGCAGAGTCATTTTCTGTAGTGGGGGGGGGGGACTGTTTTTTTCGCCTTGTTCCTTTCAGTTGGGTCGCCATGTAATTAGATTTGTTCTTTTTTATGTCCCATCTCTACACTCTGTTTACAGACAAACTTTGTTTCAAACTCAGCAAGGAATATAGTGTACTGCACCCCAGGAATTTATTTTTTAAGTGCATAACTAAACTATGAACTTTTTTACCTTAGCCATTCCCAAAACATAATAGATTTTCCACTGAAGATACAGTCAAAGAAAGCTGAATGCAATTCAAACATAGATAGGGACCAATACGATCTGTAACATACATCAGCTGGGGCTTGAAGTATTTCTTTTGCTTGCCCTTGCGTTATCTGGGGCAGTAATTGGGCTGTAATCGCTGTGAGTGTGATTGGGTTGCAGTTTACCCATGGTTAGCTCTTCTGAACCATCCAAACCGTATCTACAAGATACCTTCAAGCAGAGTGGATTAAAAGTAGAATATAGCAGATATCTGAAGCAGCATCTGCTGACAAAGAGGAGGCCTTGTCTGGGCCTGCTTCCCGTTACAGGATGTGTGAGGCGATCCTGTGGTCAGCTTGACCAGACAAGGGATTATAGAACTATAACACAACTGTATTCTTCCATCTTCATATTCCACTAGTGTCATCAGTATAAAGCAACCAAGAATTCACAAGTGAAGCACTTCTTGGAGAACAGGCTGTTGCACTGTGGAGTTTACTGTGTTAAGTTAACATGGTTGTAAAATACAACACAGAGAGGATCTGAAAAAAGTCAAAACCAATGAGTCGCCAGCAAAGTTCTTTTTGTAACATATTTTCAGTTTAGCTACCTTTGAATTGCCCATAGCACAGACAATGCCAGTTATCAAAATGAAAAAGTTCCAATACAGTGCTCCAAATGTTGAGATCACGTTGATATTGAGAATATTTGAGTTGATATTGAGTGCTTCTCATTTTGTCACTGTAGCAACAACGAACAACTGCTGATTATAGACAGGACTCATCTGAGTACTACCCATTACACAATAGTTTTTAAAGTTACTACTTTCTGCAGAAAGCTTAATAGTCACATCTGAGACTTCTACAGTTGTCCAGCTTGCTTTTGTATAATTTGCTGCAACCAATATGTCTTTCCAAATACGTAGAAATCTATATATAAGAGAAATTTCGAAACAACTCAACCAACTGTACCTAGAAACACTGTGGCAGTGAAACATAGCTGGCATTGTTGGGAGTCATTATGCAAATCCTGAAGCAGCTCTCTATTACTCATACTAGTTTCCAACAAGCTTGAAAAATGATGCTTGTGAATTGTCGCATATTTTTCTGTGTAATTCATGATGGTCTTAAAATAAGTAGTAAATCCAGTACTAGTAATAATTCTCAGTCAGTATATCCCTTCTAGGGGGAATTGTGGTTCTGTGGGATGTACAACTCTATAGTTGTGGGTTCCACCTCTGCTCTGTCCGTATGGAGATGCCGCAGTGAGTTACCCCAGTGTTTGGTGGGCGTCCTCCTGCTGTCCAGAGATGTACAGTTAGGTTAACTGCTGTCGCTAAATTGACTGTACAGTTCTGGAAAATTTTAAGAGACCACTCGTTTTTAAATATCTGCGACTATAAATCCTAGTTTAATTCTGGTTCTACTGGCAGAAGGTTACACTGCAAGGCTGGCTGCTTCCAGGATAAAAAAAAAAAATATGAAGAGAGCAGTGGCCAAGAGCAAGGTGAAGCATTGGAAAGAACCAAAAACCAGCCAGGCAGAGGGCAGAAGTGACTTTTTAATGCCAGAGATGGCCGTCAACTTATCCAGCATAAATCGGAGGGTGACCTCAAGTGGCCTTCAAAAAGAACTGGAAACATTAAGTGGTGTGAAGTGCACTGCTAGGACAATTCATATCAGGCTCCTTGAAGCAGGACTAAAGACCAATAAAGCAAGGAAGAAGCCCTTTATTAATGAGGATATATGGGTGCAGAAGTGCAGTGAATTTGACTGGCATCTCATCCAGTACATTCCCCAACTCTCTGTCTTATTTGGCCTTTGTAAAAATGGGATGCAATTACAATGTGTCGTATCACATGGGATATGTGATCCACTTGCTACCTGTATTTGTGGTCTTATGGTTTAAAAGCATGTTTAACCTAAATTTAAGTAAATTAACAAGCACATTTTATAAATAAAAATCTTGTAGCATTCATTCTTATTTCATGATTAGACTATATTTTCTCCTGATTCAGCATCCTTACCAATAAAAAATATATAGAACTGTCATACCTGAATATTAAGAATAGGCACATAATTAATTTTTTTCTCAAGCAAACTAGCTTGGCTTTTCAGTATTTACCATCAAGTAAGCATTCTACTATCAAAGTTATCAATATAACATAAGCCAATAAAAAGAGAAGTTTATTTCTAATAAAGTGATTATTATCAGTATTTTTTTTCCCCAGTCAGTTCTGCTACAACGCGATAAATGCATTCCTGAAAAATCTCACGTTCACTAAAAATGCACAATAAATCATAATAAATGCATAATAAAAAATGCACATGGCTGGAGACACCATAGGAGATGCCAGCGCTCATGTAGTGTCAGTGTTAGCTGCAGGTTAACTTCAGGACTAAGTGCATCATCATTAAATAATCATTTAAATAAACCAAACAGGACATCAGACTCTTAAAAATACCAGGCCGACCTATCTGTCAACCTTGCAGTGATGCATTTTGTAACTAAATAGCACATCATTAGCACACTGGGACAGTGACTCAGTGGTTGGCACTGTAGGGTCACGCCATCAGTTTTGTGTTTCCTCCTGCAGCCTCAAAACACGCAGTTAGGTGACATTGTATGTCTAAACTGCCTACCCAGGGTGCCCCTGTGCCTCCTGCACTAAGCTGCAGGCTCACCACAAAATTGTACTTAATGGCACCTATTAAAGTTGCATGGATAGGTGTTACCACACTTGAAGAATACTGCTGCTCATCATAATCATCTCTGTCAATTAAAACGAGTGAATTTTAGTAAGCGTAACATAATGCTATTCGAAACGACCTGAACATAACTTTAAAATAGTGACTCTGTTTATACTTTATCTCACGGCATCTAAGAATATGGCTACACCATTAAAAATCATGCGTAAGATGGGAGCTTGTTTACAAGATCAGAAAGCATGCTCTCACACAATAAATGACAATCACTGAAAGCTTTGTGAGGGACGTTGTTGTGGTGAATGTGTTCCTCTGCGATGCCGTGAGGGAATGACGATGTGGGGAGACAGAGCAGGGTCTTACCCAGCCAGCCGGCCCCTGAGTCGGGCACACACATGTCTGTCTCGGCACTGGGCAGCACAAAGCCCACCACGAAGACCTCCACGCCGTCCGACATGAGCGCTATGCCCAGCACGAAGAAGAGCTGCCACTGGAAGCTGCCGTGGCCGCACTCCTGGATGATGAGCTCGTACTGCTGCGCCAGTTCCTCCTCGTCGGCCTGGCGCTCCGACTCCAGCTCGCCGCGGCCCTTCGCGCTGTCCGACACTGGCTGCCCCAGGGCCATCTGCTTCTCCTGAGCCTCACATCCCTCTGGGATGCCCTGGTATTCCCCCTCATACATCTCGTCGTCCTCATCGTGGCCCTCAGTGGCATCGCTGGAGCCCTCTTCTTCATCACCCCCATGGTCATCCTCCGGCCTATCATAGTAATATTTGTCTTCCTCTCCTTCCTCCTCATCTTGGAAGCGGCTATAGGAGCGCTGAGAGTACTCGTCCGAGGCCCGGTCCACAACCTGGGTCACCTTCTTTACTGCATGCCGCTTGGCCTCCTTGGCAATGTCCTTAGCACCTTTGACTAGTGACGTCCTCTCCCTGCGGGCATTGTCCATTTTGCCAAGGGCGGTGAGCCAACCTAAAAATTACTGGGCAATGCTGAGGGCTCTGCAGAAGGGCTCGGGGCATAGGATGGTCTGCTCACATCTGAGGGAGACAGAACAGAAATGCTGTAACTTCATGGCAAAGTCTTACAGGCACTGCTCACCGTTAGTAAAGATAGAAAGCTTAAAAGTAAGCTAACTGCAAGCAATGAGATACAGTAGAAAGCCTTAAAGTAATGCTAACTGCAAGCAATGAGATACAGTAGAAAGCTTAAAAGTAATGCTAACTGCAAACAATGACAATGACCTTCTAACATTTCACAGGCTGACAATTTTCCTAAGAATATGTTTATGAAATAGATCAAGAGCACTGAATCTGTCATACCTATGACATCTTCACCACTTCCACGGATCCTTTGGTCTCATGTTTGATACCACAATGATGTCATTATGGATATTATTTAGTTTTTGCCCAGTATTACATAGCATTGAATATGTTCTCAGCATTGCGATAAAGACAAGGATTCCTAATATATGTCACACAACATAAAAGCATTAGCTTACATACAAATAGAATAGAATTATACTGTTTATTTATGCTAAATTCTAAAAGTAGATATTTAGATGAGTTTATAATTAATTGATCTGGTAACCTTAATTCTTTTGTTTACTGATGTCTGTAGGCAAATATTTAATTTATATTAAATATTTATTTTAGATTAAATATTTAATTTTGATTAAATATTTTCTTTTTGAGCATGTCACTTTGCTTTAAAATAGGAAATATGCATCACTTATAATCCAACAATGTTTGAATGCAAGTCACTGTATACTGTACAGCAGGGATTCATCCTTTCCAGCCGCAAGACCTGGCTGTTGAATTGACCATTAGTAGTTGGCGGGTCCCCATCTATACTTTCTCAGCAAGTCGGGGGTTTCTCCTCAGTACATTTCACCGATATTGCTTGAGAAAACCCTTTGAGCAGCACCTAATGAAGAGTGATCCTAATCCCTGGGGATGGAGGGATTTATGGGAGGAGAAATGTAAAAAAACGCTTCCCTGATTTCCAGATTTTTCCTCCAAACCACGTTTAGCCTACTTTGGGTGGTGCCTCCTAACATAACAGGCTACATGTTCTAAAATATGCGGAATATCTCCATGGAAAACCTGGCCCTTTGTGCTGGCAAAGAGAGCCTCAGGACATGGCAGTTGGCGGGCTGATTTATTGGTGGCCTGGGGACAAAACGGACAGGTGAACTGAGCAACATACAAAACAAACATTTTGTTTCCTAACTTAAACAAGCCAACACATAAAGCCGTGAGGCCTGGGCCATCGGTTCTGGTCACTCTCCTCTAGGCCAACTTGCCTTTTACTCTTAACAGTGTTACTGCATGGTTGGCAGTTTTGAACCTCACCCCACCCCTGAAACATCCATTTCCTCCCCACTGTTGTAGATTTAAAAACATCACTTAATATGATTAATGAAAAATAGTAATGTTATTACTATTATTATTGTTATTGTTGTTGTTGCTTTTGTTGTCGTTGCAGAAATAACAAAACTCTGTGAATTTATGCAATGAGTAGGCCCTTACCTTATCAGGTATTTGCAATATGCTTGCACCTCAACACTAAGAAAATGCCTTTTGTACAAAACAAATTGGGTAATTTAAATACAGCAGAAGGGCTACTGAAGCTGAAATCACTGGAAAGCTGTTATGCAACAATCTAAGCGAAAAGAATTGAAAAGAGAATCAGGCGCAGACATCATGGGGCTCTAACCCCCCCCACGACGGCTTCACCCCCACGATGGCTACACCCCCATGATGGCTACACCCCTATGATGGCTATACCCCCACGACGGCTTCACCCCCACAATGGCTACACCCCCATGATGGCTACACCCCTATGATGGCTATACCCCCACGATGGCTACACCTCCACGATGGCTACACCCCCAGGATGGCTACACCTCCACGATGGCTACACCCCCACGATGGCTACACCCCCATGAGGCTACACCCCCACGATGGCTACACCCCCATGATGGCTACACCCCCACGATGGCTACACCCCCATGTTACAAATAAGGCTGGATATAAGGTGGTCTGTAGCCAGAAATAAATCTTGGTGTTGGTGAAGGGGGTGGGGGTCCCCTCAGTAGATTTTATGAAAGTCGTGGGGGGGTGGAGGGCTTGGTGTCCACGCCTATGCCTAGAACTGGCCCCTCCACCAAGAGTCGTGAAAAAACGTTCTTCCACGCGTTACTAGGCTGTTCCATGCTATGCTTTTCTCAAGTTCTTAATTGCCAACCATCACCTCGCCTATTTCCATATTACAACCTTAAAATGTCTTAAAAATATCCAAGGACTGACATTAACTGGTACGCAAATAAACATTCACTGTATGAAGAAGCGATTCCTTGTCATAACAGTGCAAATGCAAACTTATTTTATGTGCATCTGTGCTGCCATGACAAGAAATCACTGTGCATTTCAGTATTTATAAAGCACATTGTTTTATACTGTACAGCAAATGCAAACTTTGACTATACTGTCAAACCCACACGAGACTAGAAATGCTTTATAAACACTTTTTAGCTTGTCCCACTTTACAGAAATCACTGATGATCTTTTTATACTTTGGGTTAATTCCTTGTTTATAGGCTGCCATGCCACATGCCTTTGACCATTGTGAACTTTCCAATGTTCTCCTTTTCACATTAAGGTGATGTACCTGTGTGTCTTGCAGCACTGTTTCCACACCTTGCTGTTTTTCTTTTTTAAATATTCTAATTGCAAACTATGTATAGTACTGGCAGAATTTCTACTAGTCAGTGACCAGGTATTGTTAGTATTGCATTATTCTGAGGTGTTAACTTGTATCAGATTGTTTAGCAAGGGCAATCGTGACAATGATGAAGACCCTCTAAGTTTAAAGACCAAAACTTGGAAAATAAGCAACATTTATAAGTTGAACCGAGATTTGTATGATCAGCTTTTCAAAGCGATCCCAACACATCAGATGAGGACTGTAATCAGTTACTGTTAATCAGTTACTGTTAAGTATCAGTAGGACTGTAATCAGTTACTGTTAAGTATCAGTAGGACTGTAAGCAGTTACTGTTAAGTATCAGTAGGGCTGCTATGTAGCTTTTAAAAAAGTAACGACAGCCTGTCAGACTCTTGTTCTCTAAAAATGATTGCAGTTCCTCAAATGTGATGCCCTTTTACTAATAGAATCAAGTAAAATGATGTACAAACATTAAGTAAAATGTGTAACGTTTTAATGTACTCTTGCCTAGACCCATATTCTTTTTTGAAGCTTGTTTGAAGAGCTATGATGAACGCTGAAGTATGGTCAAGTATTATTAGACTAACTGCTGCCTGTGATATCACAATGGGCAATTTTATTATAGGATCAAAACTGCTCAATGAATAGGGTTATTTAAAATGTGACAAAGGGGCCAACAAAGCCGAAAGTGATATTAAAGTGTTGCTGCAATCCATATATAGTGTATGCAAATAGTATATCTGTTCTACTTACTATTCTATGTTCTATGTTTAAAAACGATCCACTTATATTACATACCTGACATATTTTTCGTTTTGCTGTGTTGGCTTAGTTAGGGGTGAGTCTGAAGCATGTGTACGACACACAGGTACCGATGTGGCCCTGTGGGTCTCAATGGCTACACTGAGGCACTGTCATGCTCACAAACCGCCTCTTTTCCTCTCTGCTGAGTAGAGGATCCCCATCTGTCTGTCAGTGTGCAAGCCAAGCCTGGCCGATACCCCCTGCTGTCAAAAGTGGTGAGCTTCACTTAGGCAAATTGCTCAGAGAATGGATAGGGTCAGCATACCTGTCTGGGACTTGGGGGGCGAGACGGGGGGGCAAGTGCAAAACATGGGGACCTTCAAAACTGGAGAAAAAAGTAATTCATGAAAAAGAAAACTTTTTTGTAATCACAGAAGACAGTTGATTCCAATGCTGTTCTAGAATAACTTTGATCTCAGGAAAGACATTATATACCTTAGAAAATTACAGAAAAATAAGATCCTTCTGCAAATACTATTACCACTATTGCTTGTTTGTTTATTTTTTTATCTATACCTACTAGGGGGTGTTCCACGAAGCAGGATTTCTTGCTTAGTCGTATAACTCGTCGGATTTAAGGTCGTCTGAGCCAATGTATGTGAAGGAAGATAATGTCCATCTAGCCCAGACTGCCTTAAATCCAACAAGTTATCTGGCTAAGCAAGAAATCCTGCCTCATGGAACACTAGCCAGGTTACATGCCTCTGCTCTGTGTAAGTGGAGCATTTGTTCCAGGGTGTTCCCCTGCCTCGTGTCTTATGATCCCGAAAATAGGCTCCAGTCCCACCAGCAACTCTATCCAGGATAAGCACTTGCAAGATGGCTGAATGGATGGATGTGCACACTACACTTGAGGGAAAAAAAACACTGGAAAAAGTGTTTAACTGCAGCTGCAATTTTGATTATACGGTTGTTTGTGTCCTCTAGTTTTTGCATTTGGATTCATAGTTTTGATTCTGATTGTAATTGTGCACCACAAGTTTTTAATGACACATCTGTTCGTTAACCTCAAACGTCATTCTAACTTCTTAACTTTAAGCTTCTTGCTGTGTGTTTTACTGCGCTAACAGTACATGAACCGAAGATTTCTGCAAGAATAATGCTGAACCTAGTGATGAAAGTGGCCAGGCAATTGCTGCCTCTCCGTCTTTTATTCTTTTTTATTTTATCTTGGAAGGTTTGTCTGTCCTCTGTTTTACTAGTATAATTCAATTGTGCGTTATGACTGCGACAAAATGTTGCACATTAATAAACAGTATAACAGCAGCTACCCTGCTGAGATTTTGTCCTCTAAATCACTGAGCCCAGATTCAATGCTACAGCCACTTCACTTCCTGCTGCTTTTGGCAGTCCTGGGCTAGTGCAAGGCATCCCATCCATGCCCAACCACTCCAGGCTAAGGCCATTCTCCAGCAGTAGGGAGTAGGAGGTGAATTCTTTCACCAGATGGCCATTTGAGTCCCTGTCATGGCCCGTTGGTTCCCCTGGAATTTGCGTGAGCGGTTGTCTGCCGTGGGCGGGTTGCACGCGAGTGACCGCATGCCTGTGCAGTCACCGTTTTCACTGGACGGGCGCCTGAGGACCCCCTGATGAAAAGGCATACGGCTGATGGCCACGGAGCGCTGAGAGGTCAGTCGATGCACGGGCACTTGTAAATCCGTGATCGCTGACCAGCGAAAGCCGCTCCCTCGCATGACTTTGCTGACTGGAGAATGTCAATTGGAATTAATGTTCCATCTGTTTCTATTGCATGAAAAAGGATTCATTTTTATTTACCCCAAGTCATATCTGTAAGTGAAGGGTGTGATGCAGATTAGACAAAGCACTTGTAATATGCATATGCAAATGGTCTCAGGGCAGCAAATACACATTTATACTTCATAAACGTTCTGATTGAGTCTGATTTTGCAATATAGGTTCAAAAGGTTAAACTGAAAATAATTCAGGTGTCCAGGCTTAGACCATGATGAAAAGCATTTCTGAATTACCTAACTGTTTTCTCACTGAAAAAACATGAATTATGACCAGGTAGTTAGCAACGAACATGAATCAATGGGATACGAATATAAAAGTAAAGCTTTTATGTGGCATCTAATGAATGTAAGTTCTCATTGCTGTCCTTTTGCCATTAAGGCATTGCCGGAATGTCCAATCAGAGGGATTATCTGCAGTTATGTCCCCTGCACCTAAATGACATCATCTGTGAAGGGAGGGAGGGAATCGTTTTATCAATATTTTATCAGTTGCTGATGCAATTAGCAAGACGGGACACAGTGGTGGCTGTGAATGGAGGCTCAGAAGCACAGGAAGATCTTATTAAATCTTTACTCTGATCTGCTCTGCTTACCAGTTGATCTTGGTATTTAAACAAATTAACAAATGACCTATAGCTGTTTAATTCAATGAAAATGTTATTTTTCAATGGGGAAATTTCTGTCCACACTGTATTTATGACGATGAATCACTACTTTCATAATAATGCCATCAAACGTGTGAGACACTGCAGCACAACCTATTCTGAGAACTGCTTTCAGAGCTTTTGTTAGACTGGCACTCCTCAGCTCAAATTTCAATTCTGATGGGGACATGAGACAAAATGAACAATTGCATATGTGCACAGTTAACCATAGTACACCATTTGTGGGCAAAACATGCATCTTATTTTTATTGTTTGTACAGTATATGCCCAATACACCACTCACTGAGGGTGAAACCTCATGAGGCTCTGAATAAGAGGTCAGATTTACTACAATAGAGCTTAAGAGCCAGTTTCCCACTAATCAAGGAATGTATTTAAGTTGAGTGGCTGATTTACTTCTGGGGCATCAATCTAAATGTCTTACTATCCAATTAATGAACTCACTAGTCTGTTTTTTTATGTGCTGTACACAAAAATATAGAAGCTTAATGCTGCTGTCCATCCTATAAGGTGATGCAGTGAATTATACAATGAGTACCAGATGCAGTGAATTATACAATGAGTACCAGATGCAGTGAATTATACAATTAGTACCAGTTTGCTTATTAATGCATACAACGTACCACAGTGTGCTACAATACTACACATAATAACACTAAATTGTGTTGAGAGAGAGAGGTGATGTAACAGCTTTGTATTCCAGCATTGGGACAGAATCCATCTGGGACACCTGTGCTTTACTGTCCCGCTAATTAAATAAGCAGGGACTGGGAAAAAAAACGAAATTACAGCATGAGCACATCTAGCACGAGCAGCTTCCGGAATCAAGCACACAAAGGGAGCAGGTCGGGTCTAAGCAGTGGACATATGTTCATTCAGATATGTCAGCTTTTACTGCAGCAGAGCAAGTGAATACTGGACCTGCACCATTTTCACATTTTCTTTGTTTGCTTGAGGTTTTTTGAGACGTAAAAATATGACTGAACAAAAATTACAGATACCTTCCGGAAAGAAACAGCACAAAATATCTGTGACTAAAAATATATTTGCAGTTTTGTGACACAAAGCTTTACAGCCACCAGATTAAATAAAATTGCTAAACGTTTACTCACAAAATTGCAGATTTGCTTATTTACATTTTTAAATCCGTTGGTGTTCTGTACTTATATAGAAACGGGATCGTGCTTAAAATGTCATTTGCATCAAAGCTGACAATTCAGGACGCAGTAAAAGCAGTGAAAAATCAAGCCCCATCCAATGATGCTTACTTCAAAGGCGGTACATGGCAGATTTTCCCTGGTCCATTTTTATATACAACATTGTTTGCCAAATCAAAGCTGGATAAATGCAGCAAAAATACACGAGGCAGCCATATGCAACAACAGGAGGGGAACTGCTTCAAAAAGGGGGAAAACTCAGCAAAGAAAGATCTGAAACGTACGCGCATGGACCCCAACTTGGCAGTCACTAGACTGTTGCAAGGTCCCTGTACAATAATACAATTCAGCTATAGGCTTATTTCGCAGTACGGGTTGCATTACCCTTGTCATAGAATGCAAAGCCCGGACAGAAGTGAACGCTTAAAGTGCTAGATCTACCTGTATACGTTTCTATAACATACCTAGCGCGTGACAAAAGCAAGCACCAATAGCTTGGGAAGAAAGTAATTTTATTGTGTAATCAAGTATTATTTTGCGTAGATTGTTTAATCTGGGCAAATACACAAACTTCACGAAAAATACCGATTAAAATAAAATAAGCAAATACTATCGGCTTATGTAATTAAATAAGAATGTTATTTTTCGTAATTGCTGTATAATTCGCAATTTTGTATTGTGCCACCGAATAAAGTTAGGGAAATCCCTCGTGGATCCTTGCAGAATTACCTTAACAGTAGAGGATGCGTTGACGCAAACGAGACTTGGGTGTCTAGCACCCTGACACTATGATTCACCCAAGTCTGGCCACCGTATAGCTGTATTACGGAGGCGTGAGTTTATACCCATATAGTCTTGTACTCGGATTTTTGGCACAATGCTGAGTGCTTTATTTGCCTTGGGCTCTTATCCTGTTGGCTATGTGATGCCACAACCACGGCTCCTTATGCTATATGCGGTACTATGTCTTCAGCGGTCGACAGTAAGATTTTACATAAAAATAAATAATAATTTAGGATCAGAAGTTGTATGAGATGCAGTTTTCGGTGGGAAACTGTCTCTTTTGGTTAGATATTTGGAATACAATTCCAGTAGAAAAGGCTGAGTTCCAAATATGATTTGGTACCACTACTGGAATATGTCAATCATAACTTTTATATATATTTGAATCATCCCGCCGTAAGGTTTCTAGTTGTTTATTTAGTTCAAAAGAATTTTGTCACTATATAGTTGTAAATATATATAGCCTAATGATGTCTCAATATCGCTGGATAATTAATAAGTGACTCGTGTTCAGTGTAGAAGCTTTCGAGCCATCCTTTTATAAGTTAATTTTTGTTTCACTTTCATATTAATTCGTCGACGGTCATTCATGATGAATCCAGTAATACAGTAATCCAGTAATACAGTATTCAGAGGTAAAACAATGTTAAAGATCAACGTGCTAAGCATGAAATATCTGCAGAGAAATTGAATACTTCCATTTTAGTTTAACAAAATAAGCACTTACCTACTAGTAGAACGACGCTGGGAAATTATAAGAATATGCTCTCACAGGAAGAATTAATATTTGTAGTTATAGACGAGGTATGTATCCTGTAGGAAAATATTTGATGGTATCCCACTGGGGTGTTAAAAGAACTGATACAGTAACTGGATATTTTTACGTTGCTGTTGTGGCTCTGCAGCACTTCAGGGAAAAATGCAATGAATACCAGCAAACGAGAGAGAGAGGGAGAAAGTGAGAGTTACGCTATACGAAGAAGAGTGGGTATCCCCGTCTGATACGGCTAATGCTGGCGCGGACGCAATTCCTACAATAAATGAAAAAATGACAAAATGGTTCAAATGCATAAAAGGATTATTTTTATTGGTGATTGATATGGATTTGATGTATCTGACACGTAGAGATAGTATTTTATAACAGAGTACAGTGCTTTCATGCGCGCTCCAGTAGCTCGCCTAACGGGCTATTATTGTCGGGGATTGCAGTGAGATCCCGTGGTGCAGAACAGAACCGCAGAATCCTGTCTACATTATTTATACGGAACTTGCAGGTTCCACATGGACACTTAGTTACTGAAATCCGCAAAATTGATAGAACTAAGCTTCATTACCACAGGTATACAAATTTATGTATATTTGCGTAGAATTTCCCCGCGAATCTGAAAAAGATGAGCGCAATGGATGGACGGACGACTATCTGCGGAATACAGAATTATATCTGAATATGTGGTGAAAGAAACTGATGTGTGAAAATATGTAGATATAATACTTAAATCTATCATTTATGATTAAACATAAACTTTTATAATGTTGAAAAATGAGTATATTAATATGATCTATTATTGTGATTATTAATTTGGTGACGTGTTTTCGGCGTGGATCCTAATCGAAATGCCATATGCAGGAATGTTGTCCTGATAATTATTTTAATTGACGGTAACGTACGTTAACGTACGTTAACGTCCCGAGGGACTGGGGTAGGAGACTATAGGCCACGCCCATTCCTAATAAAGGCGCAGCAATGAATTATTTCAGAATTGCAAATCTCACATAAAGACAGGCAAGAGCATAGTGTAGTTATCGCAATTTACTGTTACTGTCTATTTTTTTCATTTACATTTTATATGTAAGCTATAATGCTAAGAAAACAACCTCACATGAATCATTTTCTCCTGCGTTGTTCCTTGTATTTCCGTAGTAGGGCATATAATTTGACGTTGGCATGAATATTGTTCAGTTGTTATGTTATTATTAAACCTAAAGTATTTTTACTTTACAATCACTACCTCATAATATAACTTTGGCCGGCGCTCTTTGATATTAATCCGTGTTTCATGATGGTGTTATAGAGTAGTAGGCTGTAGCATGACAGACCATGTTTTAGGTCTTCAATATGTTATTGTTAGGAATACAAATTTTATGTGCAAGTAAATATTTATTTTAGCATATTTGCCTTTAATTACTTTTCAACTGATAGCATGCAAATTATGGAGCTGAACCCGCTACTCAGTACCGACAAAACCAAAGTACTCGTTATCATTTTTAAAAGGCACTGTGAGGCAGGACCGGTCCTGGCTGTTTTGGCACCAAAGGCGAGATTCTGCCCCCAAACACAACAAAATAAATACGCCCACACATATTCCACCTATGCAACACAAGATTCTTCTCAATTTTATTTATTTATTCAAAACACCACCAAAATACAAACAGAAAGTTATTAAATGTAATAAATACGACCAAAAAGAACATAATCTGTTATATAATAAATAATAAATATTTATTATAATTAATAAGTAAAATATATAAATATATACATCAAAGCATTGAAGCACACAAACCTCAGCTTGGCAATGTAGTCTACAGTATACAGAAGTTTAAATGTAACATTTTGAAAATCAGATTTTTCCCTTTGCAAAAATCAAATGGTCCTCTATAAGTTTTAAGATTTCTCAGTTGCATTTTAAGTTAAAATATGATGTGTGTCACACCCATCTTATTAGGGGGATTGGCCACACCTGCTGTTTGCTTCTTAAATGATCCAGGCTGGCTCACAGTGTAAGGTATTGTTGATCCATGAGACGGTTTACCGAGCAATTGCTTTCTGTCCTCCATCTCGCCCTGACCCGACCCACATGCCATGGTCCTGTTCGTGCCTGTTTTCCTCCGATTCCCTTTGTGTGTTCACCCCCTTCGTGAGCCTTCCCCATTGGGCTGACCTCTTCAGCTTT
This sequence comes from Mormyrus proboscirostris, assembly GCA_026779585.1. Classification (NCBI taxonomy): domain Eukaryota; kingdom Metazoa; phylum Chordata; class Actinopteri; order Osteoglossiformes; family Mormyridae; genus Mormyrus; species Mormyrus proboscirostris. Next base: position 25,616,020 of record JAODKF010000046.1, on the reverse strand, counting down.
TCTGACCTCAAGCTCCATGACCCTAACCAAGATCCTGCCCATGGATTTTGCCTGTGTTTGTTATAAAAACCTGTGGACTCTGCACTCCGTGCTTACCTGAGTGTTCTGTTGCGTGACAATGGATATTAAAAACAGAAGGATTGTGTTTACCTGGGAGTTTTTGTTGTAAAGGTTGCATGATTTGGCAGTGCTTGAAACCATTTTGCCTTTATGCTCCATACACTGATCACCCATAACATTAAAACCGCTTGCCCAATATTGTGTAGCTTTCCCTCATGCCACCAAAACAGCTCTGACCCATTAAGCCACGGACTCCACAAGACGTCTGAAGGGGGCCTGTGGTATCTATCACCGAGACGTTAGCAGCGGATCGCGAGGTGGGGTCTCTATGGACTGGACTTATTTGTGCGGCACATCCCACAGATGCTCGATCGGATTAAAATCTGGGGAACTTGGAGGCCAAGTCAACACCTTCAGCTCTTTTCGTATTTCTCAAATCATTCATATACAATTTTACAGTAACATCCACATGAATGCCAGCACCAAAGTTTTTCCAGCAGAAAATTACATCACACTGCCTCCACTGGCTTGCCTTCTTGCCATAGTGCATCCTGGTGCCATCTCTTCCCCAGTGAACAATGCACGCGCACCTGGACATCCACGTGATGTAACAGAAAACGTGACTCATCAGACTAGGCCACCTTCTTCCACTGCTCCATGGTCTGGTTTTGTGCCCCTCGAACGCACTTTTAGTGGTGAACTGGGGTCAGCATGGGCCCTCTGACCAGTCTACTGTATATCTACACAGTCCCATATACATCAAGCTGCAACACACTGTGTGTCCTGACACCTTTATATCATAGCCAGCATTAACGTTTTCAGCAATTTGTGCTGCAGTAGCTCTCCGGTGGAATCGGCTCACACAGACTAGCCTTGGCTCCCTGCGTGGATAAGTGAGTTTTGGGAGCCCATTTCTCTGTCTCTCAGTCTTTTAATCCAACTGACTAGCTGCAATGACAAATTACCTCGAAATTGTTTCCTTTTTTCCCCTCTCTTCTTTTCAGCATTTTCTTCCCTGCATCCCCAGTTTTTTTTTACCATTACATTTTCTTGCCAATTCGGTGATGGAGGAATGACATTATTCTGGTGTTTAGTGGGGGTTTTAAAGTCTAAATATCTGTGATGTCACAGAATGTAACCACGGATATTCCCTCTATTTTTTTTTTCTGGCTGACACCGAAGGCAATGAGGTCACCCTGCTTCCCCGTGTTCCCTCAGGTCAGAGATTACACCCCCTGTACCGTCAGGTTGGTTGGTGACCTGCGGAGTCCCTGCCTGCCCTGCACCACTGGTGGAGTTCCAGCTATGGTCTTATTTACAGCAACTTCACCATCTCTGTCCTTAGCGGAGACCTCCTTCCAGAAAATTAGGGACTCGTTCCACCAGGTTAGGAGCCCCCAACCGCCAGTGTCTGGGGGCATCATCCTTATGCAGGGCCGTTACCGTCCTCAGATCCAGCTGGGGCGAGCAGGCATTAATGCAGATCCGCTGGGCCGATCTCCAGCTGAGCGTGGTGAAATGCCGCCTCGTACAGAAGGTGGTCAGGTTCATTGGTCATGCAGTCAGCGAGAGGAACGTCGAAACAGACCCAGAGAAGGTGAAGGCGGTGGGGGCCTGGCCAGTCCCATGAACGACCGCAGAGCTGTGGAGCATCCTGGGCCAGGCCTCCTACTGCAGGAGGTTCGTCCGGGCCTTTGCTGGCATTGAAGCCCTTCTGCACCAGCTGGCCTGGAAGGATATCACCTTCCAGTGGGGCCGCGACCAGCTAGCTGCCTTTGCCCCGCTGAGGGCAGCGCTGTCCTGGCGTGCCTCGACTCCACCCTGCTGTACATCATAGACATGGACTCCCATAACTCCAGCACAGGGGCAGTCCTGTCTCAACAGTGACCTAAAAGAGAGAGGGCCATCGCCTACGTCAGCCGCTGTCTCATAGATCCTGGATGCGGCCTGAGCTTCTGCTGGTGGTGGCCCGTCCTTGGCCCATCTGTTGTGCTGGCTCCGCGGGGACAGGAAGCTAGAGTGATTGTAGCTGAGGTCACTGTGAGGGTGTGCTACTCTCGTTGGGACGGCCTTGCCCTCTGTGATGGCTCACTGTATCAGTGCTGGCAGGACCCTGTGCCGGGGTAGACCATGTGGCAGCTCAGGGGGCGTGGCTTGGCTGCACACAAGGGCTGCCGCTTTCGCTTAATTGTGAGTCCTTAAGAAGTCCTTGTGAAAACGGCCTTCGGTCTCCCCGTTATAACGGCTGGGTCTGTGAGACGCCACACAAGACGGAAGCAGAATTTTATGAGCTGTGCTCCATGTTTTGTGCTTAATGCCCTGATGATCTTGTGTGCACAGAAAATGGAACATGTAAGGAATAAACTGTATAAAAATGTTTATTTGCAGGCAATTTTAATTAATAAATTATTTATTATACTACAAGAGTGGGGGCTACATCGGCACTTAAATGCACACTTATTTTTCTTATTTTTAACACTTATGCATCAAACTTGTCAAGAATGAAACTGCTAAAAAGCATGAGTAGAATAGAATAGAATAGAAAATGACAACAAATGCAGACGTGAAGATGAACACACATAAATAAAAACATAATGAAGTAGTATGTACCAAAGTAGAGGTCAAGAGCCTGCAGTGATTACAGAGTGTCGCCGCACCCATCACACGACAAACCACCTCAGGGGTGAGAGCCTGAGTGCAGCCATGCGGCGGGTGACACCTCAGCACCACACTAGTGCGAAGTACTGGTGCAAAATGATAATACTGTTAGTAATCTGTTAGTTTGGGTCCTAAATCCACTTTCTCTTCACTGTGAGTCAAATGAAGCACTTCCATCGTTTGTGAGAGGAGGCTGAAACAATACTGTGCATGTTTATAAACACACACACACACAAACACACACGCACACAAACACACACACACACACACACGCACAAACACACATACGCACAAACACACACACACACGCGCACACACACACACAAACACACGCACACACACACGCAGACCTGTACACATATCTTTATGGGATTATCCAACAATGACGACCTGAACCCCTGCTCACCTCTAACCTTAACCATAAATAACCAAACAAAACACAAGACATTTGACATTTTTAGTTTTTTGATTGCAGTCACAGATTTTTACAAAATCTCCATTTGAATTTCCATTTGTGGTGACCGAAAAAATTGTCCCCACGATGACAAAATAGCACGTTTTTATCACATTGTGGGGACATTTGGTCCCCAGAATATAATGCACATCTGATCCAAACACACACACCCACACACAATATTTGAGGTCGGAAATCAAAAGAAATGTGTGGAAATTGAATCGCATGTCGCTGGTCGGTCCTTTAACAAATTTCAGTTAGAGTCATTTTTAGAGACTTTTCTTGGATGTGGTACTTGTGGTTCCCTCTCGGCAAGTATAATCGCTTCAGTGCCAAAGACGGCGCGTCATGCTGGTTCCACAACTTTATAATAGCAATAGCAGAGTAATATATCGGTTTATAGCTGCCATCCTTATGTCTTCGTCCCCGAAGTTATCAATGCTGGGGACTTTCTTCAGTGTTATCACCCTCCAAACGGTAGCATACAGAGACAGTAACTGCATCATCACGTAAGAGGCAGCCCCATTGGATGGAGGATCACCTGACCGCAGCAGGTCATCTGTAAGCCAGGAGACCTTTCTGTTTATGTTGCTTACAGATATTTCATCATCACTGTGGTACGCACTGCATCTCTTGTTACCACCAACTGGAGCATCATGCAGTGATCACCACGATCAAGTCAATAATCTGCGTTTTAATGGAGCCCTGTACCTCTCAGAGATAGTTATTATATTTCATGTGCATATATTTAGGGATGGGACCAAGAGGACAGGCACCTCACTCACTGCGGAGAGAGCAGAAAGAAACAAATTAGTTACACATTGGGGACAGAAAAACAAATGTAACCTCAAACAAAGTCAGCCTCTTATACCCCATTGTATAATACTGGCACTAAAACATCACAATTTCCACGACTTGCAGGACCATTTTTGGCACATTTGCATGAAAAATGTTTATGTAAAAACCTCTATTCTTTCTCTTGCAAGCCTTTTGTCTACAAATGATGTCTGATTACGAAATACCTGGAAAGATACCCTTTCAGTGGCACTGTGCATTTAAGCTGCGTCTTTTAGAGCATCGGAGCTGCTTTCCTGCCTTTTTATTCTTTTTTTTTGGCGATATTTAGAGATAAAACTGACTTTCACATTTACTGACTTTCACATTTGATGAATCATTCGTTCAGCCTAAGAAAAAGTTGTCATCATTCACATCTTGAGCAAGCAGTTTTTTTTTCTCCATACATATTGAGTATTTAGTGCTCGGAGAGAAAATTGGCATTACTTTGTATTTTATCATTCCTCTGAAGAAAGCCTCAGTTGCGGCAATGGTGCGTAATCAGGGGACACAGCTGACAAACAACATACAATGAATGCAACCCATAAATGGCCTCAGCTGTAGACGGAAAAAAGCTGTTCAGTGCCTGAGGCTCCCAGGAGTTACCTGCATTAGAATGTGTCTGCATGGAAAGTCTTAACCATCTGCGCAGTATGTGACACATGGCGGCAGCGGTGTCAGAATCGGAGCCATCAGCAAAGGGTGGGGTGCATGACAGCGCGGCGGCGGAGCCCCAGTTACCCACAGCTAGTGGTTAATAAAGCCTCCCAGCTGCGGCCCAGTTCCAGCCCGTCAGAGTTTCCATAAAAGCAGGAGAGCAAAGAGTGCTGATGGGTGCGTCTTCTTCTGTGAATAACCAGCAGCAGCCTGAAGTCACTTCAAAGGAGGTACAGAGATTTAAGTAAGTAAGTCAAACTTTATTTATAAAGTACTTTTCACAGACAAAAGTCACAAAGCATTGCACAAGTCCAAAACAGTCGCCATTAAAGAACATAAACACATAAACAATAAAAATATATCATAATATACACACACACATGCATATAGACTGGGTAATGTGTCAGGAGTGCCACATTATTTGGTGAAGAAGTGAAAATTATCATTATCAAATACATCCCGAAAATCAAAGTGAAAAAATGATGCGGCAGGCCAGAGATGTCCTATTGGATTTAGGTCAGGCGAGTGTGGGGACCAGTCAATGGTATCGATTCCGTCATCCTCCAGGAACTGCCTGCACACTCTCGCCACATGAGGCCGGGCATTGTCGTGCACCAGGAGGAACCCAGGACCCTCTACACCAGCGTAGGATCCAATCCAAGGATTTCATCCTGATACCTAATGGCAGTCAAGGTGCCGTTGTCTACCCTGAAGAGGTCTGTGCATTCCTCCATGGATATGCCACCCCAGACGATCACTGACCCACCAACAAACCGGTCATGCTGAACAATGTTACAGGCAACATAACGTTCTCCATGGCTTCTCCAGACCCTTTCATGCCTGTCACATGTGCTCAGGGTGAACCTGCTCTCATCTGTGAAAAGCCAGTGGCGGACCTGCCAATTCCGATATTCTATGGCAAATGCCAATCGAGCTCCACGGTGCCGGACAGTGAGCACAGGGCCCACTAGAGCAGTGGCCCCCAACCCCACTGGGTCATGTGGTACTGGTCCGCGGGCTGCACAGAAAAAATAAAAAACTTCGGTCACGTGATATATTTACCGCTAAAAATAGTCCCACAAGCTAGTAAGATGTATAAAAAGCAAATGTCTCTTGATCGTTCGGCTCTCACTGATTCAGCATTGCGGTGATGTAGCTCTCCTAGAGTAACTGCCTGTCTCCTGGAATCTCCTCCATGCCCTTGAGACTGTGATGGGAGACACAGCAAACCTTCTGGCAATGGCATGTATTGATGCACCATCCTGGAGGAGCTGGACTACCTGGGCAACCTCTGTAGGGTCCAGGTATCGCCTCATGTTACCAGTAGTGACACTGACCGTAGCCAAATGCAAAACTAGTGAAAAACAGTCAGAAAAGATGAGGAGGGAAAAATGCCATTGGCCTCCACCTGTTAAAACATTCCTGTTTTGGGGGTCGTCTCATTGTTGCCCCTCTAGTTCACCTGTTGTTAATTTCATTAACACCAAAGCAACTGAAACAGATTAACAACCCTCTCTGCTACTTAACTGACCTGATCAGTTTAATCGACTTGATGCTATACTCTGATTAAAAAATGTTCCTTTAATTTTTTTGTGCAGTGTATGTGTCTGCATTTCACGAACACTGTGGCCTACAAACAATTTGCACAACCAAAAAAAAAACAACATAAATTTTGTGAAAAAAGTGCATTGGTTCACGTACAAAATTTGGTCGTGGAACAGATTCCTCGACCAGATCCCTTTTTTTAATACTAGTGTAGCACCGGCGGCGCGCATGTCCCAGCATGCCCTGCATGTCCCAGCATGCCCTGCATGCAACTGTAAAGAGAAGGATCAGAACAGGAACCCAACGAGCACCAAACCCAAATGCACAGACGGGAAACACAAGGTTGTCAGACTCAAACTGCAAGATGCACACACGAGATTTACACACGCTAAACACACGCAAGGATCGGACCGGGTACACACAAGACACGGGCAAACACACGCGCGACAATGGGGAAACATTTTATTGTGTTTAAGTGTTTACTATAAAAACCAGAAAATTAATTAGCAAAAATTATTATTTGGTAGGCTTGTGAACAAATAAATCGCATTTCAATGCTTTCATAGGGCCTTGGTTCACCTGGAAGGGATTGTGCTCGTGAAGTGCAGGCACCACTATATATATCCAAACTATATATTATACTATATACCCAAACTTTGGCTTCAGGCACTTTTATTTTTTTTGGTATTCTGTACCTGTGACTGATGGAAATAAAAATTTAATCTTGCTTAAAATACTAAAGAAATGTGTCAACTTTAACTTCATGCCTTTTGGTGATACTGGATGGAGCTTAGAGATTTCTCTTAAATATAATAAAGCAAGACAGTTGCTATAGTTGATATGAGCATCAAAAGACAAAGACTGATCTAAAACCACTCCAAGGTTACATACACTAGGCTGAGCATTCAACGAGATCACAATCACCCGACTGATAGCCTCCCGAACAATGGGGTGTGATACAATCATAATCTCAGTCTTCTGATGATTCATGAACAAGTAATTATTAGAAAGCTAATTTAATCTGCATAAAACAATCTGTTAAAATAGAGAGCTTATCAAGCTGTCAGGGTTTAAAAGAAATATATATCGTCTGCATAGATGTGATAAGATATAAATTTAAAAGACCTAATAATGTCTGCCAAAGGAAGAATGTATAAAGGAAAAGGGAGCGGGCCAAGGATAGATCCTTGAGGTACTCCAATATTCAGTGCCGTTGTATCCGAAAAAACTCCCTCACACAGGCAGAAAAAGCCCTGTTTGATAAATAAGATGAAAACCAATTAATGCAGAACCAGAGATCCCAAGCAAATTCTGTTACCGATTACTTAAAATTTTGTGATCTACTGTGTCAAACACCGCAGGTTAATCAGTACCAAGACCAAACAATCACCATTATCTGCTGCCATTAAAATATCATCAAAAACCTCAAGAAGAGGTGTTCCAGTAAAATGCTTTTTAAGTGACTGAATCAAGAAACATTTCTACAGTCCCTCCCCAGCCCTTTCTGAAATTATATAGCTGACTGGCACAGTGGCACAAGATGAACGTCCAGGAACGGTCCACACACTGTGTGGCATCCGTATCTATTACACAATTATAATACGCTCAATGGTAACTGAAGTCACAGTTAAATTATTTTTTGTTTGTAGGATGTTAGAATGAATTAGAAGGTATAGCTAATTAAGTGGCCTTGTGCATGTAGAGTGAGAGCTTATTTTAGAAAGGCCAGACAAATATTTGTCATGCTTCTAAAATATCCCTGCTGTAAGATAATTTGGTGGGAAAGGAAGCCCTGGAGACAAGGGTACAGAAGAATACCCCTTGAGAATCAAGGTTTTTTATTCCCATACCCTACTGGTGGTCCTTACTTCAGAACACAAGGTAACCATGGTTACTTTGGCCTGTGTGGTGCTGTCTGCCCCCTGCTGGTGTGTCGTGGGTTCCCAGTGAGCCGTCCCATCACAGCAGTGTTCTTCCTTGGCAAGGTGGAAGATGAATCTGCAGCATTTTATTTCTAAAGATATTACATATTTGTTGTATTCCGGTTTATATTATAGTATATTATATTATATTTAGGGATTTTTTTTTTTGAGCTAACGCATACCGTTAATATTTAAGTTACAACACATCAATGCAAGTACTATTTTGGTACCCAAATGAGACAATAGTATAAACAAAGATATATTCTAATATTCCTACCTCATTGTAAACAATGTGAGTTTAATTGATGCTGTTGCACAGAATCTCAGATTTCAAAGCTAAAATCAAAACATTCCATTACCATATCATGGAGAATCTACATGGTTTCCTTTGTTTAAAAATTCGCCAGACAGGTGCAAGGTGCACATAGGATTTACAAAATATCATAATTTGCAGTATTTCTTTTGTTTTATTAAAGACTTGTGATCTTAAGATTTTTCATGTTATAACATGTACTTCCAGTGGTTTTTAGAACCATTTGCCAAATAGATTTTAGATTTTAGATTGATCACGTGGTCAAAGCAGCCTGTTGAGTACCTGCAATTATATGGACATGTGGTACATGCCATTAATCACCAAGGTGTGTAATTAAAAAAATGTTTATCATCCCAGCTAAAAGTTAAACCATTGTATCAACATGGATCATGGATTGTATAAATATTGTATAAACATGGATCATGGATTGTATAAAAATTGTATCAACATGGATCATGAATTGTATAAACATTGTATCAACATGGATCATGGATTGTATAAACATTGTATCAACATGGATGTAGAGCCATTGATACTACCTGAATTTATTAGATAAATTAAAATGATGTCATTTGTTGGTCTGATTTGATGATTTTTAAAACTGTTTTCCCAATGTGACCCACTATAAAAAATAAATTTAGATAAGATCATTAATTTTGCTCACTTTTTGGTTAGTTTTGCCATTTTTGCTTCTGTTTAAAACAGAAATAAATGGTAATATATTAGGTGTGATTAATTGTGATTAATCACTGGATACTGCAATGAATTCATAATTTCTTAAATCAATTCAAAGCCCAAATTATTATTATATTATATTATATTATATTATATTATATTATATTATTCTGTATTCTTCATACTTTGTAACAGCCACCAGAAAAATAAAGCACTTTTTACATTGGCCAAATTTAGAGATTCATTTTCACAGCCAAGATTCTGGGGAGAAAACTCAGCATGGATACAGTCATTGTAACTCACCCAATAATCAAAACCAGCCAAGACAAACCCCTAGATCCCCCTTATATGGGTGAAGACCTCAACACCTCCAACGCTCAACCCAAAGTTGCCCCTGGAAACAGCAGTTCACTTAAGTGCGTGTCTTTGAATTAGGAGTATTGGAAACTGGAGTACCAGAAAGAACTATGGAAAAAACATGCAAACACACACATATAAGCAGCATGTTTGGCTTGTGAAAAAGAGCAGATGCGTTATGTGGCTAGTATGGATTAACAGAAAGGAATAATAAAAATGCCCTGTGTGATACTCAGTGTCATGTAGGTATTGCATGAGACCATAGTGGCATTGGTACCATTTTTATGTCGATATTGCATCCACAGATTTGGTACTGCTGTAGTAGAAATATTGCTGAAGCAGAAATGGATGCACTTTAATTCTTTAAGCATTAATTTATTTGCCAGTTGTCACAAAATTTTGATTACATTCAATACATGTAATCTAGAAGCCTTCTTTATAGATTTGCTGCAGGAGCTGGTATATGCTGCAGACACAAGCAAGAAAGCTGGGTAGTAAAAATGAATTATTCATGAAATGTCACTTTGTACCCATTTAAACAGCTGGGTTTTACTTAAGCTATTCACACATTCGTTATAAATCTAGTCCCAAAAGCAGCAGCAGCTGTGGCCAAATGGAACAAAATTGATCAACATAGACTATTGGGTTGTTGATTAAGATCTGTTTTTCTCCCCTGTTTCAGTGAAACCCTCCAGACTGCTGTGGCCATGCAGCATTCAATAAAATTAGCACAGTTTTCTCCATATACATTTTACTTTCACTCCCAACTCAAAGACTACAAAGGGGTCATTCTGCTACTTTTCCACATTTCACACTGGCAAATTTTTCAACTGTTGTTCTAGGTCTGGATACCCTTGTTTTTATGTTTTATTTTTTTCATCAATGCCTTCATGTAAATACTTAAGAGATCTATGCCTTTCATCTTTCCATCATATTTTCAGTATTTAATGTGCACACTCATATAATCTATTTAATTCCGACTAATTTATGCCATGTAGTATCATTAAAGGTAAGACTATATTTTCCATACAAACATGGATGAACAGGAAGATCTATTTTCAACTGGCCTCCAACCATGATGCAGTGTTACTATGACGATAATGAAGTACCGGCTCTAGTTGGCTTTTCGTCTTTCTGTCCATAAGTCCATCATTAGGTTTCCCTTTTTCACAGCAATGATTTTCCTGAAAGACCATTCACTAAAACACCCTGCCCAATCCAAAAAAGAAAAAAACTCTTTGCTGACATGTGGGAGACTCTGTTTAATTGGGAGAATCTTTTGAATTGCTTCACCATTGCCTTCTAAGGCATTTGTGGGAATACTTGGATTTTCCACGGTTAGTGTGACATTAGCTTTATATAGTCATATTCTACTGTCTCTTTCTTTTTCTCTTCAGAAACTGTTTTCCTTCTCCCCGTTGTTACTCCGCATTTGCAGAAAGGTACCTGTTAGTCAAGGTTTGTGTGCAGGAACCTACAGCAGACAGGTTTTTTTGTGTGGGCGTGCTGAAGATAACGGTGCATATTCATACCCCTACGACTGACTGATCCTGAGCTGGCAGGATGTGCACATTGACATGATGAATTCAAACTAATACGAGGATAAACGACGCAGGGAAAGGACTGTGTGGGCGTTGTTGTTTGAGAACAAAAATGCAGGATTCTGCTCTCATGTATGTCTCTTACGAGAAAATCACTTTCCCTGAAAAGTTTCAAAATCTCTGGCAGTAATTGGTGCACTTCTGTGGTCACGCAGGTCGAGTTTGATGGATGGGTATGTTGAACAAACAAAGCTAGAGGAGGCTATTCATAAGTATCATCTCCTCGTTGGAAACACGGTGAAATGGTGTCTGAAAGCTGAAGAGAAAAGCTTTGCACTTAGAGCTTGGCAAGAACAACTGGTTAATACTTTTAGAAGCCAACATGAAAAGAAAATAAGCCAAGGTCAAGCAGTTGGAAGAAGAATGGATGTAGGTAATGGAAGCATTTCTGTATTACCTGTATATAGTTATAGAATTAAACTAGAGGCTGCATAGTGGTTAGCGATACACCAATACAGGCAATCACACCAGGACTAACACTGCAAGAGCACACCAGCGAGAAGATCAGATAGTAGCAGAGAGAACACTGGCCAAACATGGCAGGTGACCAGATGAGCGATTTGAGTGTGATTTAAGCATCATATTTGAACATATTACTCCATGAACTTGAAAGTATAAACTTCAGTGATTTAACTTAGAAATGTGTACAAATATTATACAGTGTTGATTTTTGCACAGTTGACAAGAATCAAAGATGATTTCACAGAGTAAGAAGGCCTATCTGAAGCTCCAGCTGACTGGGTTTGAGGGCCCAGAAGCCTGTCAGTCACTGGCAGAAGCAAATTATTCAGAGCTATCGTGGTGCAACATTCTGTTAGGCTCCAATGAATTTAAATGGCATTTGAATGGGAAAAACCTAATTATGTGATGCAAATGGGAATATGTCTCCACAAAGACCACTAGCCTGAGGATTGTTGGGCTTGTCCAGAGTTTTGTAGTTGCTTATGGACTGTAATAATTAAGGTAAAAAAATGAATGATTGGATGTCTTCTATATCTTCAGTAGTGAAAGTGTGGTGCAAAAAGCCAGAACAAGGAACCCTATGTAAATATATAGTATACTCCATAATACATTGGTGAGAAATGCAGTTTGGATTTCACAAGCTGCTTGTCACTTTTACATCAACTGAATGTTTTGAAGGCCTCCCATTGGTACTTTTTCACAAGTTTTACAAGACATTCGTGAAAGTTTGTTTTTTTTCACTACACCTGAGAGGAGGCTTAGGGAAAAGACACACTACATTTACTGTAGTGCTATTTTTATTTCATCGGTCTGATATTTAACCTTATATTTAAAACAACGGAATTGTCACAAGCAATTTATTTATTTTACAACTTCTGATCAGCAGAAAATCCACGTGCAGTTTTTGATGTAAAAGTGACGCAAATTAACATGAACTCTGTAAAATTTCAGAACCACAACAGTAGACAGCAACCTCATCGACTCAATAGGCCGGGGATGAGTTTCCCGAAGCCTCTTCAACACTGCTTCGCTCGTAAATGTTATCCTTTAACATAGACCTTACAAATGATGTAGCTTTAAGAAGGCTTCAGGAAACTTATCCCAACATTTTAACATGTTACTCCCAGGGTGAGAGAGAGACTCGTGGTGATGAGTTTTGCTTCTCAGTTACTGGCAGCACAAGGAACAAGATTAGGGTTTGTGCTGTGATATGTAGATAGAACTTTAGCTAACCTGCATTTGATTGAAAAATAGTGGTCAAGGAGATGGAATTATTGAACCTAGTAACTTGTTGTTGCCCTAAACTCATATCAGTATATGTTGAACCTCCAGAATAATTCTATAAAGGTAAAATATATAATGAGATATCTTGTTTGTAAATATGAGATAGTGAAATATTAATGTGTTTTTTTGTTACTGTCACTTTACAATCATTAGAACTTGAGTATAGGGAGAGTTAAAAATATATATACAGCTATAGGAAATATATGTAGAAATTAGATCCATCAATCCCCGTCAATAGACAGTAACCCTCTAAATGTCAGGGTCGGTGCCCGTCCGACCCTGTCCCATTTGCTTTGTCTCCATTTGGCCAGCAGGTGTCGCTGGCCATCCTGTTCTCAGTCTTGTAGCCATAGCTACCTACTGTAGTCTGCTTCCCTGCTCCCTGGGCCGCTGCATACCTCTATGGGTTGATTGAGCAGCTCAGAAGCTGACACCCCTTCAGTCATGGGTTCAATGGTGGCCTAAAGCCTGCCTCATAATTTCTTTAATTTATTGGGTTTTATTTTATCCTTAGCTTTTGGTGTTGTTTATCTTTGTTTTTGCTTTCCGTCCATGTTTACAGTCTACTCTACCTGTGAATTATGTTCTGCTTATGTTCCTTGTCTCTCCTAGTGTAATTAGCCCTACGTGTTTATTAATATTTCCTAGTTTCTTGTACTTATTAATTGTAACTTATTTCAATTGTTACTTGTTGTCCTGTGACTGTCCTGATAGGTTGATTTGGTTATGTTCTACACCTGCCTCTTGTTGTTTGCATGTACTTACATGCCTGTCCTCATCCAGTTCTTTAGTTTAAGTTGTTTTAGTTATTTAGTTTTTACTTAGTTCTTATTTCTTTACTTATTTCTCTCGTTTAGTTATTGACCCCTTGATTTTGTGGTTTATCCATTTGTGTTCGGTTTTTTATTAATTAACCCCTTTCTCCATGGATCATCACCCGTTTTCTGCCATGCCACAACACTTAATAGTAAAATTTTAGCACAAATATCCTATATACAGTTTAATAATCCGTCCGGGCTGGAGTGGTGGCTTTGAGGCTAGGGATCTGTGTCAGCAATTGGAAGGTTGCTAGTTTGAATCCTCTGAATGCCAGGGGTCATTCTACTTTGCTGGACTCTTGAGCAAGGCCCTTAACCTACAATTGCTTCATCCTAGGTATGACATTAATCTACGTCCAGCCCTGCCAGCAGATCCTAACCTATAGGGAAAAACATGACTGCACTCAGGTTCTCATCCCAGAGGTGGTTTATCGTGTGGTGGGTGTGGCAAAACACTGTAATCACTACATGCTCCTTACCTTAATAAATTTCCATACCCACTTGTCCTATGCTGGGTGACAGGGGTCTGGAGTCTATCCCAGAAGCTCTAGGTGCAATGCAGAAAATAATCCAAGATGGGGCGACAATGCATTTGAGGGCACGCCAGACGATTTGGTAACTCCAGTTAACGTCAGCACTGTGGGGGAAAACTGGAGTACCTAGAAAAAAGCCTGTGATGATCCAGGGGGAACATGCAAACTCCACAGACATGGAGTCACAGCGGAGACTCAAATCCTGGTCCTAGAGGTATGAGGCAACATTGCTGACCACAGTGCCACCCATAGTTTTGTAGTAAAACTATATGATACACCAAATATTAAATACTGGGACCTTGGGACTCTGCTGTACTCAGTATAATTAAGTAGAGGTAGCAGTACTGACCACTGAGCCAATGTGCTGCTCCATGTAGTCAAAGGAACTAGTAAATTAGGTATTAGGTATTAGTTTAAGATCTCCAGGGGATGAGGTTCAAATCTCACCTCAGTGTGTGTGTTTTGGGTTTGCGTGTTCTTGCCATTTTGAGGTGGATTCCTGTAATTCCTGCTCCAGTTCCCACCTACCATTCAAAGACATGCAGGCCTGGCTTCCTGCCCAGGAGAGTCCCAGGAATACTTTGTGTCCTTCTGCTCCCTCGGACAGGCTCCAGTTTCCCCTTTGCTGTAGGTGCTGTACATATATTTAGAGGTTTGTTTTTTTCATGCAAATCCCCAGTGATTTTTATTAGGTCAATTTTGCAAAATCGATAAGGAGGCAGAGAAGGATGTTCAGGTTAAGTTGAAGGGTCATGGCAATAATCTAATTCTGCCTGTTCTTCCACCTCCTCGTTCTCCTGCTATGAATTGTCTGCAGGGACATACTGCACCATTAGCAGCTGACATTCTTTAAGCATTAATTCTTCCAGGCATGGATTCTGTAAGGTGCTGGAGACGTTCTTCATGGTGAACTCCACTGATTGTTTGTCACACCACCTTCAGTAAAGTCTAGACACCGTACTGTATGAAAATCTCAGCATGGTGGCTGAAAGCATGATGGTTGATGCTGCGCCACCAACAATCATGGCATTCAAAATTTCTTTCGGGAATATTGCTTCAGCCCCCCTTTTTTTTCTCACAGACACCTGAAAATGTACAGTTATCATTTCCCAGATCCAATGATTTTGTGATCTCTGTAGTTTTTGTGATCTCTGTAGTTTTTGTGATCTCTGTAGTGACAGTATAGCAGTAGACAATCAGCAAACGCTCCTCCAAGCACAAGCATGAGCCCATGTAATACACGTGTTCTTGTATTCTGTTTGTATCACACCTAGTTGAACCTAGATGGTACTCTATTAGTTTAGCCTCATCGTTCTGTATTTCCAACCGGTTATTTGCAAACATGGCCAAAAAACATGTTGCAGGTAAATTCTTTGTAAAGCTGGGCAACCGTCCAAACTTATTTAAGAAGGAATTGAATAATTTACTGTGCATTATTTCATAGGTTAAAAAATGTAACATTTGTCATCAGTTCAAAAAAACTTGATTGAATTGGTCCCAGAATGCAGTATTACAAGTAATCATGCTTGCTAACATCGCTGACGGAGAGAGAGATCCACACACACACAAACATGTTTGTATTCATATCTTTGTGGGGACAAGCCATTCATTTTTATGGGCATTACTAACCATAATCCTTACTATGACAACCGTTTATGACATTGCTCTCAAAACAGAAGATGAATATTAATGAAAAAAAAACATGTGAGAATGACCTACAGTATATTTTAATATTTTAATACAGATTCATTTCCAACAAAAAAAGCTGAATTTAAATGGTTTCAAAAAGCTATATACACAAATGGCAGTAAAACAAAAGAACGCATTGCATTCTAAGTTGGGATTCTAAACAATTATTTTTTAATTGCCCAGTATGGCATATATACCACATGTAGGTTGCAGGTACTCAACAGGCAGATCAACACACTATTTAATTCCGACTACGTGATTGATCTAAAATCTAAAACCTATTTGGCAAATGACTCTAAAAACTACTGGAAGAGCATTTAACAATATGTAGGGATCGTAGTCTACACATCACTGCATCACTTCAATAACCACATCACTGATCAGGAATCAATAATGCTAAAGCATGATATTAAAAATAGACCTAGAGACAGAAAAATCAGATGACTAGTCCTATATTCACATGCAGCCATTTTACTAATGATATCTATGTTCACTTTTCTTTCCTCAATGGATTACTAACTGGCATGTGGCATGTGCACTTGCTCAGTCGCAGACTGATGATCAATGAACTGAAACTCAGTTTACGTGTGGATGAAAGACCAAAAGCTTAAGAAAAAGCAATGTTTTTTAAACATCCG
>JAODKF010000046.1:25568304-25593606 GCA_026779585.1 Mormyrus proboscirostris | reverse complement strand
ACCAGATGCGTGACTATTAATAATCCCGACTACGTATCTGCGCTGGATATCACCGGCACGCCACGCGCCTTGTAGGCGGAGTCTGCATGTCCGTTATAGCCAAACAAAACTACAGCTAAAAGCGGCCCTGGGGACCAAATTGTTTGTCCATTATAATCGAAATTCCGTTATATGCAAGTCCACTATAACGGGATTTTATTGTATCACATATTCTACATCAGCCATTGTCCGTTAGACATGTCTGCTGCATGATTATGGATGGCATTGCCACCGCCATGCTTACAGATATAGGACTTGTGTGAGGCATATCATAAAACATTTATACAACCATACTTTATAATGATTCAGAAATACAGTTTAAACTAGAAGAGCTGTTTGTTCTTCTCTTACTACTTAATTCATTCCTGCTGGCCATTTCACAACAAGCACAATTTTTCTCACACTGCATCAGAGATGAGGCTAAGGAGTGAAACATAAAAAATACTGAGGTAGTAACTTACTACATCACTAGTACACAAGTATCTTCTTAATATTGTTCTTACAATGACAAGCACAGAATTGAATGGAGGGTTTGGGGTGCACCACTGAAGGGGGCAGAGTATCGCAGGTGAAGGCTGCTGTCTTCAGTGTCCACTTCCGCCAACTGACGTATTAAATCCAGGTTCTCAGCCAGCTGCTGTCCAATTTGCTGACTGCAATAATTAATCTCAAACCTGATTATAAACAAATGCTATGAACAGGGCTTTTTGGTAGCTGCAAAGGAAGCCTGGGAGGTCTTTCACAAAATCAAGCTCCTGTAGTTTCTCTTCATTAAAAAGGATCGGAATCACAATTAGGCTGATAATTGTATCCTTTCAATAGTAACCTAATGAAATATGAAAGTCAAAAGCTAATTGATTGTTGTATGGCAAGTATTAGAACTTCACATCTCCTCATATTTCCTTTTCCATTGATGATGCATGTAATAGGTTTGTCTGTCTACACTGAGGCTAATTAAAAAGTGGTAGGATAATAAGATACATTTTTCTGTTCCACTGATCATTTTCTCCAAGGACAGATTGTACACCTACACAATTCCAAGTGAAGTACACCTACTTACTGTTTTGCATATTTTAATGATCAGATATTTTCCCTGAAAAACAAATGCTGCCATTGAAGCAGATCCAGAAAATCCCAAATGACTGGTATCAGCATCAGGTGGTCTGTGCTGTCATATGTTGTTGACGTTACGAGACCGAACATTTTCTCGTCTCCTTCCCGTTTGTGTCTGCTCTTATTTTGTCTGTAAAAAAGACACATGATTTACACAGACAACACCAGACTGGAAACATCTAATACAGGAAACATAACTCAGTCAACACACTATTTATGTTAATGGACAAGTAACCTGCAAGTTATGAAAATGTGTGCTGGACAATGAAACAAAAGTATATAAACCACTAAGCATGCATGACATACGACCACCTGACACCATGTTATGTCATGAAAATCGTTACCAGGAAGATGGTAGACACAGTGGGAATTAAAGCAAAAGACAAGTGCTCAGATCTATTCACAGTTTACAATTTAAACCATTACAAAGCTCTTTCACTGGCCCTGACCAGCAATGAAAAGATGAATATTCTCCCAGTTTACATATTGACCATATTGAATATTCCTCAGCAGTGATAATTTTTCATTTAGAACCTACGCTCTTTTTCCGCAATGCCCATAAATGATCCTCATGATCCGGACACTGGTATATGAGAAACTGTTGTCCATGATGGGCTTTTTGCCGGAAAGCAGGTTTTGTTCTTGCATACACGTCCTGCTTCAGTCACTCAATAATTCAATAATGAATGCTGACAAGGCACTGGTCAGCACGAGCGATTTCGCTGGAGATGGTAGAAGTGTCCTTGTCTGTCACTGACCCTCTCCAAAACAATTTAGAATTTTTTTTTACGTTGTAATTTTTCAACATTGTCCACAAAGAACAGGGCAGTTAAAAAAAGGATTTTTAACATTTGTAATAGAGGTACTGCAGGGCTGCTGTGTGGCTGAGCTTCTGTGCCTGTGAGCAGAAGGCTGCTGCTTTGACTCAGCGGGCTGAGCTTCTGTGCCTGTGAGCAGAAGGCTGCTGCTTTGACTCAGCGGGCTGAGCTTCTGTGCCTGTGAGCAGAAGGCTGCTGCTTTGACTCCAGCATCGGCAGAATAGTCACATGTCTGTGGGCCTTTGCGCAAGACTCTGGGGGCACCATGGGTGGCAAAGCCCGTGCTGTCACCCCAAAGCTGGCTCTCACTTATATATGTGTATCTCATGGAGAGCAGAAAGGGGGGGCAAAAACACAATTCCCCCACATGGATCAATAAGGTGTCATTATTAATATACACTGTAAATTAAAATAAGCGAAAATTACGAGTGAGCCCCACCCCCCCCCCAAAAAAAGGAACCAAACCAATGAAATGTCATGAATACCAGTATGAATACCAGCCAGTGTACCTGCAATACTCGTGTATCCTGTAGAAAGTAGACCCTCATGAAGCTCTTTAGTTGCATTCTTGCCTGCCATACAGACTCCATGTAGCCAAATCAACATCATCCGGTTGCCATGTTCCTGGTAGCTCTTCATGCCTGGTGATGTGCATAAGTATGTCGTAAAGAATGAATCACAGAAAATGACCTTAGGTGAAACATTCAAGCCAGAGTTTATCTGAAAATCAATTACACAGCTTTTAATTTTGTGGTTGATCCAGTAGGTTTGTGGTTCACACTGGTTTTTGTGTGTGAGAAACTGTTATTTGTGGTTGATCCAGTAGGTTTTCTATCCTACCTGGGTTCTGAAGAGTCGTGCCTGTTCTCAGGTACTGTACATATCAGGAACCGGTGTGGCTCATCAGAAGCCAGGTAGGATAGAGAGTTGTAAGGGAATGACAATTCATGGGACGCAGATTTTATTTTTTTATTTTTTGACAAGATGGACATATTCAGTTTCTCCTGTCCTAAAACTGAAGATTTCTTTGAATACTTTGCCTTGTACCTTAAAGGGGGATGGAAAGCTCATGTGATATGTCACCTGTCCACTGCTCTTCTATAGCTGCAATCTGTGGGCCAGTGAAATCCCAGTGCTGTGCAAGTTTCTTCCAGTCATTGGGCTTCAGCAGGTTGTAGGCCAAATTCCAGATGGCAGCACGGATCTGCTTGGTCTCTGCACTGTGGTCTAATTTGAATGTCAGTGGAAAGTCGTTGTGAAGGGTTTCATTAAATTCCACATTTGCCTGAAAGGGTAATCAGATCTAGTCACTTCCCGAGAAAAGGGCAGCCATCCTGTAGCCAAGCAGTGAAACAGAAGGCAGGTCACACAAAGACATTACTAGGTATCAGTGACCTTTTCAAAAACATAATTAATAATCATTATCATTCTTCATTGATCCAGTACAGGATCCCAAAGACCTGGAGCAGATCCAAGCAAAAGGCTGGAGAATACCTGACATACTGTATGATGCTAGACCACAAACACATCACACACTACAGGCAAATCAGAGATTTCGTTTTGTCTAACTGCACATGTTCAGTAAATGCAACAACAATAATATCATTATTATAATTACCACCAAGGGGTGCCACCATTAATCAACGGATTGGAGGATCAAAGACAGAAAGACAGCTATTATCCTATAGTCATGGTCCCCACTGAGTAACATAACGCACATGCAGGAAAACTGTATTTGCCTGAATCATCGATGTAGGTGCCAGGCAATAGTAGGCATCACAACACAGTGATAATGAGGAACAGGAAGCCAGCTGTCTACAGCCCCAGCAGGAGGTAAGCTAGTTTCCATTTGTTGCCAAAGGTGGCTAATGTCACTCCAATTACGCTTACTTCACAGGTCGGCTGGAACAAATATTACGATAAACAGGGAGTCCCCTGGATTCAGGTTTGACCACCTTGCCTTGTTTTTCCTGAGAAATCACAGACCGACAGTTGGTCTGTTTTTGCTCCCTCCCAACTCCTGGTAAAAACGTGAATTGCCTGTGGGTCCTCGAAGACTAGATTGGGAGACA
Organism: Mormyrus proboscirostris; assembly: GCA_026779585.1. NCBI lineage: Eukaryota > Metazoa > Chordata > Actinopteri > Osteoglossiformes > Mormyridae > Mormyrus > Mormyrus proboscirostris. Next base: position 25,589,564 of record JAODKF010000046.1, on the reverse strand, counting down.
CTGTTTTATAGTAAGCGCTGAGTGTATCACATTAACTCACCTTTTTCCATGCAAAATATCTTTCTGCTTTAATGATCATATCCACAATGATGACCATGTTGCCCCTGGCTGCCACTCCCAGCGCAGTCTTTTCTTGCTGCGCGAATGGAGAGAGAGTCAGATGCACATATGCCTGCAGATTGGCCTTCGCAATGTAAAGAATCATCAGGTAGGCAGCAGCAAATGGTGGCAGCCTCATATTTTACTTTGGCTATAGATGTTCTCAGCAAAATTCTCTGGAAAACTGCGACTGACAATAGCTTATTTAATATTTCTTTTACTTCAAAATCAAATCAGCAGCATTATATTCATATTTTTTAAATTTTTAAGGTGCTCTGCGCCTCTACATTGTTGTTACAATTTTGTCCAGTAGATGGCAGAAGTTTAGAAAAAATATATAATGAAAAGCATGAAATTGTGCATATATTAAACTAACTCATGTTCAGCAGGGGTCATTAAAGTTTAATGACACCCAAAAATGCTTAATATTTTAAGAAAATACATTTAGAATTTTTACTGAATTTTAAGGCCCAGTACCAGACTGGCTTATAAGGATTATAAAGAACCTACTTTAAATGCAGACAACCACTGCACAATTTCTGACACATAGAAACCCGTATGAAATCTGTATCATTTCATATGCAGAACCATTTCCTTCATTCTGGGAAGGAGAATAATGATGTCAGGTGAACATTAACACTCTAAGGCTCAGAGTTCTTTCCTTGGCAAGACAATCTAAGCATTGGTCACCGTGAACCGATGCTGTATTTTTGAGGTCTTCTTTGTTCCCGTCAGTTGTCAATGTGATCAAGAGGTGCTCATTCCACATTAAACAAATTGTCTCCTAGCTCTGTTACTTTCAGAGATGTCAATCACCTGGCATCTTCCATCATGCTTTGGGCTTCTAATGAATACTGGTGACAGGCATCGGGGGATTTGTCTGCAAATAATCTGCAGTTCTGATAAAGATCTATGAGGTTCTTTAGAACAAGGGACCCATTGTCTATATGTCAGTAGATCTGGTTACCTTGTCCCGGAGAGACAGGTCTGTATCAGCTTTCAGAATCATTTCCACAACATCAGTCTTTCCCAGCTCCGCTGCAATATGAAGTGCAGTTTGTCCCCTCTGAAGAAAAAACAAGGAAATGTCTCCTGCCCATTTGGTAACCCAAAGATAGGATCTGAGTAAAGATTTACGTATCTCCGGAAATAACTGAAAAATAATGCAACATAGTGGGGACACACAGGGCCAAACTTAACACCAAGGAAAACTCCCGTTTCTTCCTGAGAGAGCGAAAAATGGCAGCTGAACATCTTATTTCAAGCTTCTGAGGGAGCAGAGTGTTCCCTGTGGTTTTCACTTCGATGCTACACACATGATCGGTGACGTTGGTGTCACAGCCGGCCTTCAGGAGTGCGTGGATGACCGGAATATGGCAGTTCTTCACTGCCAGGTGAAAGGGAGCCTGTAGATGCTGAGAAGAAGATTGAAATGTATTAGCAGTTTAAGTTAACGGGGACTCTTTTCACCGAGACACTAATAGCGTTTCTTGTGTCGCCCAAATGAGAATGGATAGACGGTCAATTCAGCTACACACTGTGGCTTTTAATAAAGGTGAAATTAAGAACACATTCTTTCACATATTTCCTAGACTTCCTCACCTGATTCTGTAAATTCATGTCGGCACCATTATCAGTGAGGAGATTGACCAGGGAGGTATACCCCTTTTCTGCCACGGGATGCAAGGCGGCATTCTTAGCCTGGCAAGGACAGTCAATCTCATTTAAGCTGGCATTATATGATTCACACTGTGGCTTTGGTAAAAGACAGCGCCATTTTTCTCTTGGAATAAGTTGCAAAGAGCCATATCAGTAACATACAGAGCATCTGCTGCAGATCTTAATGCTTTATGAAGCACAATTGAGAAGTAGTTCTGCTCCATTTATTCCACAAAATTTGATGGTCTATCACCACACAGGCACTCGTAATTAACACCATCATGCTCTCTTCGTAAGTTTTACTGCTCGAAGCCATGGAACTTAATTTAAGAAGCATTTCAGTATCACTAGTTTCCATTTTTCTTGTCCTCAGGGGAAACAGAGTGTCATAAACAGTGCAATCTCATAGGAAAAAAACAACACATCAAACAGATTTCACCATCAGCGTGTTCCGCTACAAGTTGGTACGATGGTAAACAAGATTTAATAGTTATTTCTAATCATGGTGAAAGAGGCACTTTTCAGGTGTTAGATTTACACCTTTTTTTATCACGAACATACTATGTTTTAAGCTAGAACTCATCCCAAGATTCCATTTGCTAATAAGCTGTTACACTGAGAAGACCGAAGGATCTATAAGAAAGTAACACATACTGTAGTAACAATATTGGGGTCACAGTCAGCTTCTAACAGTGCTTGGACACAGTCCTCATAAGCACTGTTTGCAGCCAGGTACAGTGACGTCTCTCCTGCCTAGAAGGAATTGGGTGTGATCAGTGACCCATGGACAAACTAAGGCGTTCAAACAAATGCAAAAACAAACACAAGGCAGCTTCCTCATCCAAGGAACATAAGTTACCTAGAATGTAAAACACCAAATATGTTACATTAAAAGCGGTTTCTTTGAGGATCTGTCTTAGAACTGGCAAACGCATGAAAGGCCAGGAGAATGACGGTACTACCCCAGCTGGCAGTAATGACGACGCAGTGACCCTACCTTATTGACCTCGTTGCGGTTGTCAAAATTCTGTAGTAGGAGCTGAATAGCATTCAGGTGCCCATTTTTTGCTGCGAGGTGCAGAGGGGTGTCGCCGTTCTGTGAATTAACCAGGAACTGCTACTGATCCCGTGTTCGTTCATCATTAATCAGTCATAACGGTTCATGTATTTCATGCACTTACTTTATTTGTTTATGATTTGTACTTGTAGTTACTTAGTTACTTGTGCCTCGTAAAGTGAAGTGTTACCAAAAAGACTAACAAAAAAGTAATACAATTATAATAGAACTATTCACTGACAATAAAGAAAAGCTTGTTATAGCTGTAATGGCATTAGCTAGAGTGCTATTAGTAGCCATAACAGAATAGCTCTCAGCTTCATAATGATAGTAGCAGTATTCATAATCCTTAAGTTCTTTAAAGAAAAACATTTTCATGATACTTTTTCTATACCATGGATGGCTGATCCTATCTGTTAGTCTCCTTTCTTCAACATTTCATTTGGATTAAACTAATTTTTCAGACTGTAACTGTACAGTATAGTCTAGGTAAGTTTTGCAATACGCATGAAATGTGCTATTTCATCATAATGATGAAGAAATCGCACATTTCATGCATATTGCAAACCTTATGTCATTGAATTGCTATTTTATCTTACGGATGTTACTTTGATAATAGTAAGAGTGGTATAATGGATTTAGTAGTAAAAAATCAGTAGTAACAGTGGAAGCTGTATTATTGGTGTAATGCTATGAAGGAATACATGTAAGAATATAGTTATTGCAGTACTAGCAGCAATATCAGAACAAGAAAACAGTAAGTTGGATTTTTAAACAAGCTTAAAAAGACCCTTAATCCCTTGGGTGGGATGGATGAACCTGATCTTCCTGCATGGTGGCCATACTGAAGGGCTCCTCCAGCAGCAGCTCCATCATCGGCACGCAGCCATGCTCAGCAGCCCGGGAGAAAGCCCGCTTCCCTGACTGAGAGACGAGAACAAGGCTGGCCCTCTAGGTTTCTTCACTCCAGGGTGCACCATTGCACCCAGTACAACATGCTGCCACTGAGAGGATCAAGTGAGTTTCTGGGTTTTCAAAAATAAGGGCCCTTAGAAAAGGTCTCTGACTGTTTCATGAGCCTCATGAAGAAACAAGATAATTACGTTGCACAAGAGCAGTATTAGGGTCATTTGAACTCATTACCGAACAAGAAACCTAATTATTATAGAGAAAAGTCTAACTTCTACCCTGAATCTAAAACATGTAAGAGCAATTGTTTCTTTACCTGATCATCTTTATCCAGTTCTTTCATCTGCAAGTCATTTACAATGTATGTCACAATGTCGGTGTGATTATTGATGGCAGCACAATGCATAATGGTCATTCCTTCCTAGAGGCACAGTCGAACAACAGAATCAAACACTAGTAGATCCAAATGAATGTTTTCAATGACATATTTTTACATGACGTCTTAACGGGCCCTATCCTCCTTTGAACATTTAATGCTTCTCTAGGTGGCACTGTGGTTGAATTTAATTTATATAGTGTGCATAATACGAGCTTTGTTTTTTTGTGAAATAAAGGCATTTTATGCATTGGTGTTTTCGGCTCTGCGGTTGTACCTGGTTCTCAATTTTCTGGTCAGCCCCAGCCTGTATAAGCAGCTTAAGGATAGCCAGACTTCCAAACCAGGCAGCCAAGTGAGCTGCGGTCACTCCATGCTGTTAGGAATGAATACCAAATCATTCCCTGTCTTTAAAGAAATTGCTTAGTAGGAAAGGACAAATAGGTGTCTGTGTGTCTATAAAAACCCGTGTCCACAGTATCTCAAGAGGGGCATTAAAACCAATTCACCGATTCAGAAATGGACGTAAATTATGGGGGGGGGTTGGGGGGTTGTAATTCAAAACCAGCTAATACAACCTTCTGATCCCCCTTAATGAGTAGAGACTTCAAGCCCACCCCCCCACGCTCAACCCAAAGTTGTTCCATTGAATTGAATTTTCCATCTGCATATACTTAATTATAAGATATATTACATTGCTGTTCATGAGGGCTTCTGAGGAACATCTTATTCAGCTGAAACCAACATGGCCCTCACCTTGTCTTGTACATCTAGCTTGGCTCTTCTCTGAAGCAAGAGTTCCACCGCTTCCTGGTTTTTCCCAGCCACGGCGTAGTGTAGTGCGGTTCGGTCGTGCTGAGGTAACATGCAGTCCTTTACTGTTCTTGCACCACCACTATGGCCTTCATTGCACACACTAACATTGTACACTGTACACTGTAACACTGCACTTCTCAGACCTATGGGGGAAACTCACCACATTCTTTGCATTGACGTTGACACTCTTACCAAGGAGCTTCATTGTGTCTACATCATTCTTCTTTGCAGCTTCCATATAATACTTTTCAGATTCCAGCACTGCCCAGGTGCACATGAAAAGACACATCACATAATACTCTTGACCTGTTATCAGAGTGAAGCTTAACTAAGGAGCTAAAGGTGAATGTCAATAAAATACTCCTCATGTTAAGCAAATAACTAACATTAGATGGCACACTTGTCGTAAACACAGGAACGATCAAGAATTTTTATACAATGTGACCGGCCTCATTTTGGCAGCATCATAGGAAAATGTCCGTACCTACGCTCAGCCCATCAAAAAAGGCTGCAACACCTTCCTGAACTGTAAAGCTAATGACTGACGTTAGGAATGAGATACATTCTATTGAAACCATTTGGCAATGCCAGAGTATTCTTTCATAAAAGTATAATGTTCAAATACCTGGTAAAATAAGATTTAAATATTTTACAAGCTTTTGTCATTGTAAGGTATAGGTCAACAAAAACCACACATAAGACTTTCATGCAGAGGATATAAAATGACCAGCGGAGCAGAAGCAGCCAGTGTTGCAGGGTCAGCCTTGGACAAACACTCGTGTCCTTATATAAAGCAGGAATTCTTGTCACACCTCACGGGTGTGCCGTCTTAAAAGACCTCATTATTTATGAAATAATGCCATGTTCATTCTTCTCACAACATACATCCGTCTGCAGCAACATTAAAATAAAATGTGTCTTTATGATTCTATATATTTGGTTAATGTGCACAGCTAGAGTGCCGTATTCAATTACGCAAGAAAACTTGGAGAAGTGACACAATGCCTACCGCTATTGATATGTCAGAAAGCAGAGGCTAATTGGTATTATGCTTGAATTGCATATGTACTTACGCATATTTTCATCATCAAAATTTTGTCCATCTGTCTCTTCAGATTCTTTCTGCAGTATAAAGTCTTTAAAACCTTTAATGTTATCTGCTTTTATCCAGGTTTTGGGATTCAGGTTTTCCTTGTTCAGAATTCGATCTTTGAAAGCCAGAGCTTTGTCCATTGTGACTCACTGCAAGCACACCACTCTGTGACTTCTTAGATGTAAAGGAAGTTTAAGGAGTTCTTTGTTGATTTTAGAGGCCACCAGATAATTACTTGCCCACACCCTTGTGAAACTCGTTCCTTGACCAACTACATAATTTGGCTCTGAAATACAGGTGAGGGGGAAATGTGGGGTGTTTTATTCACTTACATTCTGAAATTTTTAATTCAAATAATGCAACAAATGCTTCCAAAGTTATAGATTTTTTAAAAGATTTTATCTAACCAGGTCATTATACACACCATAAAAACTAACCAATTGCAATCATATTAACGGCAAATGCATCCTCATTACACAGTGACAAGATGACAGTATTTACGTGAATTACAACATAGTAAACAAAATTGGCAAATACTCTGGTTGATAATTTAGATATTAACAGTTAAGACATTTTCATAAATCACATTGCAATATGTACTTTACTGATGTACTCAGTAGTTATACATCTGGCACAAAGAATATTTTACATACATTTAATTTTTATTGGAGTCATGTGTTTTCATCGAATACATTTCACAGAAAGCAGGTTTACCCATTTTTTATTTTTACTGCAATAACAATACTTTACTGTAGTAAAAGTACACATATCTAAAACCTAGGCAAATACTACAGCACTAATAAGACATAAAATGATACTGAATCCTTCAAGACAAAAGCTCATGACTATTAAGACAGCATCCCTCATTTCACTTTACAAACCAAGATACAGCAAGACTACCAGGGTAGCTCCAGTACACAGGTCAGCACAAGTATCATTCCTACACAAGCAGCAGGAAAGAAAGCTTGCTTCATTATCACAACGTATTGCAAACATAATTCCTTAGCAAAACATTCTGTCTAAATTACTATATAATATTTTAGTTTGATACAAAAAACATAATTTTGATTTTGTAATAATAATAATAATAATTTCAAGAGAATAAATAATGTCATAAAGTGATCTAGTGTACATTCTAACTGTCAATGGTTCATGTGTCATTGCACAGTGGAATAGAAAGTCATTGCCGTGGTTTGCTGGTTAAATTAGGCGAGAATCCAACATGTCTACAGATGCTACTTCCCTCAATGATACGGTGTGTCGAGTGCAGGATATAGAGCGCTGGGCACTGAGTATCATCTTGATTTTCCAGTCACTGATTTCCCCCAAACTTTACCTGAAAAACTTGTCAATAGTTTTCAGGGAACCCACAGCTTTGGCTCTCTTATGGGGAGCAGGTGGGGGCGGTGACCCCTCCCTAGCAGGAGCACAGAGAATGGGCACGCATCATTGTATCTCCAATTGCTGTTAAGTAAGCAAGCGTTAAGAGGAACCTCTGCAGACATTCACTGACGCAACATGCAGTACGTGAAACACCAGTATTGGACTGCCACATGGTCTGCTGTAGTATTTGATTTAATATAAAATCAAAATGAATCCTTAGACTCGAGCAAGGCCGCATATTCAGGTATGATGCAAAAAAAAGGAATCCACTCTTACATAAAGCCGACAATAAATACTTATGTGATAAACATGCCTTACCGTTTGTGTTTGCCTCTTGAGTCAGAAGCTCTTGATGCGCTATCAGATCTTGGGAATTCTCTGGAAAATCCTAAATTTTAATTAAAATAAAGTTTGATTCTCTGGAAACAATTTTAAAGTCTCCCTTGCTTTCCCACACTTTTCACTGTCTAACCTGCTGATTAAATAAAGCAACCTAGCTGGATTTTAATTTACAATAAATAAGAAGTACAAAAAAATATGCGTAAGTACCAAAAATTAAAACAAATACGAGAAGCACCCCCTGTTGGTAAATTTAAAAAGTGCAGCTTCATTTTGTATTTATCAAAACTCTACTGTACAGAACAAAATAACGTAACTATTACAACCTTTGATAATAACAGACACTTCTATGTTCATTTGCCTATTCCTGGGGAAATATTGATTTTATGTTGCCCAGCAAAACCTCTGTGAGAATCTTGACTCGTTTTAACTTCAGAGAAAATGTGTATGAACTAACAAGCAAGATCATTGTGGAAAATTAAAATCCATTGATCTAAGGGGAGATGCTGACCTTTGACTCTGGTGCACGATGGATTGCTGAGATTGCTCACTGTTACGTTCTGGCCAAGCTGCTGCAGGATACCCTGGCTGAGACAAACGTCCACGTGACGATTAAAGACGACGAGGTCGGTGGTATCTTGCGGCACGCTGCAGACAGGGCAGACGAGATTCGTGTTCTGCGGATCCAAACACGCTGCCTCAGCAGGGATCTCTCCACCAGATGTGCTTTTCCCATCATCATCTCCATGGCAACCATGAAAATCAGTAACGATGGTGTCAGAAGCGGCGGCGGCACGCCTGCTTGAATTCTGGAAGTCAGAACCTGAAGAGGCAGGAACACAGAGGCTTGGTTCCTTTTTTTCTCTTCGTTTAAATAGCAGTCCACTAGGGGCAGCGGGGCCGACAGGCTGTCTATCTGAAACGGCTTGCGGATGCGTGCTCTTCAGCCCCGAGACTCCATGCGGTTTGCTGCCCTTCCTTTGATCAGTGATGTCTTGGCTTGCATTATTCAGATGTACCTGCCAGCTCCCTCCCCCTTCCCAGACACAGCCCCCCACTGCGTCTGCATTGCCATCTTTCTCCCCGGGTGCTATGGAGGACCCACTAAGGCACTCGTCCACATGTCTGTTAAACATTGCCAGATCTGTGCTTTCCTGCTCCCTGAAGCACACAGGGCACGTGAAGCACTCTGCCCTTACTGGATTCAGTAAGACATGACCAGTATCACTAACTGGGAATTCCTGCTGCTTAGCCTGTAGACGCAGCCTGTGTGCCCTCTGGAAGAAAGACTCTTGGTTTTTCTTGGGCCTTGACTCTGGCTTCAAAACTTCCTGTCTCATCTGGCCAGTACTGAGCTGCTCAGCCGAATGAAGAGTGGCTGCCTGCCGACTGCACAGTGTGTCTGGATGCATCAGGTCGGAAGCCTTTTCTGGACTGGAGTTAGTGACCCCGTGTTCAAGTCTTATCTGTTGAGTAGCTCCTCCCACTTCGGACTGGCCTGTACGTAGAAAGCCGATGATGCTCTTCTGAAGGGGTTTCCTGTCATCTGTGCTGACAAACCCAGACACCCGAACACCTACGGGAGGGGGAAAAAAAAAAAACTCATAAGAATTATTAACCCCCAATTACAGGGTATTTCATGATGTATGGGACTCGCCCAGCAGAATACCCATTGAGTAAACAAAGTAAATTTACCCATAAGCCTCAGCTTGAGAGGATGGGGGCTAACATGGTCAATCTCAGCCTTCAGGAGATCCTTAGCGGCAGCAAAGATCTCCTCCTCTGTGGATACCACGGATGACAGGGTCAAAGCTCTGGTCTTCACCTCAAAGTTGACATTCTTCAACTTCACGGTCACAGTTTTTCCCTGAAAAAGAAGGAAGCATAAAAGCGATACGTAATAAGGCCGCCGTCGCTTCACCCATTACACCAGCATACAGGGTCACTGTAGTGCAGCATGTTCCTCTCACCAATGTTTGTCCTTTAATGCTAAAGTAGTTGAACCCAGCCTCAAAAAGACCTACTTATGAGATAGAAACTGGAGTGAGAACCAGCCAACATGACCAATGCGCATGAAAGGCCTGAGTTTGAAAGGTGCATGAGGTTCCTTGCATATATTGATCAGAGCAGTGTTTCCTCAGGGAACCCTGGACAGTCCACGTTTTTTGCTTCCTCTCAGCTCCCAGTGCACCTGTAACCATGTATTCGGTGTTCCTGATTGGCTGGGAGCTGGGAGGGAGCAAAAATGTGGGCTGTCCGGGTTCCCCGAGGACTGGGTTGGGAAACACTGGATTAGAGACAAAGAGAATAACACTGGCTGGATCACTGTTCTGTGTATGATGTTAACCTAATTCGTTTAACGTATCACTATTGAATATTGAAAAATACTTATAGATCTGACAAAGCGCTGGTAATACTAAGACATGAAGTGGCAACCGTATTAATGACTGTTTTCATGAGCGTTTTCTCCTGCCCTGCTGCGAACGAAAAAGCAAGCAAACAAACACTAAGAAATATCCAAATCTTTTTTTATTCGCCAAGTACAGAGAGGTACAAGGAATTTCTTTTGATGCAGGTGGTGTCATTAAATAAGCAAATTAAATATACAGCTAAAAATCTAAATGTAAAGATACTAGGGCAAATAAGTAGAATAAGGCATAAAATATGTAATAAAAATACGTAATACTGTTTTATGTAATATGTGATGATACCTTCAGGCCCTCTTTCTGCAGTTCCTGGGACAGGTCTCTACAGAGTCCACGACATAAACCGTACTGTTCCTCTGCATCGCTCATCTCAGCAAATGTCCTGTAGGGGGCAATATTGAAACACCCAGAAAAGGAGGGAAAAGAGATAAACAGATAAACAGCACAGATGATGTTTTCCTACACAATAACCATATATTTAATTTCAGAAGCTTTATCACTCATCCAGAATGGAATTTACAGCAGAGTCTTCCAGTAATCACACAATATCCCATCTCCTTGAAGATATTAGAAGATTAGGGAATAAAACTGGGGAAAAGCAAAAAATGGACAAAAATAAAATGCCTACAAAGTCCTCTGTAGGAGGAGTGAAATCAGGGCACAGAGAAATTTCTAAAAAACACACAGTAAAACTATGTAAAATGTACAGGCACACCAATGTTTAGAGCAACTATATAATACAACCATATGAGTTTTACCTCAACCACTACCGCACCTTGTATCACTAATCAATACCTCATTAACTTTGTAAACAAATCAATCAAGATGGCTGGTGGCGAAATTTAACAAAGGCATAGAATGTCTGGGACGCTCCTGAGCAGAGGTTTGGGAGCCGAAGGAGTGATCTTCTAGTCATGTAAGAAGATATCATGTTTTTGGAGAAATTCTTGTTAGTTTTTATGTGTTACTCTTAATGTGCATATATTCTAAAGTTAAGCTGTGTTTCATGTCTGAGTAAATATATACTCACCAAACAAATAAATAGTGTATCACAAAGCAGAATTTCTTGTTTAGCCAGGTAACTTGCTGGATTTAAAAGTAGTCTATGCCAGATGTAAGTGAATGAGGATAAAGTCCATTTAATCTGGGATACTTTGAATCTGACAAGCTATCCAGCTTTATGATACAGGTCTCTGCTACTCAATGTTAAGAAACCAAATCATAAGGAAATGTATGTTTTATATGGATACGAAAGGCCTGCCAGGTGAAAACACTTGTGCTCCACCTATTCCAATGCACACTCACTAGCGTTCTTTGGGCCACTGTCTCTGCGGGACCCCAGTGAACTTTTATTGTTCTCTGAAAATCAAGGACAAATAAAATAAACAGAACATTTACCTTTCTGTGCTCATGCTTTTTCTTTCACCATCCCTGGAAGGGAAAATTTGAGAGGGGTTTAGCCCCGAAATGTATGTAGAACTTAGAAAGACAATCCAAATGGGGGTGTAAGACACCTATTACCGTATCTGCCTCTCCTACTACCGTGACAATCAGATTTCCCTACTGCAATCTGCAGAGTGAAGCCTAGTAACACGTAATAGTAAGAGCAAATTAATTTGCAATTTTCACAAGTGACCTATTCAGAAACAGATTTGTGACTGTTGTGGGAGTGGTGCTTGGTGTCTGATTAATGTTTGACTAATTTGCAGCTTTGGGGGGGTGGCGTTTGTACAAAGCAGAAGGGCAAGGGGAGTGGATAGGCTAGAGTACTAAAACTGCTTGGGGACTGCTAAAGGCATCTACTGCAATTGTAAACAATTGTGGTATAAACGTTACATCAAGATGGCAGAGAAAGTAATTCTCTCTATTTCGGGAGATTAAGCTGTATTAAGTGTGAACTTCAATACCTAGAGGAATCTTTAGATAATACTCCATGGAAATCTGCAATTACTGCATGTCAGTTATTTTAGTGACACTTTGATCATTATTATAGCAAGTGAAGTATATGAGGCCTATTGCATCTAGAGCATATGCAATTTCTCATATTGGCCTTGCTATCTAACTTGACTGAGCAAGTGATTATAACATTGGCAGTAGCCAGTAATCATGCAACAGTTTGGACAACAGGAGACTTTCCTAAACTTTCAGGCAACTTCATGAACTTCCTTTCTGCGAAATTGAAAAGGAGGCAAAAGCAGCTGTCATTGGACAGGTTCCTTGTTAAAGTCGCACAAAACGAAAAAGATTCCAGTGAGACAACAGATAGCAGTGATTCCGTTAGTTACAGTGAAAGTCGTCCTAAAATTACCCTCCTCTTCTCCTCTCTCTCGCCTCCCTCACACCATCTTTTTCAAAGGTAAAGTGCAGCTTAACTTGTTTTATGTATTTTTACTTTTTATTTTGTATTAATCATCTTTATATGAATATTTTTGGGTTGTGGAATGAATCATCTGAGTTTCCATTATTTCCAATGTGAAAATTCGCTTTGATATACGAGTGCTTTGGATTACAACACCTTTCCGGAACAAATTATGCTCGCAATCCGAGGTTTTACTGTATTCACTTTCCAATCGAAAAACATTGGACACACCTCTTGCTGAAGGTGTGAAAATATTTATATTTTCAGGAAAGAGACAGAAGAATATTCCAGTGGACCACAGGCAGACTTGACAGTAGCTTTGAAATGAATAAGAGCAGAGAACAATGGTGTCTACCAGGCTGCAGTACTGTGCTGTCTAACAAATAATTTACTAAAATTACAAACTGCACAAAGTACCTTTCGACGTTTGTGGATCCCAAGCCTAATGAGATCTGCAGAAAATGATGCCAAGAAGTTTCGGAGAAAAGCAGTGAGAGCAGCGGCCCCTTCTGACGGAGCTCAGCACAGGTGGTGATTCCCAGAGCACTCAGCATCTTCTCAGTCACCTTTCCAATACCTGGCACCTGCAACAAAAAAAGCACTTATCATTAACAATAATACAGCTTTACGTAGAACACCCTTAAGAAGCTTTCCCTTGATCCACATTTTAGCAGTGTATGTCAAAAGCTGTATTAGATAATTCTAATAATATTCTAATAATAAAGGCAGCACGATTAAACAAACAGAAGCAAATAAAGTATATAAAGATTCAGGTTCAGATTCAGATATGAATTTGAATCTTTATATACCATTAATGCATAACTGCATAATACAGCATTGCCTGTTCAAAATCTTTGACAAAACCTATGTATAAATTCAGTTACTGCTAACTTCAATCAAAAATTCAATATTTTGAACAGAAGTCACTTCTCCAAATATTTATTAAAATCTATCAATCTTTGCAACTGACTTCAATCAATTCTGGCCCATTTCTTTTAGTATAATAGCTTAATCCAAGTCTTGCGACAGCATGTGAAGGGTCTCATGGTGTGATCTCAGCCCTGCTTTTCTTCAGCCATCCCGCTGTTGACAGAGTCCCACCTTGCGAATGGGGAGATCCTGGACGAAGTCCATCACTGTCTGCCACTCAGCTGGGATCCTGTACTGGCCGTTTGGTTTGTTCTTGTCACTGCAAACCTTTGCCAGCATCATATTTGGGGCAATTCCTTAAAAGAACATAGAAAAAGAAACAAGGATGGCATGTTGGCCAGCACTGTTGCCCAACACCTCCAGGGTCAGGGTTCGAATCCCACCCCCGCTCTGTGTACGTAGGGTACAAGTTCTCTCTGTTTCACACCAGCTTCATCCGGGTCTGATTTCCTCCCAGAGAGCAAAGGCATACAGCTAGGCTAATTAGCGTCTCGATATTTCTTACAGTGCAGGGTTTGTCAGTGTGTGAGCCCTGTGATGGACTGACATCTCTTCTGGGGGGGATACCCCTGCCTGAAGCCATACGCCTCTTGGGATAGGCTCCACCCCCCACCCCAAGCAGTAAAAAGTATGGACTCCCCAAATAAGGGTCTGACTGACTCCGAGAGGGTAGCACAGTCTCACCTGCACTGGCTGTCAGCGCCGTCTTCTGCTCGATCCGGAAGCGCATCTCCCGAACCGCCTCTTCAGCGCTCGTCCCAAACACGACTGCGCCCAGTGCGTCACTGCCGGCCGATGCAGTGGGACTGTCCTCAAACAGAACCGGCGACAGATCATCGGACGCTGGCTGCTCTGCGGACTCCTTGCTTTCTCCTTCGCCTTCGCAGAAAGAGCAGCGTGTTACATAGAAAACAAAAACCTCTCTCCAGTTCACTCACCAACCATGCCAAATGAGGCAAAAGGGAAGAAAAGTAAACATTAAAAGTTAATGGCAAACAGGTAAAAAGGTCATGACACGTAAATTCATTTTACACAAGCCTTTCCTGGCAAAATTTTAATTATTGGTGGTGTTATTTTTCATCCAGGACTGCAACAAATATAAATTAGTTTCAACACATAACAGAAAATTAACAGTGGGGAAAAAAAATTGTCTACTCTCTTGTACACAACTTTTACACTGCCTGGTGAACTTTGAGCAAAACGCACTGAAGGCTGAAGGCTAACTGCAGTCTGCTGGTACAGCAGCTACTCCTGTCACGGCCTCCATTCTCCTAAGTGAAAATCACCGCCAGGCGATTCGCTGCCCGGCACCTGCTGAGCGCAGACGGTGCGTCCTCATGGAGTCTGGCCAGCTCAGTCTCTGCACCAGGTGATCGGTGATGTCCAGGTACGCCTCATCCAGACTCATGGCCAGAAAGTTCTCATCGTATTCTGCGAAGATCTCACGTACCTTGGTGGTGGGTAGTGAGGCAGCAGTAAAAAAAAAAAAAGAAAAGAAATCTCTTTAAAAATGTGATTTGTTGCAACACCTATATGGTTATCTAAGACTCATGAGTTTTTTGAAAACAAAATAAATAAAATAAATCAAAGTCAGTACCTCTAAGCTCACTGCTCTGTACTTATCAAAGTTCAGGGGGGCAATGATTAGGTTTGGGCAAAGCTTTTTTGCTATAAAACCAGGCATTGCTGCACGAACTCCAAACTTCCTTGCATGATAATTGGAGGTTGACTGAAAATTAGAAAAAGACAGTAAAACATCGACACGGGGAAAAACTGTTAAAACAACAAAAACATCAACAAGAACAATATAAAAAGTTAACACACAGTGAAAGACTAAAAACCTTCAATTATGCTTAAATATACGGAGGAGGTGAGTGCTAGTTGGGCGGCGAGCAGCAGCTGACCAGCATACTCCAGGAGCCTACTGCCATTGGCTTATCCTTCAGCTCGGGGCGGTCCCTCATCTCCACAGCGGCGTAGAACGCGTCCATATCCACATGCACGATGACTCGGCCCAAGTCCCGCCCCCTTTCCAGCACAGCTGCCAGCTTGTCTACCTGAAGGTTTTTAGCAGGCCCGCCTTAGCTCTCCGCGTGCATTTGATTCTTACACGCTCCCAAGCAAAACCGTCACTATGACAAAAGTCACCCAAAATGTGCCTTTGGGGGGTCAATTTGACCCCAGGGTAGATATGATAGATTAACCAGCTTCAGCATAAATAAATCTAAAACAGACTGGAAGTTTGCAGAAATCTAAAGCCGGATGTGTCACCTGTGCCTGGGCACTCTGGAGCTGCTGCTCTGTAATCTGAGCCGCCTGCTTCATCATCCTCCCAATGCGCTGGTTCACCTGCTGTTCCTTCTTCAGCTCGTTTTCATAAAACCTGGAGCCCTGGAAGACAGATACTTTTAATAGCTGCTTAATGATCCTCTGATACAGTGCAGCAGTAGTCATACTTACTGGCTATAGAGAAGTGCCCTATGCACTCAAAATGAGAGTGAAAAAACAGCTGGTTGAAAACAGATTCTTGGTGTTTTTTAGTCAAGGTATTTCAGTTAACAGAAGGATCTTAGCTCTTGGTTAAATGAAAACAAACCAAAGGAATGTACAGTTCTATTGTCAGTTTTCAGAATTGTTTTAAATCCCTTTTGACATTTTTCCTATGCGTTTTACTCCATTATTTAACCACAAATCAAGCATATGCACACAAATATTTTCATTTAAAGCAGTGACAATGATACTGTACTAGTAAGGCAGTGTGATGGACAAGGTTAACAGCGTTTGACACAATGTAAGACAAATAATTTATCACGTGTGGTTCACACGGAAGCACAATGCCAGTCACGTGACATTTACCTATTCCCATACCTTTATCACTTTTCAAGATTTAAAAATATTTTCTGCCAAGATATGCAATTTAAGGCACATTACCCAAAAAAGTCAGAATGACAAAAATTCCTACTGAACCGTTAAATTATGCAAGATTGTACAACTAATAAAAATGTGGAACGACACGTTGAAACACATAAATATTAATCTTGACAGCTGCAGTATGCCTTCTTCTGTTGCATTAAACACGTTTACCCTCAAGATATTCAGAAAGACTTTCGAAATAATTAATGAGGTTTGCATTAGCTACATAACAGATGGTTTTAGTGAAAGTATAATGTACAGTATAAACGTTGCCTATTTGGGGTTAGCTATTTTGTAACTGAAGCAATCCAGTTCGAGTATCATGCTCAGTATCACAAGAGCTTTTAAGATTTGATATTTTTTTTACGTATCCCCCATTTACCTTGGATGCCTCCAGGATAATCTTGTTGATTTTGTCCCGGTCTAATCCCTCCATACCAGCTTTGTTGTCATTAAGGGCCATTCTGGACAGGAAACCGCTCCCGAAAGTAGCGGCTGTGTTTTTCTCTTCCATGCTGTCACTTTTTCCACAGGCCGATTCTAGGTGAACTACCGTGTGATGGAACCACAGTATTGTCAGTGAACAGACGTTTTTAAAATATATACAACAACATAGGCAAGAGTACCTGCTAATGTTGAATAGGCAGACAGTTTTGGCTTTCTCGTCAGCACAACAGAAACCACCAAGTTTCTATATTTCCCTCGTACTACCTATATAATTAAGGAGATTCTAATTAACAGAATTCAATTAATTAGCCAATGTAACCTACTTACTGCCTGCTTACAGCATGCTATCTGACAAAGTCAGAGAATACAACAGCCTGTGAAATAAATACGAAAAACATCAGGTATGATAGTTTAGCTAGAGACAAACTGATTGTCACACTCGAAATGCTGGAGAGAAGCATTTCAGATCTAAAATAAACCCTAAGTAGCACACCAATTCGCCGGATCGCTCTTCTTTCTTTTTGGGGATTGAAATAATGTTGGCGGTTTCGCCGCTGTTTCTCGCCAACACGCGCCAACATGAAAGTACTTCCTGGATTTCGCGGAGAGACACGCCTCTAATCAAACGTCACTGCCCTCGCGCAGCCACAAGCCATTACCCTCAGACCGTATGCGAATCTGCGAGCTTGGAGCAGTTAACGAACTTATGAATGTGACAACTATGTACAAGCTTGGCATGCTCGCCAGGGTGGTATTCCACAAGCAGGATTTCTCAGCTAGCTGGGTTAATTTAAGACAGAAGGCATGATTGTCCAATAGGAATGCTCTTTACTGAACGATCACTACTTCTATCTTAAATTAACTCGGCTAATGGAGAAATTCTGCTTCGTGCAACACCCCAGATTACATCCTACCAAATCGGGTGGGTTCCTCAATCAACGAAACATTAAATAGATAAGCGGTTACTGCAGGGGTATTGATTTTAAGTGACATTTTACACAAGCAGCACAAATAAACATTATTTTAAAATACGTTGCAACAAAAAGAGAGGCATGCCATGGTGGCTCAGCGGGTATCATTGCTGCTTCCCAGAATTTCCTCCTGCGATCAGTAAAGTTAAACATAATCTTTTGGTGTGTGGACTTTTCATGGTCTCCCCATGTCGTGCAAGATTCCTCCAGATTCTTCCATTTCCTCCCATGTTCCAAAGACATGGGTCTCTAGTCTAAATTGCCCGCAGCATATGTGTGCCAAGTAATGGACTGGGATTCCATCAATACTGTACCTGTCTAGTGCTCTGCTACCTGAGACAGGCACCAGACACTCTGTGACTCTGAAATGGAGAAGTGTTTCGAAAAATGGCATCTGGATAGATGAAGCTAGAGTAAACTATAGTGTAGATACTGCAGTATTCTCAGTATACAACATAAACCATAAAAAACTCCAACCTTCACAATGTTCATCATTTCACCTCTGGACTGCAGTATAATACAGAGTAAATGCACTTGTTTCAGTCTAACATTAATTTCCAGTGAAATTTTGTATGTTGTTCAGCCAAGACCAATATTGAGATGAAGATTAAGGAAACGTTACTTGTCCATGTACGCATACCTTACTGTACAGGATCAGAGCCCCTCCTAGAACTTGATCAGTATAGTAACACAGTACTCAAATCCTGTCATACATGTATAACCTGTTTGGAGAATATCCTACTAGGAGAGCATAACAAAGCGCTCGAACTGTTTTAATTTAATTATTTTTCGTACTTCTGAAATATTAAGGTATTAAATAATAATTTCGGCCACTTTTAAAATTTTGACTATGAATCACTTAATTTTTCGATGTATTACGGGGAGTAACACTGGAACTGATTAACTAATTAAGTTGAATACTGTATAATATGCATTTTCATAAGTTTATAGTACGGCTACAGGCTTGGAACCCAAAATACTCAGTCTCAATTCGTATTCTCCCAGTGAACAAACAATATTACAAAATACCAGTAAATACCGTCATGTCATAGTAGTTTAATGATAAAAGTAAATACTAGAAAATCAAATAATGCATCCCATCGATAGTTGTAATTTTTCGTTGTTTTATGCCGTGTCCACATTATGCAGCTTTAAGGTCAAGTGATCCGCTTTTTTAAATCCGCGGTGCAAAAGCGACCTCGTCATTTTCTGGGGACGCGTCGCGCTTGAAGCACGTCATATTTCACAAAAACAAGACCACCGTCTGTAATCCACGCCTTGCTATAACTATTTTACCCCACAGATTAAAAAAAAAAAAACCAACAACAACAAAGAACAACAGACATCGTCAACACAGAGTATTACAGACAACCAATTAGATAGGAGAGAAGGACGTCGAAGAAAATGGCGTCTGTTTAGGTCAGTTTCGTCACCTCCCCTAACATCGAGCTCATTACCTCAGAGGTCTGTCAAGGCAGAACCAGTGCGGGTCTCATGTTTCAGTGTTTTCCCTTCAGCCAGGCGTGCATACGCGTTGCTTTTTTGTCCTGCCTTGTGTGATTGACCAGTTATTTGTTGTCATTGGTGCATTGTGTTAGTGTCGTTTAAATGGCCAATTTTATTTGTCGCCTTATCGATTTAGCCACCTTATTCCCCTTGCTGGATTAGATTTTAAGTGCGCGCTCCTTTATTTTCACCTGACTTTAAATGTGAGAAGTGACGCCCGTTTTTCGCGGCAGTGTTCTTTTTATTATTATTTATTTCTGACTTTTTGTACTTTGTTTTGAGGAGGCTGGCCAGCTAAATGTCGGATAATCAGAGCTGGAACTCTTCGGGCTCCGAGGAAGATTTGGATACTGAGTTCGGACAGCCTGTTGAGCTTTGTGGGGTTCTCAGTAAGGTAAGGCTGGATACTCTGCTGCTGTTGTTCTTATAAAAGGGAGGGGTGCCCACATGTAACCAGCTTAGGTACTATTACGAAGAAGGATGTACTGTATAAGTTTTCTTTCATAGCGTAAACTACTTTATCATTAATAAAGAAAATGTCAGTAATTTCCGCGGATTTATATGCATGTTATAAGGTGGACTGGTGCGACGATTACGTTTTTCATCAAATACAAGCAACACTCAGTCAGAGTTATGCGCTCTTAAGGTTTTATGGAGGCAACATTTATGAAGTTACTGGACATTGGGAAGACAGCTGCTGTAAATTATTTTAATATACAAAATATTGATTAGTCTGCACAGTTTCTTGGCAAGCGCTTTAGTTTCACACTGGGTTTTAAACTCACCCGATTCGTAATAAAATTATATGTGCGTTGCGTAAAGTCCAAAGATCTTGCTGATCCCAGTCTAAAGTCGCCTAGCTTGGTGCTATCTGATGGTATGGATGGCTTTTTACTGCTTCACATTCGTTTCTAGTTGTTGTAACTTAAGTTTTCCTTTCCCTTGTTTCCAAACAAAATGCCAATCGATGTTGTCCGATGGAAATTCTAAATTGAAAAATAGCAGATTTGCAGCAGCTTTGTTCAGGCTATATATCTGCTTATATATCTGCGGAATAATAAGGACAGAAACAAACCCGTTTTGTCAATATGCTTATAGCTTGCTCCTTATTGCAGAATCGTGTTTTATTATAAGCTTGGGAAAAATCATTTATTGTTTAATATGTCTCCATTTAGGAATCATTACACTTGTTATTTATAAGGTTAAAAAACTATACACGCTCGCACACCTTAATAAAGAATGTGTTTGGAGGTAGTTTTCTCATACTATGGTTTGTTTTCTGCAGTGGACCAACTACATTCACGGGTGGCAGGACCGATGGGTGGTGTTAAAGAACAACACCCTGAGCTACTACAAGAGCCAGGATGAGCGAGAGTATGGATGCAGGGGCTCGCTGTGTCTCAGCAAGGCTGTCATCACGGTGAGACCCTTGTGGCGATGTAGCGCGGTTCTGGCGCTTTAATCAGCTTCATGCAGCATGCAAGGTGACGGGGGTGCTGCTTCCCTTGCTTACATTGCATTTACGGTACCCTGGGGAGGCGAAGGGAGTGCCTTGGTGTTTCAGCAGAACTTGGACACAGTTTAGATGTGATGTTTTTATTGTACATCTAAATAAGGAAATTTATGGTCACGTGCTGTCTCGAACAAATGTATAACTTGGTCAATGTCATCTGTTAACCACTTGTTTTGCGTATAATTAGGGGTACTATGGGAGGTATTTTCTGCAAAAAATAAAATGAAAATGATAAAAAGAAAATGCAATCTCCACTTTGCCATTTAGTTTTCAAGACTGTGCGCAAAAATCCTGCAAAAATTGAAATTAACATTGTTGACATTTTGGAAATACAGAATAATGTATGAATAAAATATTTGAGCTATCGAACGTATATTTATTTCATACCAGAAAGTCTTCCTGTATTGAAAATGGTGGAATTACCGGGGCATAATGTGATTTTTCATTTGTAACAGTAAACTGGT
>JAODKF010000046.1:25529822-25539822 GCA_026779585.1 Mormyrus proboscirostris | reverse complement strand
GTCCCGCAGGGCTTCCCTCACGTCAGTGGCCCCGGGGAGTGAGGCTGCTTGCGCTTGGCACTGGGGAGCAGGAGCTCACGAGAGGAGCCGCGGGGGGCTGTGGGGGGGCCGCCCCGCTTTCCCTACTGCTGGCTGCCACCGCTGCTTTTTTGGGGTTTTTTTCCCCCTGCTTTCCTCGGCTGTGGTGGTGAGGGAAGTCCCCCCCCCCTTCCCCCCTCCCTCACGGCGATAGCGGCGGCCATGCTTCTGCTGCACTGAATGGCAGCGATGGTGCGCTCTGCCGGCCGAAAGTGCCGCTGCGCGCTCTTCTGCCTGAGCTGCTGGAATGGCCGACGGGTGGGCAGAGAGTCCTGCATGGCTGCATGCGTGCATGTCCTGCGCAGCTCCGTGGCGCACTCGCCGCGGTCAGGGGACGAGGCCGGCCCGTGCAGTCCGACGCGATCCGGGCGTCTGCGTGGCTGTCTGCGCTCGTGTTGTCTCGGTCCGGTGCATCACGCTGTTTCTCCTTGATCCGTGTCTTTCCTCCCATCTGAAATCAGCCTACATGTGTGATAGCTGTGATTCACCCACCCAGTGGTTATGTTTCTTTGCTTTTTTTTCCTGAGCTAATCGTCAGTGTTTCAGCCTTGGGTCAGTTTTATCAGAACGTGATTAATGATCTGAAATGTTGAAAAGTCATGAATTTAAAAAGTTGTGCCAGGGGCCTTTAGGGTTAATGCTTTCCTGTGAACTCGTAAGATAATTTTGCATATTTTTATTTAAGCTGCTTTTTTCTTGTGTATTTCAGTATAGCTTTTGCATAGTGTGGACACTTCCCCTCACTACTACTGATGTTGCATTTGTGATGCAGCTCTCGGATTCAGCAGAATCTAGTGACTGGCAGTTGCATAAAGCTCGTTAGAGTTAACACAGGTCTAGGGTATGATCTGGATGTGCACCTCTAGGAAAATTCAGTTTTTTTCTTTTATGTTGTGATAGAAAAGCTTTGCTGTTCCAATAAGCCTATGATTAATTGATGGGCCGAACCGCAGATCCACGACTCTACGCTTCATTTGGTTTGAAAATAGGAGTCCTTTCATCTGCATATATTCCTTTCATCTCGACTTACTTGTCATTGTTATTGCTGGTGAAGATCCGTACTATTAAAATAATCCCCTTTGAACACGGGGATGTGACTGACCGCAGTGAAGTGTCAGATAATATGGACCTTTTGGTTTTGGGCTGTGTGTGTGTGTTTTCCCTTTCTTTTACTACTGCATTGCTTAAGATCAGCACTTTACAGTCTGTATAGCTGTCACAGCGCAGCACAGGGAGGTGAATTTGGAAGCAGTCGACAAAAGCCTCCAAGCCAACTAGAAAAGCATTAGGTGATTTGCAGTGAGGATGCTGGGCTGCGTGGCCAGGCTGTTCAGTTTTGCATTCTGAGGTCTGTACTGTATTGGTAATAGAATGCTACCACTCAACTACTTGTATCAGATTATAAAGCAAAAAATGGTAGCCTTGCTTACATTTGGCTAACTGAAAGCCATACGGTCAGTAATCCGTAGATCTATGTAGCCACAAAGACAGAAACACTGCTCAGATGTGAATGGATGAAAAATCTGTTAGTTAAGTGCAAGTTCTTGTTATTATCCAAATATCTACATGCAGCATGTTAGGGAATGTTTGCTTAGGTTTCCTTACTTATAATATGCTGGCATATACATTGATCGGTGAGTATGCTAAATTTGCCTTGCTGAAATGTGCATAAAGGTATTTGTCAGTGTTTTTCATTTTGCTTCGATAAATTGAGTACTGTCGCATTATTTGACATTTATTACAAATAATAATACTTTTATGAGTAAACTCATAATGATTTTAGTAAGTATTATAATTTATCTGTCATTCAGTGTCAGTAGTGTGATGACCAGCTACCTCACAACATCCTCGGAAATCACTATATTCAATTAAATTTACTGGCTTGTTAGTTAGTTAGGATGGCAGTGTCAAGCTGCAGCTTTTTATTGCAGTTATTGAGATCGCCTTTTAATAAATAAAATAAAATGTAATGTAATTTATTTAATCTGATTTGACTCCTGTGCTTTTATTTATTTTATTTATTTATTTTTTTTAGATTTAGGTTTCAAGTATTCATCATTTATTACCCTGCCTTTAAGCAAACTAGTCTGTGAGTTTTGGCAGGAAACTTAACATGCCATTAAAAGAGGTAAACGACTCATGGAAGCAGGGCCTCGTTCACAGGCTACATTTTACAGTCTCTTGTACCAAGCCATTAATCTGCCAAGAAACACCCATTAGCTCTGGGAATCTTTAAGAATTTGCCGTCATTTAAGGTATAGCATGAAACACATACATATTTGCCAATGAAGCACAGCATCAGTGAAAGCACTTCGTTATATGTGCGGTTCTCAGTGCTTATGATGGATGCTAACATCACTTAGCCTAATTGCATGATGGAGATACTCAAACAAACAAGTGATGTCAGCAAAACAGCCACACAGTGGTCAGCTGTCGCTCACTGCAGACCTGCTTATGTTGTCATTGTCATCACTGCGGTTTAGAATACTAAAGCTTCCTGGCCTTTTACCCCTGTGTGTGATTTGTCTTCATCTGTTTTCCTTCACATAAGACTTACTTGATCATTGTCTTGGGTTCCTAAGGCCAGTGTTAGTCAATGTAATTTCTATATTTTTTGAAAACAGTGTTTTTTGATGTGTGTTCCAGTGCGATAGAGGAAGGCCACAATATGTATCTCTGTATGTTTGCTTTAATCTGCCAAATGATTTGCATCATTATATACGTCCCAGAAGAAACCCTGGAAGCTGCTGATATGGAGGAGAACATTGTAGAATGATCATTATTATTTCTGTCTGTCCTGTCTGTCTGTCTGTCTGTCTGTCTGTCTGTCTGTCTGCCTGCCTGCCTGCCTGCCTGCCTGGAACCTTTGTTCCATTGTGTTATGTAGGTGTGTAAATGTCTGGCCACTGGGCATGGCCTTATCGTAGAGAGCGGAATTGGAAGGGATATGCTGTTACATAATCACCCAGAGTTGCTTTACACAGTGACACCCAGCATTAAAAATAGTTTTAGGCAGACATGAAACAGCTTTGTTCTGGCCTATGCAGAGGCCTTGCTGAAAATACTTCTTAGCATATTTGAGGTTTCTTGCAGACACCTCCTTAGCTTGTTTCACACTTAACCTGCAGCATAACTCCTACAGACAAATAGTTGCTTGATCTAAATCCTCTGAATCCATTGAAAAATAATCTAAGTTATCTTACTGGCAGTAAGAAAGAGTCCCATATAAAACCACTGTGTCAGTCAGAGCCTTTTACCCTAAGTTGAAATGTGGCCTGAATTGCGATGCTTAGCCCAAGTGAATTATACTTATTATAGTTCACCTGATGATAAATGTGTTACTACGCTTGAACCAAACAGTATACGTAGTGAAATATAAATATATGCATATATGCCCAGCTGTCCCAGATGATTGCGTCATTATTTCAAATAATTATTGGTATACATAAAATGTATGTCTTAAATTTGTATCTTTCAATAAAATTCAGTAGTTCTGGGGAATTTGGTTTATTTTTAGGTTCTTCGTTTGATAATACATCAGTTTAACTTTTGTCCTGTTTCACTTAATCGAATGTGGATAGGGGTAAAGTCTTTGGTGCGGTCAAGGAAGCAGAATGACGTGATCGGAGTGAGATCCAGCGGACGGCGAGCCCCGAGGCCCAGGGATCAAGCGTGAGTTTTGCTTTGTGGGTCTGTGTCTGCGGTGCACTTGACGCCGGGCTCCGTTTGACTGCAGGCGGAGTCCGGCTATGGCTCAGAGTGCAGCTTGCGACGGCACAGCTCCATGCTCTCCCTCACCTCGGCGGCCAGCGGCTACTCCGCCACCTCGGCGTCGTCCTTCAAGGTGACGTAAGCGCGTTTGCCGCCGCCGCGTGTCACGGGGCCTTTGTCGCTTTTATTCGGTATCGCAATAACTAGCGCCTGTTTCTTAACTCCAGCGATGAATCATTGGGTTGGTGCGGCCCTTAGAAATGCGTTAGGCGATACCAGAATGATAATTCGATGGTGAATAGTGGTTCAGTACTCGACTGGTACTGTGGCTAATATTGTGCAGCTGTATAGAGCAGTTTAGGTACAAATGCAGTGTTTCCAAGCACTGTGCTATGTGTGATATGATTCAGTTACGTCATAAAAACATCGTGAAAAAGTGTCATAGCCTATAACAACAACAATAAGAATAATACTAAAAGGAGTGTAATGTAACTTATTTTTGTTAATTTGGCCCTGAAAATAAATGGTCCACATTGTTTTTAAAAGCATCCTATTATTGTTATTATTGAGCTGATAGCCATTATTCATTTATTTAATCTTCATAATTTGAAGCGTTAATGTCTAGATTCCTAATTTTTCATCGGGATTAATAAAGTGTCTATTTAATCAGTCTATCTATCTAATCAAAGTAAGGGGCAGTAAGGTGATCTTTACCTTGGTCAGTCTAAAGCCTCACGAATCACGGAGCTATTTAACACCAGCAGACACCCCAAGGTGTGGAAGCTGCATGTTTGAACTGACCCTTCCTATTTGATGAGTTTCATAATCAAGCTTGATCAACCTAAGTGAAGACGGCTGCCTGTGTTTTACAGAAAGGGCACAGTTTACGCGAAAAGCTGGCAGAAATGGAGACCTTCCGGGATATTCTTTGCAGGCAGGTCGACACGCTGCAGAAATACTTTGATTCTTGTGCTGATGGAGTCTCCAAAGATGAATTCCAGCGGGATAAAGGTAATACAAAATAACAGCAGAGGTTACAGTTGAAATAAGGTACTACTTTTCATCATCGGTTGCTGAAACCTGGTTGTCAGGAGATGAGTCTGGGTGTAATAAGCTTTAGCTTCTCTTCTTTCAGAGACGTCTGGTCCTGGTTCTTAAGGAACCCGATCGTGATAAAGCGGTCTTTCAGGGGTGCTCTCACATCTGCTGTTTTTGCATATTCATATGCATATCCTTTAGCAGTTGAATGGTTATTAAACCAACAAATGCCCGGACCTCTCAAGCCTTTCACCTGTACGCGGATTCGCATTCGAATCGAATAGTGGTTTGATGTTGCTTCTGAGCGTGTTTATCCGAGGCTTGTACACTCTCTTCACTTGTGCTTTATCACCATGAATCTAAAATCTATTACTTCTTTTACTTCTCCAGTCCTCTTTGTTACACCTGTTTCTACACCCATACTTACATAGTTGTCATTCTGTCCTCCTATCAGATAACTGACTGTTGATATTTATGATGCTTATCAGAATAAAACCTGGCACACCCTGTGGACTTCAAGGAGAGGTTTGAAGTTTCGCAGTACTGCTAATGAATATGGTGCAATTAGTGTTGCACTTTTTCAGTTGACTTTTATGTAGTTGTTTTACTAGGTTCTTGCTTCTGCTTACACTTGTGCCTGGGCATTTATTGAAAGCTCAGTCTGATCATGGCTGATCTTATGCCTGGTCAGCCCCTTTGCAGCTTTAGGCCCGATGTTTGCCTCGTTTGTACATCGCTTTGGACCGAAGCATCTGCTAAATAAATGTAAATGTATTATTGTGAAAGTTTACAATGTTACCCAAAAATAACGATCAATTGAGTTCTATTGAATTATTTTGTTTATATATGGTGCCTTTCCAAAAGTAGTTACGCCAGTGCCCTTAGACAAAGAATTAGCGATAAAAACAGCATGTTTTTTTTTTTTTTTTAAATGAAGGTCTACAGTATGCACATGCACTTGCAGTGTAAATGGGGCAGGGTAAGGACCGCAGGACTTAGATTAGTTAGATTTGCAGAGCCTTGATCCTCATAGGTACTCAAATGGGCCCTGCCTCAATTCAAGTAGTTCTGTAATTCGTTCCCCATAAATCCCGCTCTTGATTGCAGGTTTACCTTTTTATAATTTGTTGTTTGATGATTTAGGTGATTTACAAGGAAGAGTGAAAAGGCAGTGGAAGGGAATTATTGTTTTGCTAATTTTAAACAAGTTTAATACAGAAGCAGTTTTCACTGCCCCTGAAAAGCCTGACTTCATTACAATATGTGTTTCTGTTCTGGTTCTTAAATGTTTAAAACAGCGTCTCTCTAAAGCAAAGATACTCCTTACCCACAGTGATGGAGAGGTGTGCATTTGTCTTCTCTTTCTGGACCGAACCGTATATTTGCAGTGTTACCTTGCTTTGTGGCTCCCGCCACAGTCCCATAGTAAAAGGACACCTGCCCTTTTTTAGTTGTCGAAGACGACGTGGACGACTTCCCAAATACACGTGCGGATGGGGAGCTCCCACACAACAATAATGGCAGTAAGGAAAAGCGTAAGTAGGACATGGGAGAGCTGCTAGTCCTGAACCACCTCTTTTTATTTACCGAAAGTTTTGCATTATTTGCATACATCGTTTGTGTCATTCATTAGATACATGGTCTTACCAACTTAACATCTTTAAAATGTGTCACTCTGCTATATTTCCTTCAGATTTTTTAATATTCTGATGGCTTCAATTTTGTTTACTTTTTTATATAAGAAACTGATCAAGCCAGCAGTTCCTCTCTGTAAATGTGCGGTTCATATTGCACATCTCACTCAGTTTAACCAGGTGTGTAGCAGATGCCAAAGCACCAGTGACAGGGACTACAGCACATGCTCTCGCACGATAGTGAGTCTGGCTTTTCTTTTCATCCCATCCATTCAGTGTTTCCATCCGTGAACCCCAAAGGAATCAACGGGATTGACTTTAAAGGCGAGGCAATCACCTTTAAGGCCACCACTGCCGGGATCCTGTCCACACTCTCACACTGCATTGACCTGATGATGAAGCGGGAGGAGAGCTGGCAGAAGCGGCTGGACAAGGTACAGCCAGTCTCCGTGGACGGGCTTTGGTTCACCTCCAGTGGCTGGCATACCATGTCAGTCATGGTGATTCACATACACAGATTTGTCGAAGTAACATTGTGATGCTACTACAATTTTTAATTCTGAGTTACATCCATACAGGGTACTCGCGGTCATGAAAAACCTAGAAACCTTTTAGAATTTTGAAGTAATTTTTCCAGGCCCTCTAATTTTGGAATTCTTGAATAGATATGAAAAGTTTTGGAAACTAGCCTTGTTCATTTTTGTTTCCCGCTTCGTTCCGTAACGGAAATATACAAGCGGAAGTCAGTAGTAATTAAATTGCATTGCATTGTGGGGGCGTGATTACGTTTACACTTTGGGAAAATAACAAGCTTGAAAATTTAATGTGCAGGTCTGATGAAGAGAAGTCAGTTCATTGTTTTATGTCTCTACATTGTTATTTATGTAACAGAATTTTTTGATGCAGTCAATGCAAGTGGCTGACAGAGCAGAAACACTTCTAGCAGGTTTTCAGTGTGTTATTGCCATTGCAGTGGGCAGTCGTACATTTTCTGCACTTTATGGGGTCTTAACATTAGTTCTCGTGGCGTTGTTTGAGATGACACTTGTAAAGTCGCCTGGCGATGGTGTCTGACCTTTTTGTTGAAATGTGTTTGCTTGTGTCTTGCTTTTTAGTAGCCGTATCTGAGATATAAAAAAATTAAAATATGCGTTGGTTGCCTCCAGAACACCATCTGGTCACCAACATGCACACTACATTTCACGGAGCTAGAAAGACTTCCTGTCTTCCTCCTCCTCCTCCGGTTCTGTGCAGCATTATGATCAGTGATATCTTGACAGATCCTGACTGAAAATGTGGGTATCTATGACACCCAGATTAATGAAATGGAAAAGATAGATCATGAAAATGGCATATGGCTATGAATGCAACGTAATACTAACTCAGTGTTACATAATACTAATTTAGTTTGGAGAGTCCGACGTTCACATGCAACTTTAGGAAATGTGCTGAACAGACTTGTATGTAAATTAAAACAACCTTTTTTGTGACATAAGGGTTGAGTTGGCCTGAAAAGACTTCTGCTGTGGCTTTTTCACTCTTATAGGTTGTTTTTTTTTTTGTTTCTCCCCCAATCATCCTTACCAGACCTCTGAAATATCTTACGCCGCCTCGTAACCTGCTTGCTAAACCAGTTGTTCCACCCTCTGTGCAAACAAAACACATAAAAACCTTGACGCAAGAAACGTTACTGAATTACTTGAGAGATCGCCGAGAAGGCAACGCTGACGTAGGCCAGCTTGCTCTGGTCTCCCTCGTCAGTCCTCCTTTGTGGATCGAGAGTATGGCAGCAGTTTCACCTACTGGCAATTCATCAGGAAAACTCTCCTGGGTGCCTCCCTGGAAGACCAGGTGGGCAGTGGAGACGCTGAAATCTGACAACCAGACGTGGATTCCTCTCTGCACTAAGAGCCGCCTGTATGCAGTAGGTTTTAGGAAGGCATAACCCTGTCAAGGACGGGGCGAGTGGAAATATGAGATGTACTTGTTCTGTGTTTTGAATTGTAATGTTTATTCAGTTTCAAAATGATTACCCCATTTTTACAATAGTGATAGGATTTTAAACTGTGTTAGACTTTAACAAGGGCTCTGATGTACTTAAAATGTCTTGCTAATACAGCATTTTGGGTTTCTGGGTGTTTGACAAGGGTTACGAAGATCAGTGTGGGACATTAACCATGAGGGCCTAGTAGCTGTCCTCCATGGTAAATGACACAGGGAAGTTTTTATCTGATGAAGCAGACAGCTGGAGTGCCCTTGCCGTTTTACAGGAAGGGGAGACGGCCTCAGGACATCCTGGCGCTTGAATGGTTGGCTTCTGTCTTGCTAATTGGTCAGTTTTCTAGCTCAGGAGGAGGCTGAAGTTGTCCCAAATGTTTTATCTCTGAAGGAAATTGAGAAAAGGAGGCGGGTGGAAGATGCTTACAGGGCCGCTGTGATTGAGCTGAAGAAGAAGTCCCACTTCGGGGGTCCTGATTACGAGGTGTTGACTGATTACGCCTGGACAAAAACGGCTGCCGGTCACCTTTTAGGCTTATTATGTTTAATTATTATTATTATTATTATTATTATTTATTTGTTTTTAACTTCCAACACGTCCATTTCTTATTTTAAATATTTACTCTTCTCAGGTCTTTTCCTAAATGTGTTGCTTTAATATGTGGTAAATGGATAAACATTAATGGCAGTTGTTCCACAGGAGGGACCAAACAGCCTGATCAATGAAGATGAGTTTTTTGATGCTGTTGAAGCTGCCCTCGACAGGCAAGACAAAATCGAAGAACAGGTTATACTGCATGTTTTATTTTATGTGCTTATTAATGCCTAAATGAAATCTCCACCTCTGGCTGAATAACACTGTCTAGTTCTTCATTAATACTGATGGAATAATTATATTGTTTAATAATGACGAGTGATGAAGAATATGTTTTTATTTGAGAAGCAATTTTTATGCCACAGCATATTTATTTAAAAATAGAAATTCCAGCCAAGATAAGAAATACACACAAATTTCATACTTTCAGATTGCAGTTGCACGTGGTGTTTATAATTTCAAGAACCTACAAACGCATAAAGCTTCAGTAATGAAGGGAGTAGATTTGCATTTTTTTTCCTGTTACTGCTTCTGTTACTTGGCAGTTATTTGGCAGTTTCATCGTAGGCTTTACTGAGTGCGCCTACAATGAGCAGACAAGGGGCCGGACTATGCTTTCAATGGAAATATCACGAAATGCCCGTTTCAAAAACTGGACACATTGACAAAAGATGGCCAGGAACGCAAACATATAAAAATTAGGAAAATACTGACAATTTTTTAAAGCCAGTGTTAAGATTGTTAAGAGGGTTTTTCTGTCAGAGTAATGTTCCAGAGCAGTCGGATGTTCTAATTTTAAAGTAATTATACCTACGTCTACGTGTGATCGCTCACACAGTGCCAGTCTGAGAAGTCCAGGATACACCGGCCCACTGCAGTGCCTTCTGGGGATGTCTATTCCTCCACTGGCAGCCACAGGTTTGCCCAGAAGGTAGGATCTGTCTTC